>QRFJ01000536.1:1316331-1814079 GCA_006176705.1 Cocos nucifera
TTATTGTTGGGTGTTGGTTATGGTTTTGCCTGGCGATGGATGGGTTTCGTGTTATCAGTGTTTTGCATTCTTTGATGTTCCTGTTAAGAATGCAGGGTATCGGTTGGATCAATTTATTGGGAAGCGTTGCAGTATAAGTACGGCTAATATAAATAAGGAAACCAAATTTGCAATTTGTATTCTTTCACAAAAAGAATGTTGGACTGTATTTATGGTCCTTATATATGAGAGGGTGTAATTCGACATATACATTTGCTGAGGTGGACTTGAGTGGTTATAGCATTTTGGTTGTAACAGAAATCCTGAAATTTCGGCTAGGCATTGTCTTTTCAGGCACAAAATTAACAGTTTCTCAAAACAAGTCTTATAACCAGATGGTAATCGAAGAGGGGTAAATAGTTCCCGTTGATCGGCTGAGCTTGTTGTTGCGTGTTCGGGCATTCGGCTACACTTCTTTATGGCTCATTATCCGGGCGCTGCTTCGCTTTTAGTGATTACGGGATGAGTGTAAGTTGCATTCTCCTCCATCCGAGGACTCTGTTGTCCTGCTCGATTTGGCGTTGACTTCAAGACCTCTTTTTAAGGACAGGTAGAGTGAGGTCATCTTTTGAATTTGATTAGTTGCGCATCGTAGTGATCGCCTAAAGGTCATTTTGTTTTATCACTTATGGATCCCAATAGATCAGAAGAGTTTGGTAAGAACCGGCATTAGTTGAACATGCAATAGATCTTTCGGAGGTCATTACTTTCAGAAGGAGTCTTTACGCGGCATTGTTGTGGTTCCTTTACTTAGGATGGTTTTGCCGAGTGTCAAAGTAGGCGGAAGTATCCGCTACATCATGTGCCACTGATGTCTTGTCGTCACTTCGGTTGGCTATATGGGACACTACTTTTTGTCCTTTGCGCGATCAGTACGAAGATCCTTATGTCTTCGAGGTTCTGCTTCTTTCTTCTTTGAATCGCTTTCTCTGATATTGCGCTTTGGTGTAGTTTTTACGTTTTGTTTCGTTTTGCTTTGTTTCAAACAAACTTCCTTTTCTTTCCATAAGAACTTTCTTTTGGAAGAAGTCCGTTAGCATATGCAGTAGAACTTGGAGTCACCGTAGTATATGAATGAACCTTTTCTAATTCAGCTAAAGGCTCTCAGCGGTATACAACAGACACAACTCGTACTGAGCAGTATAGCGATAACTCTATGACCAGGTCCTACCACTTGATCGGTCAGGCTATAAATAACGACGATATCAACTCTAAAGATGAGATGACACAGCGGTTCCCATCATCTAGATAGCACACACTGCTAACGTCCTGGAAGCTTCTAAGACCAAAGTAACGTCGTACTGCAAACCAACTAATGCGCCAATCACGTATAGCATCAGCGTCAATACAACTGCACCATCACCACCATAATAACATTAGAAACAGAGCGGAGCCAAGAATTCTGACTAGCGAGGCCTTCTCAATGTCGTGGGTGATGTAATTTCGTCATTGATGCATGATTAGGTTGCCCATTTGGATGCCCATTTCAGTTTTGCGAAGGCAGATGCATAACATATATAATATCATTTCTCGCATATTTGAATTCACTATGTGTACCAAACTATTTCACAACCGAGACTTCTCAATGCTCTATTTCCATTTGGTGCGCTTTTGTGATATATTTGTCAATGAGGCAGTGAGTTATGGACTGACTTGATTGCACGCATACACGCATACTGAAGCTCGTAATGAATCAATGAGCTATTTTTTTATTGGTGACTTGATATTGTGGCTTGTCGCGTATCTCTGATTAAGGCACTCATCTGGTCATAAACAATACTTTTCCGATTGTCATATGTGGTGAAGCCATAACATTGGCGACGGTTGCACCTTGTTCTTTATTCTTCATGTTGGCCATTCGAGTGTTTGACTGGAGCTCGATTCTTATATCATTCGATGAGCCCACATTTGTAGCACTAAATCAACGTATTAGGGCTGGCCTTATAGTAGTTGTTCGCGATTCGGTCCTTAGCATTTCCATTTTTTGTCGCAGGGAGTATGCCTCGTTTGTATCGGGAAACGGAAACCGGGCTGTAGTAAGTGGAAGTGGAGATGGGTCCCTGGTCCATGATAAACATGGGTTTGGAACTTCTCTGAGGACACCTTAATATTCTAATTTTTTGTTTAGGCTTCTTGGTAGCGCGTATATTTCTTTTTTTATGTAATAATTGGTGGTATCCATTCTAGCTGGTCTTTACTTGTGTGTCTTATGGATATGGCGTGCTCAGTGGGTTGACCTGCAGACATTTTCCTTTTTGGGTATTGAGGATTCGTAAAGATTCCTGAATGTTAGTATTATCATGTATTCTCAATTTTGTTGACTTAGACTTAAGCTATTTCATGTGCGTTATGGTGATTTTATATTTTTTTATTTAATGTTCAATATTTAGTCTCCTCAATATCTTATTTATTTATTTTTTTTTATTCCTTATTTATGTATTTCCTCACTAATCTCCTTTTTTTTAATTTGAGTATTTTGAGAATCGAAAATTTCTTCCTTTTGCGATTTGATGATTTATCTTATATGTTGTGAGTTTTAGGTTTTATTGCGGTTTATCAACCAACTGTACTTTTCTATTTGTGCACTTTCTTTTGTTTATATTAGTTTTCTTAATTCTATTTTTTTAATTTCACAATTCTCTTCACAGTACTATAGAATTATTTTAGGTTGATTAATTATTAGGGTTAATGTCCCAAGAGTGACAATCATCCTTACGATTCAATTTTTTTATTATAAAATTTTACTTTTTTTTTTTTTTTTATTTCTCTTTAATCATTTTTTTTTTTTTGTGTTGTTTATCATATCCTATTTTCTCATCATATATACTTTTTGTTTCTCTATTATTTTTTCTCTTATGTAATCTCTACTGTATTCGGAATTATTTTTTGATTTTTTTTATAATTTTTTCATCTTACACTTATAATATGTATAAGTCTCTATGATACCACATTCCTTTTTGTCATTTATTAGCTTTTTTTTATGGAGGTGCCGGTAATGAGTGGGAGGGCGGGGAGAGAGAGGGTTTGTCTGCGAGATCTAATCCGTATAGCCTCAGTATAAGGATGCTTTATGATGAACCCCCGGAACTGCAATAATGACTTGTAGCTATGTTCGCGCTATTCATTGCTATTATTGTATATCTCTAATGTCCTTTTGGTTACTTAGTATGTAGAATCTATATGTTTCTATTCTTCTCTGGTAGACATACACGTTTTTATTGAAGTAGTTTTTTCACACGGAACATTGCAGTTCCAGCCGAATGAACATAATCCTAACAATTTTTTAATACCACATATTCGTTTTGGTTATGTTAGGTGCCGCGCGTGTCTAGCAAATTGGTATAGGAAGGAACGCTTTCGCTTTAATCTTTTGGCTAGTAGAGAAAATTGATGCATCAAGGTCTCATTAACTAGACTTGGCCTTAGTCTTTATTAACAATTATTGACTAATTTTCCTGAGAAGGTCATGGGTTCATAAGAGTCTCCGGATTTTATTGACCAAGTCACGGCCAGTTTCATGATTTCAGGATAACTGATGTCAAACAGGATGTATCCGCCAAGGTAAGGTGAGTACCAGGTATCGAGTGCTTGGTGGCGGCGGCTGACTTAGTCGTGCGATGGTGAATATGTCACGTTTCTATATGCGCAAAAATCAAGCACTATCTCACTGATACCCGCGAGAGATCTTCATGGTGGGTTGGATGTAGTTTCATTCCAATTAAAAACCAGATCGGGTTTTTGGTATCGTTGCTGTGCCAAAGCGAGCGGTAAGACACTCTAATTGCTTTGTTGTAGCTTTAGTACAGCCGATAATAACCAATTGGGTTAGCCTGACAATCCAGACTCTAACCTCTGAGCCTAATTAGGTTCTTGGCTTTGATCGTTGTTACTCTCTTTTGACTGGATTTTGGGTCTTTGACGATCTATGACCACGTATCCATGTTATATTCGCGGATTTTTTTAGGTATTTTGGTTGTTCTGTTCAATTGAAAAAAGCATTGGTTGATCCCGATCTAACCACTTTTCTTGATTTCGGTTTTTTGATGATCAACAACCGCTTAGACCTAATTGAGGCGCTAAAGATAATTTTTGAGTGCTTTACTGATCTCTCAAGACATCTTGAATAACACCAGTTATTTCAGAGTGAAGTTTGATGGGTCTTTAGATTCTGCAATGGAACCAGCTTAATGTTTAGTACCTAATTAATATTGGCACCTAGTTAAAGTTAATTCATGTGAAATAGATAAGTTGGGTTCAATAAGAGCAATTAATATGCACGAGATAAATCCTGGAGGCTTGTTAGACAAGAGATTCTAGAGGGTGATTTGAGCTATAGAAGCATAAGTATTTTGGTTCCTGCGCGTGATTAGAGGAATGTTGAACAATGAACTGCGCTAAGGATTAGCACGGATGCCTACATACAATTCTTTTTTATAAGCTGGCAATATTAGACATGCGCCCATATTTCGAAGGACAGTTTAGAGTTGGGCGCAGTTGTGCCTAAACCCTTCTTTGATCGCGATATCTTGTAGATTGACCTTTGACCTTTATTTTGATATGGTATTACTTCCTAACGGAAACGCACATCTTATATATCAGTGAAGCAATTCATTTAGAAACTATTGTCAAATAGACTTAACAAACAGTTATAAATGTGAATATCATACTATTCCATTGAGTATTATTCTATTATATTAATATTTAGATCTAACAATTGGCAATATCTTTGGTGATCATTGACATTCCATGTGAAATTCAATCATATATGTTATGCATGTTTGTCAGATCTAAATTAATCAACATATAGTATCTGAACATATAATTACGATTTAATATGTGGATCTAGAGCAATAAATTCTAATCTAGACAATTTGTAAACTATTCTACAACTGTTTCCTAATTCATATGCATTGTCTATCATAATTCATATCTCATATGAATATATTAATAAATTAATTTTTATTTGCGTTTATCAGAGTGATTTATATTTTTTTGTACATCTATTTTTATATATAGATCAGTTAAATAAGTAAAAGATCTAAAATATACGATTTAATTAGATGTTTACACGATTTTTAATATCAAAGACCTATCACTACTATTCTTTAGTATTTGGAAGCTATCTTTATCTTCTAGAACTACGTTTCCATCCGTCATATTCAATCTTATGTTTTTTGCCAGATTCCAACCATTTCATTTTTTTTTTTAATTTTTTATATCTTTACTGGATTTCAAGATCTGATCTACATACTCAATGCTAAATCATCTGAAATCACGTTTGAGTATATATTTAGTATTAAATGTAAAATTAAAAATCAGATCTAAGACTATTTTTTAGAACCAGGGCTCCTGATACCACTGAAGGGGAAATCCCGATTTCCCTGCACTGACCCAGGTGTCGTTTCAGATGCTGAGTACAGATCAAGAGATATATTTTCAAAAAATTTTTTTCTCTGATTGTATCAAGATCAGTGGACGCGACATTTTTTCATGATCTGAATTCTTATTTAATTTAAATAAAATCTATATTGAAAGGTTATATTATTATCTTCAATATTAATCCTAAATTGTGGTTATATCTCTTAATTTACCCTGTTTGTATTGATTTACTGTTGGCCGCGTGTAAGAGGGATCTGGATCACAGCCACGCATTTCGTGCCTGTGGTCTCTACCGAGTATAGATTCTGCTACTTTTCCGTAGGCTGGATCCTAGAGATCCTCTTCTTCCAAATCTATATCACGCCTCGCAAGATCAGATCTGGAATCTGATCTGGAAAGGATCTTCCAAAACTCCTTTTGCGAAAGATGACTGCAGTCGTGTCTCGCAAGACACGCAGCGCATTCTTTGGGCTGTTTGATCTCCCTTTTCTTGATCTAAATCGCACCAATTCAAATCCAAACACTGTTGACCAGTGGAGAGAGCAAGAGGGGAGAAGAGAGAGTAATAGGGCGTGAGATAGAAGGGAAGAGGAGCAGCCTTAGGGCATGGGAATCGATTGCTTTCTTGTTATTTCTGATTACCTTTTTTCACATTGGGCAGCTGGTTCTCTTATATAGAACCTCAAGCGTGATCCAAGGCTCCATTCTCCTCCACAAACCAATCCAACAACCCCTATTGTGTAATCAATCAAATCTGAAATTGGTGGGATTAGAAGATCCCCTGGATTCCCTAAACTTGGAGAGTGCTTGGATCCAGTCAAACTGGATTCTTGAAAGAACTCTATTGGAATCCTAAAAGGGAGGATGGAGTCCTTGTCCACACAAGACGCATGCTTTGATGTGCCTCTTACCTGGGCCTCCCTACGACCCTTCCCTTGGCGTGCGCCCATACTCGACTTGCCAGGTTACTGCAGGAGGGACAAGCCCCACCAGCTCTCCCAATAGGTGTGCATGTGGTCAAAAAGTCAAGAGGGTGGAATGGTCAACGGTATTGACCGTCAAAGGTAGGAACTTTCTTAACCATAGTCCAAAGAACAAGATAATAGTCGCCAGGTGACCAAGAGAGAGGGCAAGGTAAATTGATCTTAAAATAAGACAACCTATTCTGACTTGGGGACCAACCTCCTTCCAAAGTACTTCTGTTTGATGCGCCACAAAGTTTTTTAGTTTATTTTGTTTTTTTGTGTTGTAAGTGTGGTGGAGTGAATCATGCCGATTTTTCTTAGTTTTTTTTTATTTTTTCTTGTATTGTGGGGATATTTAGTGGTTGGTTGCTGCTCATATTCTCCTTGGGTCTTTGTGGGTCCAAGTCGTCTAGTGGGGTGCTTCAATAGATGAGTGATTGTGGTGGTGGTGCGGCCTGGTAGTCTTGTCAATCTGCGGACGGCCGGTTATTGGTAATTAGATGATGTTGATCCTCTTCACTCCAATTTAAAGCAGCCATTACGCTCGAGAAAGTAGGCATTGATCGTGGACTCGGTATGTTCAATTTCAGAGGAGTTCGGACTCCTTGAAGAGGAGCTCGGAAGGAGTTTTGACTCCGTGGGTCGTTTGGGCCTGGAGGTGTGCTGCTAAAGGCCTCGATTGTTGGAGCGAGTTTGGAAGGAGCTCGTCCGGATCGAAGGAGATGTTTGGAGAGGATCCCCGACAACTGAAGAGTCCGATCGAGGAGATTTTTTGGGAGGAGTCTGGCTTTCCTAAAGAAGTTCGATCGAGAAAAAGCTTGAAGGAAGTTCGGCTTCCGCCAGCATCCTGCTGGAAGAACACGGAGAGATTCGGCTCTTACGGGAGTCCGACTGAAGCTCGACCGCTTATGAGGAAGTTCAGCCTAAAGCCCGGCCATTGGGGCAGTCAAAGGAAAGCTCGATCGCTAAGAGTTCGATCCGACTATAGGAGTTTCGATCAAAGATCCGTCGTTAAGCTCTTTCCGTGCTACCGAACGCCAGATCAGACTGAGCACCGCGAATTGAACTTCGATAGAAAGCAGAGTTTATCCCCATATAGTCTCTCATAGTCTCTCCACTTCGAGTTCGAACATCAAAAGGAAAGGAAGTGCAGAAAAAGATGACTGTCGAGTCCTCTTCTGGGCTTCGTGCTGGTTCAAGTCAAGTTAGGGAGAAGGATCTTCATCGGGTTCAGTGAAGTTGATGTTGAAATTTGAAGCCCAGAGGAGATCTCATCTTCAACCAAAAATTGAAGTAGATCTCGTCTCATGCGGTTTAAGGGTTCGGAGGTGATGCCTCCTCCAGGGGGACAATGATTGTCTTTAGCCAGTGAGGCTAACTCGGGGAAGATCTCCTCTCCTACAAGCCATGGTTAATCGGACGCTCTGAAAGAGATCTGAATTCTCTGGCCGACGGTTGATGCGGTCGCATTCAAAAGAGATCTCATCTCCGGCGAGGTTGTCTTCCGAGTCTTTATTTCTGGCCGAGGTAGTCTCGGTTCTGCGCTCGAGAGAGATCTCATCTCTGATCGAGGTTATTCCGATCTTATCTCCTAACTTGGGTTGGCTCGGGCAACTCAAGAAGAGATCTTATCTTAGCCGAGGTTATCGCGCAGAGGTAGTCACGGTCCGCATCGGAGAGATTCTTAATCTTCGATCGAGGTTTGTTCTCAGCTCGCTCAGGCCAAGGTGCCACGGACCTCGGGGGAGATCTTATCTCCTGCTACCCGCGAGTTATTCTTTCCGAATTTATCTCAGACCGATGGTTATTTGGTCGCTCGGAGAGATCCTTTCATCTCTGGCCGATGGTTTCTTGATCGCTTGGGGAGGTTGCTGCCGGATCCTCGGGGAGATCTTATCTCCTATGATCGAAGGTTGATATGCGACACTTGGAGAGATCTCATCTTTGTCAGATTGATGAAGATCCTTCTCCTATAACGACTTCGGAGCCTCGGACTTGGACTTTTGCTTTTGGCATTAGGACGAGATTCTCTCCTCCTGCTCCTAATCGAACTATGGGGGCACATTCGGAACCAATCGTCCGTGCCTCTCCTCCTCATCTCGTCCTAGGGTGAACGAGGTCTTCGACCTTTGCCCTCGCATTAGGATGAGGTTTCTGCCTCCTATTCTAGGGACTGTGGGGGTACATTCGGACCTCTCTATCTTTCTCCATCTCGTCTAAGTGAACGAGGTCTTTGACTTTGTCTCACATTAGGAACGAGATTCTCCCTCAATATTCCTAACGCTGAGCTATGGGGGCACATTCAGAACCGTCGTCCGGTAGCTTCTCCCTCATCCTCGTTTAAGGTTAACGAGGCCTTTCGACTTTGCTCGCGTTGGAATGGAGGTTTCTCCTGCCTGTTCCTACGGACTGTGGGGCACATTTTTGGACCGTCGTCCGTTTTCTCCCTTTCGTCAGTCTAAGAGGAATCAGGCCTTCAACTTTACTCGCATTAAGGAACAGGTTCTCCTCCTGTATTCCTAATATGGCTGTGAGGCACATTTTCGGACCGTCGTCTCCATTGAGCTTTTCCCCTATCTCGTCTAAGAGTGAATAGGTCCTTCAAAACTTTGCTCAGATAAGAGAGGTATTCTCCCTTCTATTTCCTAAGTAGATGTGGGCTATTTTCGACTATCGCCGTGCTTCTCCCCTTCATCTCATCTAAGATGAACAAGGCCTTCAAACTTTGCTTCGCCGCTAAGATGAGGTTCTCCTCCTGTTCCTAACGGACTGTGGGAGCACATTCGGACCGTCCGTCTATCATTTTTTCTAAATTCTCGTCTAAGTTGAAATGAGGCCTTCGACTTTGCTGCTGCATTAAGAAGATGGGGTTCTCCTCTATTTCTACAGGGCTGTGGGGGCACATTCGGACTAAAAATCCCGTCAACGTGCCTCTCCCTCCCAATCCCGTCCTATATGAATGTAGGCCTTCGACTTTGCTCGCGTTAGGATGAGGTTCTCCTCCTGTTCCTACGGGCTATGGGGGCATATAAGGGCCCGTTGTCAGGGGTCTCTCCCCCATTCCCATCTTTGTGAACGAGGCCTTCGACTTTGCTCGCGTTAGGATGAAATCTCCTCCTGTTCCCTAATGGACCAATAGCATCTAGATGAATTCTGCTCTCTTAGGTGAAGTCTGGCCATCAAATTTAGATCAAACGGTCCAAAAATCATCAAAAATGAAGTTTTAAAAGCTCAGATCCACTCGAAATTAATTTGGATCGTTGGATCGCACTTGATGATGAAAATTTGATCATCGAATCTTGTTCTTAGTATTTTAATCAAGTTGGAAGCTTTCTGGATCGTTGGATTGGAGTTTGGAGCATTGTTGACCGTTCGATCACGTAGATGGAGAGTATGAAACTAAATCAAAATCGAAAAAAGTTCTGATCATTGGATCTGGATCGGCATCAATATGAGCTGCATGATCGTGTCGTTACTCTTCATGCAGATCGGATAGATTAGGCGTATTTGAAAATTGGACCAATCAATATACGACAAGCCCTATGAAATTATCATTTTACCCTTATATGCCATGATGAATTTTCTATGAACCTCTTAACGGTCTAAGTCCATCACAAGGCATGCTGTGATTAGGTGTCTTTTGCTGAGCTGATGGTCCATGTCTGGATCATGGATCGACGGGTCGGCTCTAAGGCTAAGTCGGCTTTAGCGGCGCGTTGACTGAGTTGGAATGCGCTGGCTTGGCTTGGTGCATCGACTGAGCTAATTTCTTTTTTATTTTAATTTTTTTCTTTAAAAATTCATATCTAATCAATTTTAGCTTCAATTTATTTTAAACTTATTTCATTATGATAAAAAAATAAGCTTCTTTTATTAATAATAATATTTTATTTTTATTTTTTATTATTTTTAATTAATTTTTTAATTAATAAAAATATTAATTTTTTAAATATATATATAATTTAATTATTAATTCTTAAAAATAAATATGAATTAATTATTAAATTAATATTTTTATTGATGAATTTATGATACTTATCAATACCCCAAGATTGCTTGATGGATCCTATACCTAAACCAAAGCTTATAGGTTTTCATCCATTGGATCTTCGGTAGTAGGCCAATCTATAGGAGAATCACCGAAGACTTATGGGTTTTCACCCACCGAATCTTTAGCAGCAAGCCGACCCTTAGGGGAGCCATCGAAGTCTTGTGGGTTATCACCCATCGGCTCTTCGGTGATATGTTGATCCTCAGAGGGTCATCTATGTCCATCATTATATCAAGGAACATCCTTGCTACATAGATATACATATTCAAAGGGGACTCGAAGACCTTCTAGACTATTTTATCCCCATCGATATCTATGAGCGTTAGGAACTCACGTCGACATTTAGAAAAAATTCCTTCGTTTTGGCTTTACACCTATTGAAACCTAGTATATAAGCTCAGAAGAAGACATTTGTGTTTTCCCCAATGGCCCAAATTATGGTCACAACTTTGTGATGTTTCATGGTTTTAGCTTCCTCTTTGAACTATATTATTTTGTCGCAAAAGCCGCATATTTTCCATAGTGGCTATATGGGCAAAGAATTCAAAAGAGAGCTAACAACATGAATCCAAAAGGGTGCCACAACCAACCACAAAATTTCAAAGTCTCATCTATTATATAATAGAGTTTCATATAGCTACACAAAAACAAAATAAAAGGAAGAAAACAAGAACATGGAGATTATCGGTCACAGCAAGGACCTGCTCTAGAGGGGCTTCTTCAACTATCTCCTCCTCCCAATCATCATCATCAGCAGGAGCCAAGGTTGATGTAGTTGCAGCAGCTTCGGGCGGAGCAGCAATGAGACTCTGGTTTGGGACGGAGGTGGTTGCTAGAGCATCAATCACTGGAAGGATCTCGGCATTGGTGCAAGTTGAGGTGGTATCCATCTTGTCCACATAGGTTTCAACGATACCGGCCCCAGAAGGAGTGGCCACATCCGCAATAGTGACCTCCTCATGAGCACCGCCATCTTTCTCTCCTCTCTGGCATGCTAAGGACCACCTGACTGAAATCTGCTTCAGGATGGAACTCCTTCGCCAAGCCAAGGCACTCCCAAAAGTCGAGATAGTAGGCAGACATGGCACCCTCCACAACCTCATAAACAAAATCTTGCAAAGCTTTGAAAGCTTCAAGGGCCTGTTCACCAGCATGCTGAACATGCTCCACTACCACTATCAAAGCTACCTTGGCCTCTTCCGCTTGATGCTAATGCTCAATCACGTCAGCCTTCCTTCCCTTTTTCTCCTTTTCAAGATCTAATTCCTAAAGCTTCGGACTTCACCAAGGTCGGCATCCAATCGACCTTGGTCTTCCTCTGCATTCTTCAAGGCAACTTTGGCTCGTGCAGTGGCCGCCTCGATGTTTGAAGCTACCGCCTCGATGAGTTTTCGATCTCCGTCCTCTTTTAGCTTATCCTCCAAGGACTCATTGATATGGTTGTAATTGGCCAATGCGTCCTTAATGTGAAGCATGTTGTGCACCATCTACAAAAAAAAATGATGATGATGATAAAGTTGTAAAGAGCGAGAGAATGAAAAGCATCCAAAGTCAAATAGGCCAGAAAATAATATAAAGCTCACCTCCATGATGCAAATCGAGTTCGGATGGAACATGCTCTCGATGGGGATGCTTCTCCGCAAGGCCCCATTGGTTAGAAGAGTAATAAATTTGGCTAGCTCCTCAGCCAGCCACCCGCTCCTCAATGCTGATGCACCTTTATGAACAATCTTCATCAATGTCAGAATGCTATCCTCAATGTCAAGGCCAGTAGGAGATCTTCTGCTCTCCAATGTAGACTCAGGTGTCGCACTCATCAGAAGGACAACCTTGACATCATCTAGAGGAATGCTCGGCACCGGAGGCCTTGGGCACTCTTCCTTCTACACTGCCATGCTTGGTGCCGGATCCCTTGGGGTTGCCCTCATTACCGGCCTTGTGGCAGTGGGTCTTGGTTGAGGGCACAGAGCAACTAAGGTCTTAACCTTCTTCTTCTTCGATTGCTCTAGCTTCGAAGGTGAAGTAGGTCTTTTTTGACTCTTCCTCTTGTAGGGGAGCCTAAAGGCAGTCATATCCAACTTCATCTCACACCAAAGAGAAAATGCTCAACCATGACACAACACTGAAGACTTACTTTCCACTCCATAGAGGAACTTGAGAAAGGAACACCCTTTGACTGAAAAGTAGGGGGCATATGTTGGATGGTATCACTACTACAAAAAAAAGCTACGGCAGTGGTTCGTAACTACTATCGTAGCCCAAAAAATCACTGTCATAGGCTAGGACAGCAATTTTCTAACCATTGCCATTACGGCCATCGCCGTAGCTCTATGGCAGAAAAATTGCTGCCACTACGATCGTCGCCGTAGCTCTATGACAGCGGTTGTTGCAGCGATTGTTTAAACTACTATCATAGATGGTCTATTACAGTGATTTATAAACTGCTGCAATATATCAATCTATAGTAGCAGTTATATAATCGCTGCTATAGATTATCTATAACAGCGGTTACATAACCACTGTCATAGATCTAATGCAGTGGTTAGCACCATTAGCACCACGAATCTATAACAAGGGTTGGCACAGATATGACAATGGTTATAAAAACGCTGTCGTAGATCCTTTTATAATTAAAAAATTAAAATTCTTATTTTTATATATTTTACTTGATAAATATAGATATATAACATAAGAAAATATAATAAACACAAAAATTATTCTAAAATACTAAAATTTTATTATCAAATAAAATTTATTATAATATTTTTTTAAAAAATAAAATATATCAAAAGTCTCCTAAATCTACATCATCGGAGCTGGAGCTAGAATACGAGCCAACATATCCTCGAAGCTCGTGACTCCAAAACACATGCTGAGATGGATGGAGTATACTCCGACTGCTCCTTGGATGCTGAACTGTGCGTAATCCACCGAGGGGTAGGGGTGAAAGCTAGATGGCATTTCGGTGCCATCATGACCTACAATATTAATGAACATTAATCAATATAATATATTGAATAATAATATTAGTATAGCATCAATAAATAGTCTCTAATATTTATATCAGACGGAGGTTCTCTTAGTGGTCGGCATGGCACGGCCTACCGGCATGGCATACATTTTTCTTAAGCTTTCAAAGATCAGAAGAAAGAGAGCTCTTTGACCAAAATAAGTAAAAAATAAAAAAAATTAAATAAAAATTAATAATTAGACTACAATAATTTATACCAGAATATTGAAGTGATCGTCTAGTGGCATCTACAATATGGACATCACCATCGCTCCTAATAAATATGTTTGGGACCTCAACAGTATCAGGTAAGTTTTATCCTAGAGGAGCACTTTGCATGCATGGTCAAACATCGTCATCAACTTCGGTATCATCAAAAATATGTCTAAGCACCATCCTCACAACAATATCCCATTGAGGCTCCAAGGAATCACTAATGTAGAAGACTTGACTAGATTGGGAGGCAAGTATATACGGTTCTTTAGTGCGGAGATGGCGTTGCATGTTAACGAGAGTAAAACCATACTCATCAGTCTTCATCCCAGACTGTGATAAGGTGTTAAACTAATCGCACTTTATCAACGTGATCCTTCCTTTAGAATAATAGTCCAAGATGACTATCTTCTCCACCATGCCATAATAGTTTAAATCCTCTATACGAGGCTGTGAATCCCTCGAGCTAGCATAACATCCAGTGGTGGCACTTAACATAATGTCACTATTTTGTGTTGCCATATTTATGGATCTGTTGTGAATATTAAACCTGTAGCCATTAATGATTAGCTATTTATACTCATGCACGGTACAATTAGGGCCCATTGAAAGAGCATGCATTTCAGGGCTCACATCACTGAGCGGCAATCTCCATACCTAATTAAGGAGATGATACCTAATTAGTAAACATGTTCTAATAAGTTATACCAAGCAAGAATATATAATCGCTTACATAATCTTTGAACCATTCAAAAAATTTATTGCTATACATTTTCTCTTTCTTCTGCATACTTAGAGCATCATATTTTACTCTTATGACCTTCTTGTATTTGCTGCATACACAAAAAATAAATTTAGATATAATTAATTTTTTTTTAATTATTATAAAATAAATAATGCTGAATGACTCATCTTATGTACGGCTTAATGACATCACAGTTGAAGAGCACGTAGTGGTGTGCCTTATCCCTTTTCTTAATGCTCAAATTAGTGAAATGGTATGAAGTCGAAAGTCCATCTGGCTGTGGAATGGACTCAAATACAGGCTCAGTTGACTCATACTGATCATCCTGATTTCTCATTGATCGATTACGACATGTTTCGAGCTTATTTAAGTACATGATACAAAAATCCACACTCTTGACCCAAATAATCTTCTACTATAGATCCCTCCGGGCGATTCATATTTCTTATATAAGATTTTAGAGTTTGAATATTTCTCTCAGTAGGATACATCCATTGACAGAACACTGGACCTCCAAGTGCAACTTTCTCCGTAAGGTGCACGGTGAGATGCATCATAATCATGAAAAATGATGGTAGAAATATCTTTTCTAGATCACATAATATAGTCACCGTTCTTACCTTCATTTTCTTCACATCTTTCTTAAGCAACCTCTTTGCACAAATATCTCTATAAAAGTTACAAAGACGAATAACTATCATTCTAACATTTTTTGACAACACGTGGCGAATAACTATTAGGATAATTCCTACATCAGTATATGATAATCATGAGTCTTCAATCCCCCAAGTTTGACATCCTTACTATTCATACGCTTTGATATGCTGCTTGAGTATCCATCTGGGATCTTTATGTTCTCCAACACATGAAGAAATGTGGACCATTCGGAGGTATTCATAACATAGCATGCATGAGGAAACCTCTACTATTCTCTCCCTATCGACTTTAGATGGAGTGATCTTCTAATACTCCATTCTTTCAAGTCAAGTTGAAAATTCAAGTCATCCTTGGTCTTATCCTTGATATTCAAGATTGTTGCCAAAAGGAGCTCGCACATATTCTTTTCAATATGCATTATATTTAAGCAGTAGCGTAATAAGTTTGTCCCCCAATACGGCACGTCAAAGAAAATGCTCTTTTTCCTCCAATTAAAGTGTGTGTCATCTTTCTTTGATCGACGCTTTTTATTTTTATCATCAATCAGATCATCTTTTTCAAATTCAACACTGAGACCATCCAACTCTCTAAGTACTTCACTCTCAGACATCCGACCAGGCGCCTCATCTTCTTCAATAGTGCCATCGAAAGAGTGTGCATCCCTTCTATATGGATAGTTTCGATGGAGGAAACGTTGATGCCCCATATAGCTAAAGCTCCTTCGATGTATCAACATTCTAGATCGGATATTTCTTCCACAGATCGGGCATGCTAGCTCACCTTTGGTGCTCTAATCCGACATTAGGGCATGGACTGAAAAGTCATTTATTATCCACAAAAGCGCGACGCATGGAGAATGACTCATTCAACAAAGTATCAAAAATTGGAACACCTTGAATGCTCCATAACTATTTTAGTTTGGCAATAAGAGGCTGCAAATAAATATCAATGTCATTACCTACCTCCATCAGTCCAGGGATGAGCACTATCATGAAAGCAAAGAATTTTTTTATACACATTCACGGTGGGAGGTTGTAAATATGAATAAATACTGACCATACACTATGGACAGTATTCATATGCTTGAACGAGTTGAAACCATCGCACGATAAGTCCAACCTCATATTACGTATCTCTTGTATGAAGTTGGGATGTAATTCATTAAACTTCTGCCATGCCTCTCCATCGGTTAGATGCCTCAATGCATCATCTTTTGTTCGATCCTCTTCATGCCATCTCATGTCCTTCGATGTCTTTGCTGACATAAATAACTTTTGTAGTTCGAAATCAAAGAAAAGTGCCACATCAACTTTTAAGGTACATGAGTTAATATGCCATCTTTATTCTGCTTCCATCTTGATACACCGTACCTCGTGCACTCATTGCGGTTGACATCCCCCTCCCAATAGAGCATGCAATCATTGGGACATACATGTATCTTGGTATAAGTAAAGCCCAACTGTTCAATAATCTTTGATGCCTCATAATTATTCTTCAAAATTCATGCATCATCCGAAAAAATATCCTCCAAAAGCTCTAGTATGTAGTTCACTCCATTATTACTGAACCCGTTGGAGTATTTCATATGATACAATTAGATTAAGAATTCAAGCTTCACCATCTTTTCACATTCAGAATACAACAAAACATTAACATCCTCCATCAACTTGCGGACCTTCTCCACATCCTCACTGTTTGTCATTCGACCAATCACAGGATCAGACATGGACGTAGATGCACCATCATTATGATCAACAAATAAAAAAATATCATGAACCATTTGTTTCACTCTTCCTTCAGGTTAATCGCCTCCTTGTGGCCTGCCCTCGTCATATTGATCTCAACAAATTTCATAATTGGCTTTAAAGTCATAAATAGTGAGGTGATCATTGACATCTTGATGAGGTAGCCATGGCCCATCCATACACTTTTTACAAGAACATTGGATCAATCTATAGTCTCCAAATTTCTCTATAACATAATCAAACAATTTTTGAAGTCCAATCTCATATTCTAATGAGAGCCTACTAAACTTCATCCACTCCTTATCCATTTTAAAAATGATGATACTGTAAGTAAATCATGTGTGAAACTCAAAATAAATATCATTTTCAGATATGTAATAAATGCATCCCATCACCAACTAATAGGTAAAGATATGTCCCATCCCATTCAGAAATTATATTAATTCTATAGGTTCATTATAGTAATCAAATGATATGCAGCATGAAATTTCGACAGCATTTTTTCTTAGTTCTTCCGTGTAGGGAGAACAAAAGAAAAATACTGTCCAAAATTTTATTCAAAATTCTTAGCATACTATTTGATTACTGCAATTATCTATAGAATTATCTATCCATATTGGACAATCAATTGATCATTGTATATAATTACATATAATTGTACGGATGCCAGAGATTATGTACACTAATCAATTGACGGATCTATCGTTATGCAATGCAATTAACAAAAGCAACAAGATATAAACATCTAGAAAATATTATACAATAAATTCTACAACATGAATTATATTCATAAATAATTAAGGATCGATAACAGTCGTAGATCCGATCTCTTGTGCAAATCTTAGTGTTAATCCAGAAATTTGAAAGAAGAATAAAGTAGATGATGGTGGCACCTTAAGGCTTAAAGTTGGAATCTTAGAAAGACATATCAAATTCTATTTGCTCAAAAGCTGAGTCGGCTCCATGTCTGAGATAGCTGGCTCCATGCCTGAGACATCCAGCTCGGATCCTTCCTCGGTTGACTCGATCATGGCCCAAGCCAGCTCGACTGCGTATCTGAGTTGGCTCGGCTGTATGCCATTTCTTCGATCATTCCCTCTCTCCCTCTCTCGATCTCTCTCACCATCATTGACAGATCTAGTCCATAGCCGTCGACATGGCACAGTCCAAGGGTACCACCACGGCACGATCCAAAAACTATGATATGCAGATAATTATAATATTTATAATAAATATTTATAATATCTATTATAAATATTTTATAAATTATTATAATTATATATGATTAATAAATAATACTATAAAATATTTAAAAAAATTATACCTACGGCTATAGAGAGTGGGTCGCATCGAAAGCTCCGAGGATCGTCGGTGACGATGCTAAAGGAGGACGACGGCACTAGAGGTAACCTATGAAACAAAAGCAAGATAATGAGATAGAGAAGAAAGAAAAAAAGGAAAGAGAGAGAGCAGGGCGACCGGGGATGGGGGGTCAGGAGGAGGGGGCACAGTAACGTCGAAGGAGGCTTTGCACTTGGTCGGGGGAGGATCAGAATGGTGGTGGGGGGGTGGGTTTTCGCGGGGCTAAAGGAGGGTGGAGGGGGGCTCGCCGGAAGGGGGCTTGTCGGAAGGGGTTTGGTTTTGCACCAGAGTCGGAGGAGGATAGAGTGTGGGAGAGGGATTTCATGGGGGGCGGCAAAGGGTCGAGGATGGATGGAGGTTCGTCGGAGGGAGAGTTTCATAGGAGGTCGAGGGAGGGTTGGATGGGGGTTCGTCGAAGGAGGGTTCGCTAGGGCCGAGGGAGGGTCGGATGGGGGGATAGGAGGGTGGGGTTTCGTGGGAGGCGAGCGAGGATGGAGGGGGGTTCACCGGAGGGAAGGTTTCGCGGGGGCCGAGGGAGGATCGGATGGAGGTTTGCCAGAGGGAGGGTTTCGATGAGGGCTGAGGGAGGATGGATGGAGGGTGGGGGGCCGGGTGGGAGGTGGGGGAGGGTGGTGGGATAGAGGCTGGGGGAGGAGGAAGGAGGGCGGCGTCGGTCGAGAAGAGAGGAGGGGTGACGCTGGTAGGGGAAAAGCTTCACCGATGACGAGAGGAGGGGGAGAGAGAGAGATCGAGCGCGCATGAAAGAAAAGAAAAAATTTGAAGATTTTTAACCTAACTTACGATAGCGGTTATCGAACTGCTGCCATAAATCTATGGCAGCGATTATCCAGATCTACGATAGCGATTACCCAAAATCGCTGCCATATATATATATATATATATATATATATATATATGTATGTATAATTTTGAACTTCTATAATATAAAGAATCTTAGTTTGCTTAGTATTTTTAACCTCAACCCTCTTATCTCCCACATCTTAGGTTTAAATCCTTACTCTTATATTTTCTTGCTTTCCTTTTTCCTTTTATATGGGGCATTCATGCACAAGCACCTCACATGCCATTACTAGGATAAGTATAATGCTAAATCTTTCCCTATAACACAAGCAACAAATATTCTTCCTTCCAGGAATTCTCTCTCCATTCATGCCATACATACACATGAATAGTTGGACAATTCTAGCACTATAAAATTATAATAGAAAAAAATAGATATGAGAGAATTTCTTCATGTCTTTGGTTGTTACCAAGAAAAGGAGCCCCAAAGCTAGCTTTAATTAGCCTATTTCACTTCCTATGGACTTGCAACTTCTTGCATTAAGCTTGGGCTAGACATGTTGGGTTAAATATAGGAACCTTACATACTATATATATATATATGTGTGTGTAGGGTACTTAGACTTCTTATATGTCTAATTAGGTATAGGTTAATATCTAGTAATATGGTTGAACTTGATTTTTGGGAAAATTGAAAATGTCATATTACTATTTATGCATAAAATAGCAATGGGAAATTAATGGAAATACCTCTCTATCATAGATACTGGTGAATAAGCATGTCTAAAATAATAATAATAATAATAATAATAATAATAATAATAATATAATATAATATAATATAATTTATTTATATTTGATATAATAATTGATTAAAAAATAGGGAGAGAAATTAATAGGGTGAGACACCTAGATCTAGATTTGGACAAATAATGCATGTAGGGGGAGGAGAGGAGAGATATTAAAATTCAAGCAATTGAGGAAAAGTTGGTAGAGTGGGCGAAGGATGATAAGTAGAAACTTTGGATGAAAGAGATAGAATTTAAAATCTTTTAAATCTAAGATTGAATAAAATTGGAGAAAGAGAGGTCTTGCCTTATGAATATAGGCAAATTTAGGAAGAGGAAAGTCAAAAATCTATTTTCTCATTTCTTATATTTTTACACAACTATCCCTTTAAATATGTAATTATATAGAAAACTCATAAACTCTTAAAATAAAATAAGTGTGCTATAGAAATAAAATTTAATAAACATTTTTATATATTTCCCTTTCATTTAATAATATAGTATATATAATTGCTAACTAATTTATATAATGATAAAAGCAAGTTTACTAAGTTAACCGGTAAATTCTCAAGTCAATATTGTTTACATTAATAGAATATCTAAAGTTATAAAGCTTTAACGCAATTTTTAACAAGCAACATGTACAAAGTAAATCTATCATTACATAGCACTTGTATCTCGAATGTACTAATTAAAGTGGAAAGAATCTAATATGAATATATACCTTTTACCTTACTTGGAAATATTGGATTTCAATTTAATTTATTATGTGAGAATATATGTTGATGCCATGCATAACACATCTAATTGAAGTTTGTCAAAAGCTATGCTCTAAATAAAAACCCCATCAAGCTGACATCTAAACATCTTCCATGATTTTTATAGGTTGAGCTTTTATGCCAAGTCTCAATCTCTATATACCAAGCTTAATCAAACCTTGAACAAATTTGATTGCAAGTAAGCATTCCTAACTTTTGCAAAAGTCTATATGACATATATAATATTATTTTCTTTAGAATGATATCATATCATATTTATAAGTAAATGATAAATATATCAATTGCTTGCTTAAAAAATCTTGAACACATTTCAAAGTACATAAATGTCCAAAATTTTAGAAAAATAAATATATTTTCTCAACAAATATAACAATCATTTGTGTCATCAAACTCTTTTTTTTTTTTTTTTTTTTTTCTTCTAGAGCCAAAAGTACTTTCACAATCATGATAAGTACATGATCAACATAAAAAAATAAAATTATATGATATATATGACCTTTAAAGTATTTTGTAACTTTCTTCGTATATCTTTCTTTTTAAAAATAAAATGAACAAAAAAGGGGGGAAAAAAAATGGAGATTCTGCTGGACATTAATGTAAAGACAAAATTTCTCCTAGGGCAAGAACCCGTATCTAAACACAGTTAAGGCCCACTTATAAATCCCTAGTGAGCCGACAAAACGTCTCTTACAAATACCAGTCAGTGGTAACCTCACCCGAGTGGTCAAGCTATCCCAAAGCTTCGTTGCGCCTAGGGCTAGCCTTTGTGGCCTCTTTGATTCCTCTCGAGAACTCTATCGCTCTCCCCCCACCTCTCGCTCTCTCTCTCCCACCCCCCTCGTCTCCCCGCCTTCCCCCCTGGCGCGTTCCTTGGCAATGGAGCCAGCCGAAGAGGCCGAGAGAGGGGTTCCTCAAGGAGAGCTCCAGGGGGATGCAACTAAGGGAAAGCCAGAGTCTTTGGAGGAGATACTCTCGAGGCACAGGTAGTTAATAACCTAAAGTCGTGATCTTTGTCTCTGTTTTGCCATTTGTTCGTTTTGGTTCCGTGTTTTAGATTTTTATTTGCTTGGTTCAACTCAATTCATGGGTTTTCTCTGGTTTTTGCGAGGAGAACTAATAGTTGTTGGAAGCCTATTTGCTTCTTTATTAGAAATCTATTCTGTTTCACTGATTGGGTTTTTTCTCTGGGCTTTGATTAGTAATTGTATTAATAAAATTGCTTTTTTGGAAGCATTACAAGTTGGTGCGTTTCTTTTTCTCATTGCGAGATTATCTTGACATGCTTTTGTTTTTCTTAATAATTCAGATATCAATTTTCTTTGCTTGTCTGTTATGTTGACAGTGGTTAGTGGGTTAAAAATTTTAATTACTAGATGAAAGTCTTATATTATGCTTTCTGTGAACAATGCTTTCTTTGAGAAGTTTATGTAAGCAGGTTCTCTTGGTGGATGTTTTTGTGTTGCATCTTGCATAGTTTGTGTTCGCGTTCTCATGATGAGTTGATTTGTCATCAAAACCTTGATGATGCTTGACAAGTTTGTCATAAATTACTGCTAGTATCATGTAGTATGAGTTTTGCATGAAGTTTTCAAAATATGATCAGATTGATTTTCAAATAAGACTTGACTTGTAGTTCAGAATTTCAAATGGTGCTCTATAGGATGCACATTGTGACTTAGGGATGAATGCAAGTCCTTATATCAAATATGTCATCTTTGTTATATTCTGGACTCTTTTCAAGTCTAAGGAATCCTATAGGTTACATCACAAATATCTCTCCAACATAATTGCCTTGTACTGGTTTAAATGATTGGTGTCAGGTGAGAGGTGGTCATATTCTCCAAGTTTGATGGATAATGCTTCTTGGTGTTTCTAGATAGTTTATTCAACAATGGTGTTTTTGATTCAATCTACTTTCATCCTTTTTCCTGAATATATAATCTAAAATCACATTGTTACTATTTGTATATCTAGTTGACAAGGAGTTATCTATGTTGTTGTATGAGTTCTCAACCCCCCTTATGGACAACGATTATAATTTCTTATCCTTAAAGAAAATATATGTGCTATTGTTGTTTGTGAATAATGTCTTTTTGGACATGCACCATGCTCAACCAAGTAGTAGATACAATGTTCAAACAGCATGATGTAATGCCTGGCATTTTACTGATTGAAAGGAGAGTTCTATTTTTTTTATTTTTGATCAGATTCACTGACTTTCTTATTTCAAACAATTCTAAGGGAGAAGGTGCTTTTTGTTGTTGTCATAGAGTAATGTTTTCTGCCATGTTAACCCAGTGTTTTAGTGTTTTTTAGGTATTTATTTTGGTATAGGTATGCTGACTAATATGGCTTTTAATTATATAAATCTTTAGGTAGATTAGCAGCTATTGTTTTTATGATTTTCATATGAGAAAGATTGGACTTTGATTATTTTTAATACCTTGGTGTGATTGTTGTTTCATAATTCCTCTTCTCTTCCTATTTTTCCTTTTTTCTTGCTGGTTTTCTCTTTCATCACTGATATAGTCTACTGATTGTGCTTTGTCACTCTAACAAGAAAACACCTACTTGGTCATTTGATTAGGTGTCAGACTACAAGATTGAGATCATATTATATAACTAAGACATCTAGCTGGATCCTAAGGATCACCATCGCCATCCGTGTTGTTGTGATTTTTATGTCGGATAATAACAGCTTTAGCTTAATCGGCAAGCATGAAATATTACAAGACTTAAGTGCCACATTGTTTCTGCCACAGTCAAGGGGCTGCATTTTGTACCTATCCCTGCAATGAAACATCGCAATGATATGCTATTGTATAAGATGATATTGTTTGTTATGTGGCTGGACTGCAATTTTAAAACTAAGAAATCTTTATAAAGTACAATATTTCATTCAGGTGGGTTTGCTTTTTTGTTTTTAAATTTTAATATTTTGAACCTTTTAAGTCTCTTTTAAGCTTCTTTTTCTTTATGTTTATTTGTTTGATCCAATATAAGTTGACTTATGTTGGTTTGTGACTAAGAATTCTTTAAACTATAGTAGATATGCATAGTGTCAGTTTTGTACACCAATGTTGCAAGTCTAATGTGATTCCAATGCTAGAAGGATCAAGATATTTTTTGGATGTTCAGCCAATAGCAGATGCAATCAAAAAAACAAAAGCATAATTAAAAGATTTAACCGTATCATCTCAGCATGCGGTCACTGTCATTTTGGAACTTCATATATCTCTCATGTTAGTGCCTGCCACCCTCTAGCATAATATGATATCATGCACCATGCCATGCCAACCCCAAGTTTCCAAGGGCATAATGTGCGATGAACTACTGCTAAAAGTAACTGTAAAATGGATTAGATGCAATAGGAATTTGTGAGATGGTTTCTTACAGCTGATGTTATTTGGAATCCTTATCGGGTCCATATATCATGATATCTGGCTTCATACGGCATCGATCTTGAACTTGCATTCTGAATCTCCTTCAGAAAATAATGTACACATTTGATTGGTAATATTCAGGCAATCACCATCATTCATACTGGAACGAAATATATTTAAATGAAATTGGATCTGGTTGTGTAGATGAAGCTTAATAGGAGGAAGTACCAGAGGGCCAAAGAAAATAAAACCTTTAAAATTAATTAGGTAGTAGAAATAGATATTCATGAATTAAATCTCAAGCCTGTTTCATTCTCAGAAGAAAAACACAATATAAAAGTTGAGTTGATTGTAAAAATAGATCAGATGAGGGTGGAAATGATGGGAAGAACAAGAAAGCAACTAATATATGCCAAACATGAATAAAATAATGGTGACTGCCTGATACCCATTCTTATAGAGATGATTTAGACTGAACTGAATGAGTCTGAACCCAGAAACATATATCTTATAGCCAGAGTTGAAAGCAATATTTTAACATAGATGTATGACTGTATGAGTGTTTGAGAAAAGAGGATGTGAGCTCTGTTAGAAAACTGTAAACTATATTTCACAACTGAATCTTTGATTTAGTGAAAGGCAGTGAAGGAGCAGAATGTGCTTTATATTATGTTTGAATATCAGGTATCATTTGGATGTGCTTGTGATGAGCATAAGACTTGTGTGACATAACTTTCATGTGGTATTCTGCAAAGATGAAAAATGACGTGTATTCTTGCTTATCATTAATGTTAAGGGAGAGGGAGAGTAGAAGAATATTGATGAAATTGGAAGACTTGAGTGCTCTTCATATTCAAGAGTTTTTTTTGAACAATAACAATGTACTTGTATGTAACTAAAATTAGTTCAATCATATTGTTTATTAATTGCTGTCTTAAAAGTTATTTCACTGGTTAGCAGATTTGAGTGTTAGTGATTGTGTTTCTTCCCTATAAAGTATTAATCTATTACATACGCACACTTTGATGTTCTCCAGATTTTGCAGAGCTTTTTTATTTGAACCCTCCATTTTGTGAACAACGATTTCATCTTTTATTTAGAGTTATTTGTTAAATTAAAAATATTACATTGGTCAAGGAATATTTCAGGGCTTTTAAGGCCTGAATTTACCGAGGACATGATGGATTAGTTTTGCTATGAGGACAGATGTGTTTATGTAAGCCTAAAGCCAATTCATGTACTGGATATTTCTCTAAAGACTATCAGATGAGTTGAAAAGGAATTAGCAATCTCATAGTGGAATGACCAGAGAAAATGAAAACAATTTGGAGGAGCACATAAAATGATTATTTTTGCTTATTAGCATCACTTATCACATCGCTACCATTTCTATTTTATTTAAAATGCCAACTTGAATGGCTGAAATAGGTTGGTGGAATTATGAATATATTTCCTTTTTGTCTGTAATGAATTGTGATGGGATTTTAAGCAGAAGAAAAGGAAGACGAGTTAAGAAATTGATGGTGGATTACCTGTTAGGCAATATGTGATTATCTTCTAGTATGAAGTTTTGAAGGAAAAAAGAGGGGTTGTATGGTGCTTTATGGCCTATTACTGCTGCTAATTCTAATAAAGCTGACAGCATTATAATTAAAGAGTGCTTATTCCTTCTGTTACGGATTTGATGGCAGATTCATTAAGATTGCTAGTAGGTCATCAAGAAGGGGTGCCCTGTAGTTAATTCTTACTGTCCTGTGGGCTACTTTATTAAGTTAGATTATGATAGAAGATTCCTTTGTCCAGTTGAGCAGTCTCACTAAATGGACCAGAGGGACTGATTAGCTAGACAAAAGGGTGGGCGACTTACATAGGAGCCTTGATGCCACAATTAACTATCAATTTGTAACTTGTAAAGATTGTCTCGCAACTTCTGTGCTTCAACATTTGTGAGTTTGACAATGGATTCCACATTGATGAGCTTGCCTCCAATTACTTATATTGCTCTCTATTGTGAAAATTGCATTTGCATGTGGCTATAAATTTCTCTTAACGTTTTATCGAAATTACTATATCATGCATACTCCTGAACTAATTGAGATTCATGGGGCATAAGGCATGTTCTTCCTTTTGGGGAGCACAGCTAAAGAATTTTCAAGTTGTCATAAGGGCATTTGATCGCACGTTAGATGGTAAAAGCGCAAGTGTGATTTCCTATTATGTTCAAAAGCGCAAGTGTGATTTCCTATTATGTTCACATTTCATTCTACAGTATTGAATTGAATCCTCACTGTGTGGCAGCTAGTAATCAAATGTCAGATGGCAAAGAAAGGTGATGGCTGTATCACTAGAAAATGTTTTAGTTTGTATCTGAACCTGTGGATGCTAACAATGGCACAGGTTGAAACGTATTTTGATTTTATAACATCATTCAAATTTGGCAGGCAACATTTTAATAAGGGTGGGGAGAATGGTGCAGAGACCTACCTTTTAGCAAGGATGGTGAGGGCAGACTGTGTTTGTTCTTTTTTTTTTTTTTTCTTTTTGACTGTAATGAGGTTAAATCATCTGTTAATAAAGTTGCTAACAAGGATGGTAAATGCAGATATAGTCGAGCGATGCTCAAATTTTTCTATTAAGGAAACTCCACACCTCTTAGGCAAGTAATGGAATTTTATGAAAAGTAAGAGAAGCAAAAAATCTCCTTAGGTTCCTTGGATCCTAGCTACAAGCTATACATGTACTTTTCCAAATGAAAACTGCTACATGAAGAGTCCTCTGACATTGGGCTTATCAAGAGAGAAACTGCCAAATCTACCTACTTCATGATGTTTGTTTAATAGGAGCTTGTTTCTCAACATCAGCAAACCATCTAAACTCCTAAGCTCTGATGGGAACATTTCTACTTTGCTCTTGACTGTTTGTCTTTTTTAATAATTCCCTTGATGTATTTTCATATCATTGCGCATCCTGTATTAGTCATGTTACACTGAAAGTTCATGTTACATGCTGACTGCATATATGATTATAGAGAGACACCACATTTTTACTGTACAGAGGATTTTACAGATACATGAATCACTTCATCTTCTCTGAAACTGTTTAAACTTTCATCTAACTAAAGTATCTGGTTCTTTTCTTCATTTCAGCAATGCCAAAATTAGGGACTTACCAAATTGCATGAAGACTGTCAGAGTAGTGAAAGCAGTCATAAGCATCAACAACTTATTACAATGTTCAGATTTTCATAGAACAAACTTCTAAAAAATTGTTAAGATCTTTGACTTGTCTCCCTTGAAATATGCTAAAACCTGTGCTGCCGGAAATTGCTTAAAGTCTAGTGGATTAGTGATCCAACATAAACTTCTTGCTGATTTTTTGCATTATAGTTCAGATTAAAAGGTTTTTCTTGTTCAGGGGATGAACGTGACAACATTGAAATGTCACACTTTGTACACAAGAGTGGAAATAGTTAAAAAGAATTTTGGATGGATCATGTATTTACTTGTTTCTAGAATATTGATGTAATAAAATTGTGTTTATCTCATATTTTTTAAATTTTTAGTGAGATTACTAATATCTTTGGCTTATGAAGTAGTTCTCTTACCTGTAAGTCCAAATGTTTCTGTTTTTACAGGCAAGAGATTGCCAAACTTCAAAACAAAGAAATAAATCTCAAAAAAGCAGCTGCGAAAGGCAGCAAAGCTGAACAGAAAGCCAAGAAGAAGCAAGTAGAGGATGAGATATCTCGGTTGTTATCACAACTTAAAGCTAAGCACTCAGAGGAACTTGCTTTGTTAGGCTACAAAAACACTGACAGCTCAGAGAAGGGCAGTCTAGATAGTTTGGTAAAAGCTATAGCTGGTGTTTCTGTCACCAATCACAGTGAATCCACAAAGCCCAGCAAGGGAGCAAGGAGGCGTGGGAGAAGAGCACAAGAAGCAGCAGCAAGAGAGCAGAGGATACAGGAAGAACAAAGTAACATCATTAGTGATCGTTTGATTGAAAATGAGAGTTTGGAGAGAAAGCTTGAGCCTCTTGGGTTGACAATCAAGGAGATCAAACCAGATGGTCATTGTTTATACCGTGCTGTTGAAGACCAATTATCACTCCACTGCTCAAATGTCTCACAGTATAATTACCAAGTGCTCCGAGAAATGGTTGCTAATTACATGAGAGAACATGCATCGGACTTTCTCCCATTTTTCCTATCAGATAGTAAGATCGAGATGGATTCAGATAGCTCACCCATGGAAAGATTTGAGAAGTATTGTGAAGAGGTTCGGGCCACAGCAGCTTGGGGAGGACAGCTTGAGCTTGGTGCTCTTACACATTGCCTCAAGAAACACATTGTGATATATTCAGGGTCTTTTCCAGATGTGGAGATGGGTAAGGAATATAAATCTGATAATGGAAGTAATGGCAGCAATCCAAGCATCTTGTTATCATACCATAGGCATGCTTATGGGCTTGGTGAGCACTACAATTCAGTGGTTCCCTATGGAAAGAGGTAATAGCAGTTAGTTTATAAACGGCTTGTCAAGTTGTACAAAAATCCATCTGTGCTTTTATTTGGAGTCATTATGTTTGGTTAGTTCAGTTGTTTGATGTTCACTCGATCATTAAAGTGGATTAATAATCTTATAGTAACTTATTTTTTCACATTTAATAACAGATGTGAAGAAATAGATCAGTTTATAGGAGATGGTAAAATATGACTGTATTTGCTGCATGAGCGAATTTCTTGATGGGTGTATTTATGCTTGACAAAGGCATCCAGGCACATGGGGGTTCAATTTACAATTAAATTTTTTAGTTAAAGTAGTTCTCTATCATTTACATTTTTTGTTCAGGAAAAATGTTTGTGAGGCTTCATGTACCCGACCATGCAACTTCTTGAGGTTCATGATGTGTACGTATAGATTATGTAGACATTTAAGATGCAGTGGAGTTAAGAATTTGACATATAGATCACATTTTAGATTTGGATTGTTAATTATAAAGTGAAGTGTTGCATAAATAGACAAAGTCTGGCAACAATTGCCCTTCCAACCACCTCCACATGTAGTGCTAGACGAATGATCTTCACTATAGTCTGAATTTTTGTGGAATCCACCTCTCTGTTTTCTAAATGTCGCATGTCAATGGAATGTGTTTTCCTTTTGTGGTTTTTAATTGCAGCAATCCTGCTAGAACCTTAGAGCGTTGAAGCTTCTCAATACCAGATATAGGTTGTAATAACAACTGGTAGGTTCGGTTATGTTGCTGCAATGGGATGCAGTTGGATTGGGTCAACTAGATATTTTTTCCCCAATTATCTGTTAAACAAAATTCTCTTACATTAAAAAAAAAAAGAAAATAGTTGGACTTCCATGGATGTGCACACACCTGTAGTTGGAAAGTCCAATTGATGTAGCCTAGTTTTAGTTACCGGTCTAGAGTCAGGTAGTTATATTCTGTCCTTCATATACTGCCTTATTGCTATATTCTTAGGCATTAATTTAGTTATGATGAGTCTTTTAGGTTGTTTTGAGTTATATTTAGTATCTAGAGGCTTAATTCTAGGTTTTTGGATGTCGACTGGACGAATGGTTGAGGTTAGCGATCAACCATGGTGTTTCTTTTAGTGATAGTCTTGTATTTTTAATTTTTGCAACTGATGCTAATCAGTTCATGTGGGACTGGAGTTGTTTTTAATTTTAAAGATGCTAATCAGAAAAAAGCATTGAAGAATGGGGAATTCCTCTTAATTTGAAGCTAAAAGACGTGCATATTGAACTGTCCTCTCTAACCGATGCAAAGACAGGAACAATGGGGAATTATTAGGGACAGAAAGAAAGATGGAAAGAGGAAAAAAAAGGTAATGAAATAAGGAAATGAAAGAAAGAGAAGTAAAAAGGGGGCTGGCTGCTCTTCTCAACCGTTCCCCTCTGTATTATTCCTTCTCTCCTGTCAACTGTCAATTCTTGGCAGCCTGTTCACAGCGGTTTCTGTGCTTCTTAGGTTTCAGACATGTTAAAGATATAAATTTGGTTCTGCTTTGCTGCCTTTTCTCCCTTTTCCTCCCATCTTTTGGTTGATGATTTATAATCTCACGCACGAGAGTCACCTCTTATACTGTATTTATACTCTTTGCGCATGATTTTTTCTGAAGTTTGAAAGTTGGATTTGCAACTAACAGGATTGGACTAAGCTTCAGATGTTTTGCCTATTTGCTAATCCAGTCCATTGTATGCTTGCATGGTTCGTGTGCCATTAAAGTCGATTATTGTTTCATTTTTCTGCATTTCTGAGGTGGAAAGCTTCATTTCTCTGATGTCCTTTGGAGAACTGCATCAATCTCTAAGTTGGCTTTCTGTGAATTGAGACTCATGTATGTAAATTGCAATCAGATGTTGGATGCATAAAGAGATGTCAGTTTAAAAAAAAAAAAATGAAGCTTTGGTTTCTGGCTGTGGAGTCTAGAGTATTAGGCAGCTGTTTTCTTTTTCACTCCACTTTGCAGTTAAAATGTGTCTCCAAAGATGGAGGCTTAAAAATGTGGTGGGTGCCAAGGGATTCTTCCCTTTTCTCCTTTCCTTGCTGACTTTAGCATACACCAAATTCCTCCACTCCTATTCTTATTTGCATCATCAATTTTGGTCATTTATATATAGCTAATGCCACATCCTTAATAACTTGTTTTGCCCAAAAGCAAGACTATGCCCATCATTGTGGCCGGACTCTGAGTGGATTCAAGTGCCTAATCACTTCATGGGAATCTTTAGATTGTATGTCTTCAGCATACCGTCCTTCCATTCTCTTTTTCCTTTTCAAGGGAATATTTGTCCTTGTAATCTCATCCTAGCATATATTAGCATTGATGCTTTATGAAGATACATCGTATATTACCATCCAGCCTAATGATGTTAAACCCATTCTTCAGAATAGATTTCCAAGATCATCGTAGAGCAGTGATTTTAGGCGAAATTTGGAGATGAAAATGCCTCTAAATTATTTTCAAAAATATTAGTCTCTAGATAAAAAAGTTTCTAGCCGGGAAGAATTCAATAATCTAGTAAAATAATTCTTCTGGTTGGGAAGGTTCTTTAATCTCTTCAAACTATTTTGACAAATTTTGATCAATTTTTGTTCTTGTTGAATTGGTTGAGAATAATAGGTTTTGATAATTTGATTTTTGTTCATGGGTGATATTCTATGATTTATTTGAGAATTTTGTTTAATAATTACAAAAAAATATATGAAATATATCAGGAATAGTTTTGGTATTATCAGTGATCTTGAATTTTTGTGACATAACAAATAGGTTAATTGTGGACAACTGGAGATCTTTTTATTGAAATAGTATACCAAATGTAATGGTCTTTAGATCATCAGTGATCACATTACCTCTGAATGAGGATCACCAGTGATCTAAGATCACCATAACGATCCTATTTAGGCCACCAAACACCATCTACAAGGTTAGGATGTTGTCCTAGAGAATTAAGAGACAATACTTCAACTCTAGTTAGCATGGGATAAAGACACAATCCTTTGCTTCCAAGAGAGTACCAATTCTATATTTTTTATAGATCGCCATCGTGGATATGATGCAATTTAAGTGCCCATGAGATTGATTAAATTCCACCCTATTGGAGCAGCATTGATATCTAAAGTTGCATCTAATCATGAAATAATGTTACTAAATATGAGATTGATTGATTTCTACCCTATTGGAGCAGCATTGGTATCTAAAGTTGCATCTAATCATGAGATAATGTTACTAAACGTTACTTCTACCAAAGGGTAACTTGAAATGAATCTTTTTCCACTTTGATGCTGCTGCTTTATATTTATCTGAATGCAATTTGTCCTTTGAGAGGAAAGGAATCCATTTATCAATACTTTTGGTAGTGCAGTGTTTTGGTCAGCAAACTATAACCTCAATATGGCAGATCACATATGGGGCATCCTGAAACTAGCACTTACTTGAGTGAGAGCAACAAGGATATCATAAATCAATGGCGAACTAGATTTGGTCAATATTTTATCAGATTTGAAGGTGTACTGTTAACATTTTTCCATGAATCAAAAAGTTTCTCATGGTTTGATATTTGTACAAATCTGTTTATTAGCATCCCTATTGGTTATAGGTTAAACCATGGCAAAGTTACTATTATTTGCTGCTATGGTTTGCTGATGTTGCATGCCAACTCTTTTCTGAGTAACCCTTCAGCAATATTTTAATTTTTGGCTGTAAATCACATGGTATTTTAGGAATTTAATGTTTTACTTTTAAGTTTTAGACTATTAATAAATGAATGATTATGATTTGCAGTAAATAACAATATCAAAATCTAGTTTGCCTATTTGTGGGTAGGTAAGCAAAATGTAACATAAGCAAATCCCACAAATATAATAAATTATTTAGGCGCTGCGAACATCCCCTTAAGCATATAAGATTAACAAAGAATTATAAGTTTCGTTAGCAACTCAAATATACAATTGAATTGCAACATTAGCTTTCTAAAGTGGAAGGGTGTGGATGGGGGAAGGAAAACATGATGCATTGCTTTTAGGTGAAGCCATGTTTGAGTTTTGTCTCTGATGGTCCATCTTTTGGGGCCAATGTAGATCCAAATGATTAATGCCTTGGGATGCTTTGGTTCTAGAATAGGAGAACTCGGAGATTTTGCAATTTTCTTCTTAAATTGTCCCTTGTCATTACCTTGATCATTTAAGTGACTTCCATTCTTTTGTGTGTATATATATATATATATATATATATTCTTTTTGATAAGATTTGTATGTGTATTTATCATTATCATAAATCACATGCTTCAATTGGATTTGATGCTCAATGCCTCAAGAATCCAAAGGTCCCAACAAAAAAAGCCTTCATGAGAAAAGGGAAACATTAAAAGAGTCTGAACAAAAAAACAAGGTGATGCATTTGTTATGTTACACATTTCAAGTTTTCAAATTTAAAGCATCCAAACCATCACTAGGTGACTAATGGGTACCGATGGGTGATGGCCCACCGTCTAACCCAACCCCATTGGATCATGTACATGACTCATGAATCATGATCCCTTTTGTTCACATGCTATCATATAGACCACTTGATTAATATATTTTATGTCATTGTTACAATTGCTTTAATCCATACATACTCTAGAAAGAGGAGGCCCACTCTCATGGCCCCCTAACTCAATACAATAGGCCGAGCCCTAGAACCACCATTTCATGATGTTTCCAAAATTTAAAAATATAAAAAGTTAGCTAATCGTATGAAATATTCTTATTGTAAATTATCTCGTTAATCTATTTCAGCAAGCAAAGTTTATCAAACATCGGCACTTGGATAGGGTGAGCAATGATTTCAAACTAGGTTTTTATGAAGTGGGCCTTTCCCCTAGACATATATGTGACATCAAAGTTTGAATCTATAAAGCCTAGCCTATTGGAGAAGTAATCTTTATGTTTGTGATAATGGTTTCGGCCATGTTCAAATCTTCTATTGTCATTGGCCTATTGGACAAGTAATCTTTATGTTTGTGATAATATGGTGGGGATGTTCAAATCTTCTATTGTCATTGGAACCTCAAATTGAACGTGCTAATAATTGAAAGGAAAGGAGGTGAGCATGACAAAATTTGAGTGAAATATAAGCAAAGGAATCTCAACTTTTCATGCCCAAAACTTTTAAAAAGGACTGTTTGGATGCCCTTGTTGTTCATGAAAAGGAATCAATTACCATACCTTGAAAGAAAAGGGAAACCAGAAATCACCTCTCAAAAGAAACGAGCATCCTATATTTTAGGGATAGGTCTATCTTGAGCAATTTTAGTTTTCTCCCATCATTACTCATCTTCTAGACTTTAGGCCATTTAGGAATAGATGAATCCTTGCCTTCTGATGTAGAGAGGAGAGCCAGTGCAACATCTTTGTACATGGTGGGCACTTATATAGGATGGACCCAAAGTTTCTTATTCAGTTTGTCACCATCCTAGCGGACAATTAGAAGGGCATTTGCAGTTGCTTAAATCCAAGATCAACCATTATACAAGCAACAACCCTCTCTCTCTCTCTCTCTAGGAATGTTTTGTTGAATGTACCTTTGTTTAGGAGCAAAGCAGGTGTCAATGCAGTTAGAAAACAGGTTGCAGAAGAGGATGATACCAGAGGAAATGGTCCTGTCTTTCTCTTTCTATTGAGAGAGGGGGAGAGAGAGATAATGGTCCTCTTTGTCTTTCTCTCTCTAGTTTCTAGTGAATGATGCGTGAGAACGTGGGAAGAGGACGGTCTGGTACGCATGCTTCTGGTCTCTCTCTTTAGTCCGTCCAAATGCCTGCCAACTCATGCATTGAGGCTGGTTCAAGTTTGAATTCTAGTAGCTAGTACTTATGATTGAATCTTGAGTTGAGACAACAAAATCGCCTGGGCCCAAGAAACTTTTTTGGTGTGACTGACAAGTGCCCTGTGGCATTTTTCTTGTTACATTATCACTTCCACCATTCAAACTTGGTTTACAAAATATTCTTACAAAAATTAACTCACAAATGAGAAAATTCACTCCAATAAAACCATAGTTGTCTAGATTCACATGTGTTTGTGCTGACCATGGTCTAATCATTTTGTGGTTCTACTCAAAATTTGTCTAATGAGAGCAGGCTAGTTTGTATTGACCGCACAATATAATTAAATAGTTATGAATATGTTACTAATTTTGATAGTTATGGCTTAATACTAGGACAGATGGAGATGTCAAAAATTTGTTCTTCATCGAAGGAAGAACAAGCAAAAATATTTCTACTTGACTCACTCATGATCCTTGTAACTCATGAGCGACGAATGATGCCTTGCCTATGGGGGATTATAAATGATCGTATACTTTGATCGCCCATACATGCATTATATGGACATAGAGAACTAAGCTCATTTTAGATAATGCATGTGGTAATTTTTCTCTTTGCCCTTTCAAGAGGTGAAAAATAAGCAAAGCCTAATTAAAACTTTATCAAAATCAATTAGACCATGCTAATCGAGAGCAAAACAGAGACATAAATCATAACAAGAATCAAATATACGACCACCTAACTCCAACACCCACACTAAAGCTTACATCATTCTCGATTACAAAACTAATTATAGAGGATTCATCCTTCTTAGCTTCGTTTTAGATTGCCCTAATTCCAACTAGCCAAAAGATATCAGACCAAGCACTTTTTTGGCACGGCTCCTATTGTAATTATCCAAGTTAGCTTAGACAATTAACAGTCATCCATTCTTTTCTAAAAATGCATGACACATGCCATGTGCTAGTAATATGAATGCAAAATATGTACCCCTTCAATACCTAAAGAGGTCATTTATAATAAAGTGATAAAAGGCTGTATCCAAATGGAAAACCAAATAGTTATCGGTAACTGCCCAACATTCATTAGGACCTACGTAAGATAGATGGAGAGCACCCAAAGCATCTGGCAATTTATGCTAAGGTGTTTTCATTTTGTAATCTTCACATCAAACTACATGTACATGCTTGGAGGTTGTCTTCATGCAATGGGTGTCCGAAGCTTAAAACTTTACTTACCATCATAGCCTTTGTCAAAAAAAAAAGAGAAAAATTTGAAGTAATATTCTTTGATCTTATTTTTCTCTTATATAAAACATTTTGAAAGAAAATTGAAAGGTGCACACATGTAGATCGTAAAGTCAAAACTGATATTGCTTCTCTCCCCATATATCACAAATATAAGATTCTAGCATAGTTGATGATATTTTTGAGAGATATAGATTGATATCTAGAGTTGCATGCTAAGCTATCGGCTTAGCACACAAATATGTTGAGATCCTGTCCGCTTGCATGCTTGAATTATAGAGATCCAATTCACACCAACCCACCATCCATGCAATCTTGGATGGCAAGTGATTGGACACTAAAGATGGTACATCACTTGTTATATCCGACCATCAATCTTAAGCTTTGCATGGACAATTAGTAATTTGAAATTAAACTTCTCTATTTTATGTGAATTAGAGATGAAAAGAAAGAGAGGCAAAAAGAAATATCTATATCGGTCTTCTTCTATAAGAATTAAAGGATTTTTTAAAAATTATTTTTAAAAAATAAATTTTTAGTATGTGCTCTATGTATCCCATTTTTTTTATTAAAAAAGAAATATAATACGGGTGGATGATTATATTTAGATTAAGAGAATTTCTTGCGATTGAAGATATATATTTCAGAATTCACTCCGTCCGATTCCACTACCAGACCATCCACTGATCATTTGAGATTTATATTCAAGAGGATTTATGGAGTCTGAAGCGCTTTGAGAGCAGCGTGGTGGATGAAAAATACAATCCCAATGCTCCAACTTGGTCAACAATAGACCATTACCATGTTCTTTGGAAAAACGATAAAACCATTACCATGGTTTACACGTGCGGGCAGCCTGAACGTTCTATTTCTTCCAAGAAAGAACGGCTAAAGTATGGGTTGACCGGACGCTGGGTTGGCTGCCGTAGCTCACACCGTCTTCTGCCGACAGACTCCCATCTCCATCACACGTGTGCGTTTTCCATCACCTGCCTCATTCGAACAACTGTTCTGGGTCCCACAGCCAGGGCCTTTTGTCTGGTGACCGGGCCCACCACACTGGTAACTAACTTTCACTTTCCCTTTTACCTTGTCATTATTGGCCCGTCACTGCTGCTCTCCAAAGGAGATGGACGACGTGGCCAAGGATGGCGACAAACAGTAAAATATCCGGCCAATTTTGCGGTTAGTGGATGGTGGGGGGACCTCATCACTATTTAATTTTGGAGAAGGGTCTCCAATGGCGCAAACCAGTACAAACTCCGAAAGGACACAAGATAAGGACCATCGTGGCGGGTGTTCGTGGAGTTGGATACGTGTCAATTTTATAAATCAGTAGAATAATTTTATTTATTTTTTTAAAAATTATTTGTTTTAGATTTTAATGAATATGATGTTTATACTTATTTGATGAATGTTTATCCTAGTTTGGGCATTGATATATTAATAATAAATGTGCATAATATAATATGATGCATGCTTAAAAGAAAAAAATGATTTTTTTATAAATTCAATGGTTAGATAAGTTGTTTATTTTGAATAAAATATTTTATAAATTTATTATTCTTATTTTATAATCCAGTACTAAGTTGTAATTATTTAGTCATAGTTAAACTAATATCCACACATGAACCCCATAGCAAAAAAAAATCTTAAAAATAAAAACTGATTATTTAACAACTAGAGCCCATATGATTCACTTATTATATATATATATTTTTTGATGCTACACAAAATCATCACCACCATAAATGATTAATAACTTTTACATATTATGTGATCACATTTATACATTTGAAGATATGGATATTATTGACGCAGAATCTGACCGTCGCCAGAATCAGCTGGAGCGATCGTGGACAAGATCGTCGTCGAAGATCTGCAAAATAAAGTTCCATCTGGAGCCGATAGGACCCTCCGACGATCAAGTCAGCTCTGGCCAACAGAAATAGAGTGCTCGAAAATGATTTCTGCAGAGCTTAAAGTAGAAGAGGAGACATTAGAGATCAGAGAGATCAGAGATTAGCATATCTGAAGGGTCCATGTTATAGCGGAGCTTGATGGTGACAGCTGTAGCCGCATGCTGACGGGCCGCTCGAGGTTCGACGAAATCAGTCTCACGGAAAGGTGTCGTCTGCAGCGGGTTGAGGATGACAGCCATCGCCGTCTGACAGTGGGTCGCTGTCGCTTGCGGCGGACTGATGGTGATGGCTGCAGCTGTCTTGATGCTGAGCCGCTCGGGATCGAATGAAGGGTTGAAGGGCTTCGACGTGTGCCCATTTCGGAGGAGTTCGGATTTCTGAAGAGGAAGCTCGGAAGAAGTTCAGCTCCCGCAGGCGTCTGGCTGGAGGTGCGCGGCTAAAGCTCGATCGTTGGAAAGTTTGATAGAAGCTCGGTCGGTGAGAAGTCCGGCCCCTGAAGAAATCCGACCGAAGAGAAAGCTTGGAGGGAGTTCGGCTTCCGCAGGCGCCTGGCTGGAATGACGCGGAGAGAGTTCGGCTCTTGCGGAAGTCTGACTGAAGCTCGGCGGTTGAGTTCGGCTAAAGTCCGGCTGCTAGAAGTCCAAGGAGCTCGGTCGCTAAGTAGTTCGGTCGGCTGAAGGGATTCGGTCCGGATGCTGGGAGTCCGAAGGGGCTCAGCTGCTGAAAAGTTCGAAGGAGCTCGGTCGGTTGAAGGGATGGCCGCTTGAGGAGTTCGGCCGAGGGACGACCGTTGAGAAGTTCGGCCATTGAGAGTCCGAAAAAGCTCGGCCGGCTGAAGGGATGCCCCTTGAGGAGTTCGACCGAGGGACGACCGTCAAGGAGTTCGGCCACTGGGAGTCCGAAGAAGCTCGATCGGCTGAAGGGATGGCCGCTTGAGGAGTTCGACCGAGGGACGATCGCCAAGAAGTTCGACCGCTGGAAGTCCGAAGAAACTCGACCGCTGAGGAGTTCGATCGGTTGAAGAGGTTCGACTCAAGACTCATCCCCTGAAGCTCTTCCATGGCTACTGATTGTATTAGGCTGAGCATCGAACTAGACTTCGGCAGGAACGAAATTTATTTCCAACAGATATCATACTTTTTTCTAATCATCAGCAATCTTGAACCTTAGTGTAATATTTTTTTTATCATTTTTTCTTATTTCATTCATGTTCTACTATTTAAAAATAATTTTTCTCATTCTTCTTTCATTGTTTAAAATAAAAAGCAAAGAAGCACATCCCAGAGAATAGAAGTTTGCTCATCAATCTTGTGAACAATTTTACCTCTTATAGACATTTCCAAATCCAACACATGACCGAGCCTTCTCTCGTGAAGCCCTCATGAAGCATGAAAAAAAGAAAAGAGAAGAAAAAAAAAATCCTACAATGTACACATGGTACACCACCATCCACCGTATCTCCACTCGCCTTAAGAGCCCTCCCTCTCACTCACTCCCTCACTCAGCTCTCCTCTTCCATCCTGACCGTCCATTGGCCCCAGGGAGGGCGAGCACACCGATCAACCACCAAAAAAGTCTTTCCAGAACAAAATAATGCAATACGTGTCAGAATCATGGAGACCCAGAAGAGGTCACGCTGGACACCGTAGTAGTGATGGTCGAGCAGGACGTCCTCGGCGTGATCGCCGGCTTGATCAGGACCGTCGGCACGCTGCTGCTCCTCCTCCGATCGTGCTCCTTGATCAGTTCCTCTGTTACCCACTCCAGCTTCTCGCCGTTAGTTCGTTCCGTTAACTTCCTCCCCCGGAACAGAACCGACTCCACGTTTCTCCCCGCCATCGTCTGCTCTGCCGCTTCCACTCCATCAACTACTTTTCCCAAACTGACCCCATTACCCTGAAATATCCCACAAAAATTTAGATCTTCGTATTCTCAAAATGCCTCCCCTTAGGGGTATTATGGTAATTCTATGAGATAGAACGAGAGAATTTTTCCCGAATAATACCTGAATTCGGACGTAGTTCGTTGTCCTGTTCTTCCCGAACGCCATGGCCACCGCTTGATCCACCTAATATTTACAAAAAGAAAAATTAATTTAGAGAAGTAATTTCTAATTGTAAAAAGACCAAAATACCTATTAAATCAACAGTGGAGGTCAGATGATCTACCATAGTTAGAGCTCACAGGGAGGTTATTTTAGTTTTCTTAGAAGAATAATGATAAAAAATTGGGAAGAAGGGCCTGGGGTTCGTACCATGTCGGCCTGGCCCATTCCAGCGATCCGGACGAACTCCGCCGCGGACGGTGGCGCCGGTGATTTGCCGGCGATTTCCGGCTCACCGGGACCAAGAGACACCACCAAGAGATCCTCCACGCCGGCGGCGAAGGGGAACTCCCGCTTGTTGTTCAGCACGTGCGTGACGGCCGCCGCCGTGGGGTTCCTCATCGCCAGCCCCCCGCCGACGGCCCTGATCCACGTCCGGCCGTCCATCGACCGCATCTCCACCGCCACTGCGGCGGCACACGTCGCGGCACACACCTCGCGCATCAGGAAATCGTAGCCGTCCGTCTCCACCGCGTCCACCCGCGAGAAGACGAACGGCGCCCCGGAAGCTAAATCGTAGCACGGGATCAGCACCGGCTTCACGGTATCCCGCAGCGTGGTGTCGCCGAAGAGCCGCCGGAAGAATGTCCGGCAGATGCCGCCGCCCGATCGCCGGAAGATCTTGCGGAGAAGTCCCTTCTCGCCGGAGACGGCGAGACTGGACTGGTTCTTGGTAAGAAGGCGGAGGGCGTCGTCGGCGGAGAAAAGCGGGTGCCCATCGGGGCCGCGGGTGAAAAGCATGGCAGCAAGGACGCCGCCGGCGCCGGATCCGGCGGCGAGGTCGAAGAAGTCGGCGATCTGGGCGGTGGGGTCGCCGGAGAGCTTGCGGAGGGAGGCCTCGAGGCGGGCCAGGGCGACACCGGCGAGGAGACCGTCGGAGGCGCCGGTGGCGCCGCCATCGATGGAGAGGATACGGACTCGCCCGGCGGCAGCGGAAGCTTTGAGGGGCGTCTCCGGCGGGGTTCCAGCGGCGAGGAAGAGCTTTGAGTCGTCGTAGCCGAAGAGGAACTTGTTCTCAAGAATGGAGAAGATCTCGTAGCTCAGCTTGTCAACGTCGAGGCTCGGCTCCATCCAAGCCGCCGGTGACTCCATTGCCGAAATAATACCTCTACACTCTTCGCGGCTTCGCGCCGTGTAGGCCGGTCGAGCCGAGCTGGTGACTCAGGAGGTGGGAGAGAGATAGGCGGGGAAGAACGGAGAAACCTCCGTTCGGTATAAATAGGGAAGAAGCGGCGGTGCAAGTTAGCATAGCGATCACGGCGTACGTTAGTTACAGCTCGTGAGAGCCGGCGATTAATTGGCAGCTGGCGTCCTCCCGCTTGTTTCTCCGAAACCGAAACGGAAACCGGAGCATATCAATACGAAAAGGCCCATTTCTGTTAACACAATTACATGATTGCCACCTCGAGAACAACAATGGCATTGTTTTGATATGATGTGGACGGTGAAGATTTGAACTGGGATTCAAGTCCTGGTGGCGGGATGGGAGGGTAAGTGTGGAAAGGAAGAAATCGGCAAGGGTTTTGACGAGGAAATGGGAATCTCGAAGAACACGTGGTCAACCCGAATCCGGTCACCGACGCCCCCAACAAGACCGTAACGGTAGTTGGGGAACGAGGATCTGACGGTGAGGATTGGATCAGAGAGGTGTCGGGAGGTGAGGAGACACGGCGAAATAGAAGGGTCGGTGGCATGGAATCTGCTGGAGTCGGCGATATATTTGCGCCACCACGTCCTATCGGAACATCAAAACAAAAAATTAATAAATAAATAATTAATTAATTAACATACATATAAATAAAATAAAAATTTATTTTATGAATTATATATATATATATAAATGGATTAGACTCTAATCGATCGGATCTCAGTCCATATTCGATTGGATGAGCACGCATCTATGTGCATGCATATGAAAAGATAAGTCAGCTGAAAAAAAAAAGACGTGCGTGAAAAAAAATTAAAAAAAAATAATAGATCTACTGTCCAAAAAAAATTTAAAAAAATTTTAAAACTTTTTTAAAAAAATTAAAAAAAAAAAATCTGAAGGTGCCTATATTTAACAGGCACCTTTCTTTTAAAAAAAAACATAGAGGCCCCTACATTTAAATTGTAGGCACCTTTCAGATTTTTTTTAGTTTTTTTAATTAAAAAAAATTATTAGGTGAAAAAAAAAAAGGAAGGCGCCTGAAGGTGCCTATTTTTTTAAAAAAAATTTTAAATTTTTTTTTTGAATTTTTTTTAGATAGCAAACCTATTTTTTTTGAAATTTTTCAGTCTGCATGTCTTTTTAGATACATGCATGTAAATACACGCTAATTCGACGATCGAAAATTTCATCAGAAATGAATTGAGATTCGATCGAAGCCCAATTCACCTCTATATATATATATATATATATATATATATATATATATATAACACATTATATATCCACTTTCATAACTTTTTATATATCTAGATATAGATAAATACACTATTAATTAGTGTTGATGCACTATACGTGGTAAGATATACACGAAGAGACTTGTTTTTTATTTTTATGCCACAATTTTGTGGTACATTGGCTTATGTTGTGGCAGTGGGATATCATGGGAAGTCTAAAGGAATTTTAATTAGATATGGATTGAAGTATTTAACGGTTTTGAGCTAATGGTGGTTTGAATATATCAATATTACTTGGCTATCTAGAATATTTTTCTTTATAATTGTTGAGTCTATATGTTAATTTGATGCCTCTTGGCATGCTGATCTCCTTAATTTAGAGTTATATTGTTAGTTGTTTTCGGCACATTTATATAAGCAAAAAGAAAATTTAGGAGAAAATAATTTTAAAATTATTAAAGTTTGAATTGATTTTTTAGGACAGAGTTGGAGATGAAAAAATATATTAAAATAAGCAAAGGAAACGTAATATATTATTGGATATGATTTTTCTAGTTTTTATATTAATAAACTTATAAGTGTAGCTTTATTTTAAAAAAATTCAAAGTCTAAAAGTAATTTAAAAAATGATAGACCAATAGCAAATATTTTTTTTTTAATAGAATATAAATATATATTATTATTTATTGTTACTAGCGATCATGCTAGACTATCTTGACTAATCTTTATTGCTCTTCTCCTTAAAAAATACCTTTAAGGTATTTCTACTTAATTCTATGTGTTTAGAAACTTTCTTACAATATTCTCTTTTCCTGTAATCTATTCTTATTGTCATTCATGATGATTTTACCATCTTTTAATGAAGTAATGGTTGTATTATTGGAACGTAAATACTACGACAAGATTTGTTGTTCAATGTATATATGTATGTACATATATACATACATAAATATTCATGTGTATATAAATTCATTTCTACAACTATTCATTTGTCTATATATAGATATGTATATATATATATTAATTATTGTTAATGCATTTGGGTGAGATATATTGATGTCACTTGGCTTTTCTATGTCTCATTTTTTGTTGTCAATATATTGTGTCATGGCACTTGGTTTCATTGGAAGTTCAAAATTTAAATAATTAATTTGGATTTTTTTTCTTGAGTAGGATACAATTGATGACACTATGTAGACATAGACTGATAGACTTAATAAATGATTTTGAATCACTAATGATGGCTTGGATCCATTGATGTTGCTTGCCTTTCAAGAATATTTTCTCTTATATTCATTTGAAGCTATATTTTTGACACTTATTATGCATGTTATGCTCTTTTTGATTTATTATATTTACTCCTTTTGGCTTGGGCTCTACACTCATATTCTCATTACACACAAGTGCATGCAAAAAAGAAAAAAAGAAAAAGCAACTTAAAGATTATCAAATTCTGATTGACTTTCTAAAATAGAGTTTTAAAGAGAAAAGATATGTAACATATGGTAAGAGGTGATTATGTTACAACATATGATTTTTGTAGGCTTAAAATGTAACTTTTTGAACTAACTTTTGAATCTAGAAATGGTTTTAAGCAAATCTCATCTTTCTAATAAAATGAAAATATGTTAGTGCAGTTCACCGTGCTAGAACATTTTTTCTTTGACCTCGTCTTTATCTAGAAACTTTGATTGTTAGGATGTTGATTTTTCCTCATGATCTAGTATTTTTGTTCCTAATTATTGAATTACCACTGTACACTGAAACATTGGTGGCTCCATTGGAAGGTAATCATTGACAACATTCATTCTTCATTAATTTTTAGCTAAACTTTTGTTCACAAGATGAGGCTCGTGGCGATTAATTTTGAACTATAAATTTGAGGTACATATGTCAATCTTTTCAATAGCCCAACAAAGTTAAGAGGTGAGATTTGGCCACTAAGAATATACTAATAGCTAGCGATCACTATCAACATTCAATATTCAATTTTAACATGTTCAGAGAAAAAAATAATTTATTATCAATAATTTGTTTCTATCATCCAAATCATTCTCATCCTATCATACCTTCATCATCACAATCACTACAAAAAAATCAAGTTCCAATGAGGATCGTCGGCCCTCACTAAAAGAAGAAAAAATCGCCACTAAAGCTTTTTGTGAGAAAAAAGTTGGCCCTCACTTATCGTCACTATAAGTCATCTCATAAAAAGTATTAGTGATGGCTTTTATGTGTCTCATCATTATTTATGTCCATTAGTGACTAGGTTCATGGCGTCCATTTTGCAATTATTAATGACGGCCAAACGTGACCCTCATTGTTAGTATTTGGTTATTGTGAGAGTCAACCATTATTTTAGTGAGAAGAAATTAAGTTCTTCCATAAGTTTTTGTGACGATCGCATTGGTCATTAAAAACATGTTTTTGTAAGGATGCATATTTATTTTAGTCACCATAGATATAATAGTTTGATCAATCAATTTATCAATTATGACCTCTTTATAACCTCTGAAGGCTATCATTAATGAGTAACTCTTTTATAATGGTCCTTTGTTTATCAATTGTGACATCTTTATAATATCTTTTGGCGGTCACTAATGAGTTTTCTTTTTGTGATGGCCTTTCATTTTTCAAGCATAACAGAAATAGTAGATGTTTAACCATCACTATTGCCTTTTTTGTGAGGACTATTTTAGTGATCTTATTATAGATGAATAGCTCTCATCGAAAGTTTTTTTTTTTAAACAACAATAAAATAAAGTAGAAGAAATACACAATTTAAACCAAGCAACAAGATTTTTATTAGCACTAGAAAACTAGGATTCCAAATCATTTGATAACATAATATACTGATAAACATCTAGAATGCTATATAAGCTATCATGTAACCCAATATCATATACATGAAATCAATTTCACAGCTTATATATCTAACATTTTTTTAGAATTATGAATTTCTTTATGCCACCATGGATCTTGTTCAAGCTTCAATCTAATCACTTAGTGTTCTTTCATTACTTGTAGACCTTTCTGCTGCACTTTCGCCACTCTATAATTATATTTAATAAGAAGAAGATCCATTAATCTTTTTGGTGCAGCTTGATAACTAAACTAACATAAACCAAAAAAAAAAACTTGATTAATTGGTGTGGCATATCAATTTCTTAAATGAAAGAGAAATTATCATGTTGGGTCTGGAATTTCTTCTAAATTCTTCCATAAATTGCATCCATATTTGCCTATCCTGTTCTCACTCCTTCCTATCATCATCAAGCTGCTATTTTAAATGCTTAATTACTTCTTGCATTTCAACATTTTGCTTGCTAGTTTGCTCTAATTGAGAGACCAGTTATAATTTAGTTGGAGATTTTTCAAAAATAGTAGTTGGTGTAGGACCAAGACCATACAATCGTGCACGTCCATGCCTCTCGTTGCCTACAACTTAAGTGAAAATGATGTCTTCATCCATAGGTGTCAGGATTTTTCTCAGAAGCTTGACTTGATAAATTCTGAACTTGTTCCTGCATTGAATGTAATTGAATCATCAATTTAATTCAAATAGAGTCAAAAATAAATGAAGGATACAATAATAAAAACACATGTATGGGTAGAATCAACAAAATCCACTAAAACAACATAAAAATATGAGATATTACATAAAGAATGACAAACATGCAGTGTAAATTAACATAAAAATAACAAACAAACATCAAAATCAATAAATTAAAAGACATCAACTACTGAAGTAAATTGCATATAATTGTATAGCCTCATAAAGCTTAAAATTAGTCATTTTTATCAAGAAGGGAAAACAAAAAAGAAAGGTTAATTAATTCTTAGAAAAAAAATTAAGTATATTCATTAATCTTTAAAAAAAAAATGAAACTCGTATATATAACGAACCACATATCAAAATCATCAAAGGAAGAAAATATCTTGTAGCCTCATGCTCCATTTTTTATCAGGCTTTACCATCACATTTTTTGCAGTTTCATCTAATGCACTTCCATCTTTTCATTTATGTATGGCAAAAAATATTTCAAATCTGGTAGGCTCACGCTCCAATTTTTCTTTCTGTATAAATATTAAGAAATAGTTAGTTAATATCATGCATGTCAGAAAGTGATTGAAAATCTAACTTATGAAAAGATAAAGGCACGTTACCTCTTCAGCTCGGACTCAGGCATAACTCTTTGTACCTATTATCTTGGTCATTATTTGCTTAGAATAATTATCCTTATTCCTCCTACAAACTTCCTATATAACAAAGTTAACAAGTTTTGTAAATGATATAAACACAAGAGGTTGTAGGATCTAGAGCTGGTAGGATGTTTATAATATGATAATCAAGAACTAGTGAATTAAGATTATAAAGTCAGCTTATCACTTGGAATTGAGTGGATCCAGTTTGCTGGAGATACAAAGTCCAATCCTCAAGTGTAATATTTGAAGGATGATTTGCAATACACTCGTCATCATTGTTGTATTTGTCATAGTATTTAGCTTTCAACTTTCTCTTCTTGTTTGAGTACTTAGTTCCTAATTTTTGAAGAATCCATTTCTTCCTACCTTCAGTTTGTGCAAAATCAAAATTTTCCTAACAAAAAGAGAGATGGTGAGCAAGATATTTAGAGAGTGGTTGCAAATAAAATCATATATCAAACATGATATACTACTTGTCAAGAATTAACCAAACTGAATATATAAAGAAAAAAGAAAATATAACAAAAAAATTTGATGTCGTACCCGTGCTTTGAGGTACAACCTATCATTCTTTTTTTGAGTGACATGGTTCTGGCTTTCATATGTAATTGGAGCATCCTCATTGTTTCTCATAAGAACACCAAGATAGGTGCTAAAAAGATTAGAGTTTGGACCTATAGCCTGGTTCTCATTATTGAAATCCAATGGTAACTTTTGTCCCGATAACAAAGTACTACGTTTTAAAGCTTTTGATTGTCCCCGAGTCCTCTTCCTTCCACTAGATGGACCTGATAATAAAAATTAATAAATTTAATTAGTCAATATAGCATGCCTTTGTATTATTGTTAAACATACTTTTTACAAATACTAAAACTAGGTTAAAAAAAGAGTAATGCTAGGACTTTATGAAGAAATAAGGTTCAGATTTTACCAGCATTGTTTTCTTCTGAGGGTTGAGATTGTTGTGATATCTGAACTTATTGAGACATTATTTACCTGGAATATTTGTTGATATGCTAAAATTGACCATAACAAATAAACAATATAAAAAAAATAAAATTGAAAGTAGTAAACATAAAATCAGGATAATGCTTTCAATCTCAAATAGTATAATTTAGAAGAATTAAAGACTATCATGAAGCAAAAATATATTCTCAATCTGAGACAATAAAATCATCAAGAGGATCATTTCTCTTTTTCTTTTGTCTCACATAACTGCTGCCTTTAGTCTTCTTACTCCTTTTCCTTTTTTGGTTTATTGGAGGGGATACTGTTAATTTAATTTCTATACTTGGAATGTCATTTCTCACGATATCTGCCACAACATCTTCAATCGAGACTGAATTTTGATCAATATGTATCTCATTCTATTGATAAGCCTCAACCTCTGTTGCTTCATCTGTCTCAGCAGGCACATCATAAAAGTCATGTGATAGAGATTTGAGAACAATAAGCCAATTAGGATCTTTCATATCTTTGACATAAAATACTTGTTCAGCTTGGAAGGCTAGTATAAAAGGATCATTAGTACGCAAAGACCAAATAGAGTTCACAGATATAATTCCATATTCATCAACTTTCATTCCCCTACTAGTGTACACATCTCTCCAATCGCATTTGAACAAAGTTACATGCTTTCCTTCATAATACTTTAATTCTAGAACTTCAGTTAGCACCCCAAAATAATCCATATTACCAATTGTAAGATTACTATCTCTTACACTAGCATATTTGCTTGCTTCATCCTTTACGACCACTTCACTATTCTAGAACTTATTATCTTTCTCTCTATCACGTGTCTGAAACTTGTATCCATTAATAATATATCCCGTATATGAGTTCACCTCAATTTCAAGTCCCATAGATAGAGACATCAACTCTGAATTGAATTCAGTGCCAGCTGAATACTTAACCTATAGTAAAAATTATATACAAAAAAAAGAAACAAAATTTAGTATGCTAGAAATAAACTAAATATATTTAAATCTAAGTGGTGACAAAAAGATAGGTTGCAAGGTTATCTTACTAGCTTACTGAATCACTTAAGAAACTGATTAATATGCAATATCTCCCTCTCTTTGGCAGTCATATTCTGATATGTAGCATCAACAATCCTTTTATACTCCCTACATTTTCATATGGTCATGTATATATGTAGGGTCAAAACTAAATTTATAATAAATGACATTAAATCTATGAAACTAAAAGTTATAGTTACAAGGTGGAAACTTGAAAAGGTACATAAGTGAAACCATCTTACTCAATATAAGGCTGAACTTCCTCACAATTTTGCAAAACATAAAGACGAGCAAGTTGTTGTTCCTCCATGGACAATTAGCGATAAGTAACTCCATGTAAGAAATGTCCAACATTCTTGAAAATAGAAAGAGAACCTTCTATTGTAGCATTACCACTTTCATAATTTGTTTCCACCCTATTGGACCTTGTCTCTATTCCCTTTCAATAACGTGAGCAAAAGGTTAAACACTCCTTAGCCAAGTAACTTCTGCTATTGACCCCTCCGGCCTACTCTTATTGCGCACGTAAGATTTTAAACTACATAAGTACCTAAAAAATATATATTCAAATATACAAAAATTAGTGAAATCCAATCAATTAAAGGGATAGAATTCAGATATTATTAATAGTAAGATCAACTATCCTTCAATAGGATACATCCAATGATAGTGGACCGGCCCAGCTAGAAGTGCCTCCCTTGGCAAGTGGATTGGTAGATGTACCATCACGTCAAAAAATGCTGATGGAAATATCATTTCAAGTTTGCAAAGTGTTACTACAATGCTTGAATCCAATCGTTCTATGTCCTCATGCCTCAATGTCTTTGAACATAACTCTCTAAAGAAGTTGCTCAATTCAATCAAGGCATCACACACATTCTTAGGCAGCAAACTTTTAATTACAAGAGGGATGAAATGCTGCATTAAGATATGATAGTCATGTGATTTTAGTGATTGCAGTTTTTTCTCTTTCAAGTTGACATATCTTGAAATATTTGAACTAAATCTATCCGAAACCTTCACATCCTTTAAGAATTCACAGAATTTTCTTTTCTCATCGGATGATAAATTCTAACATGCAGCAGGCTTTAGTTCTTTTCCATTAACCACTTTAATGCAAAGATTTTTTTTTGATGTTCATCCCTTCCAAGTCCCTACGTGCACTATCAGTATCTTTTGATTTGCCTTCAATATCTAACAATGTTCCAATCACATTGTCACATACATTTTTTTCAATTTGCAAGACATCCAGTTATATCTAATTAACAAATCCTTCCAATATGGCAATTCAAAGAAAATACTCTTCTTTTTTCAATTCGTAACCCAATCATGAACATTCCTTTTCTTCCCTCACTTCTTACCACTTTCCCTTTCTAGTAACTCTAACTGTTGCAAGATGCCATCCCCTAAAAGTTATTGAGATTTTTCGCCCACAACTGGCTTACCATCAAAGTGTGCATTCATTCTTCTATCTTGCCAAGGATGTCCATCCGGGAGAAACCGACGATGACCCAAATAGCTAAGTTTATGACCATTAGGCAAATAAAGAGAACAAGTTTTCTTATTACATAAAGAGCAAGCCCATCACCCTTTTGTTGACCATCCAGATAGAAGTCCCAAAGCAGAAAAATCATTTATAGTCCATAATATGGCTACCCGCATGTTAAAGTTCTCCTTCTTACTAGCATCATAGGCTGGAACCCCTAATTCCCACAACTTCTTCAATTCATTAATCAATGGTTGTAAGAAAACATCAATTAAATTTTTAGGTGCCTTCAGCCCAGGAATAATAAGACTTAATAGAAAATTAGGCTCCTTCATGCATAGCCAAGGTGGCAAATTGTAAGAAATTAAAACAACAAGCCAAGTACTATGAGAAATGCTCATGGTTCTAAATGGATTAAAACCATCACTAGCTAATGCTAGCCTTACATTTCGACACTCAGAGGCAAATGTTGAATGAAGTTCATCAAACTTTTTCCAAGCAGGGGGAGTCAGCTGGGTGTCTCATTACATCATCTTTATATTGCTTCTCATGGTGCCACCTCATATTTTCAGCAGTTTCAGGATGCATAAACATTCTTTGAAGTCGAGGCTTCCACGAAAAGTATCTAAGAGTCTTAACAATAATTTTTGACTTATTTTCCCCTTCTTTTACAACTCCTGAAGTCCATCTCGATGCGCCACATTTATGACAAACATCAGCCTTCTCATATTTCTTCCAAAATAGAATGCAATTGTTAAGACATGCATCAATCTTATCATAGTCAAGACCAAGATCATGAATAAATTTTCTAGCTTCATAATAGTCATTAGGAATTCCCTCAATCCTTGGAAATGCTTTTCTAAAAACTTGCAGCAACATATCAAAGGATTTGTCGGTCCATCCATTGAAAGTTTTCATATGCAAGAGATTAGTCAAAAACTCTAACCTTGATAAATCTGAAACTTCTGCATGTAGTGGAGTCTCGGCCTCTTCTACCATTTTATAAAACTTTCTTGCACCCTCATTAGGTTCAATTTCTATCTCAAAATCAGATTCAATGTTTGGTATTCCACATGCAGCTCCTAACATGTTGATGATGTCCTCATTCTCATCACTAACAGAATCATTAGACAATGCATCACCTCTGACTGTATCCAAAATATCCTCTCCATGATGGTACCAATTTGTATAATTAGGCACCATACCACTCATTATAATATCCTCACGCATCTCTGCCCGCTCCTTATACAAACTATTATTGCAGTTGATACAAGGGCATAAAATTTTATTGTTCACTACTACTTTCTTGTTAGAATATGCAAATACCAAAAAATTGTCAACACCCTTCTCGTATTCTTTACTAGGTCTATCCTTTATGCTCATCCAACTCTTATCCATTGACCTATTACTGTAAAAATAAACAATAATATATTGAATGAAATAATATAAAACACAAACAATTGTATGCCAATAAAAAAGATAATACTTTTAGTCTTACTGTAAAAAGCATGCAATTGGCTTATCTATTAGTAAAATCATAAGGCACAGCTAGATAATGCCGAGACCAAGCAAAGAAAACACTTTTTCTTTGAAAAAAAAAAAAGAAGGTTGAGAAAGTCTCTAGAATAAGAAATCTAGTCTAGCATTATAGAGATCACAACCTTATGGTAACAACTTTTTTTGGGTCTAAAGTTTGAAAAAAATGTGCTTATGAATTCATTATCCAACCCTACACTGTCAAGAATATTTCTAATATGTCAGGTTTTTGGAGAAGTAGAGGGTTGTGTACCTGGGGAGGAGAAAAGGTAGCGTAGAAGGCTATTTTTGGAAGAGAGACAAAGCCCTCTCCAAGAGAAGAACCGGTCCCAGGCTAGAATGACTTCCAAAATTTATACCTAATCTGATGGACCATTAACTCTTGGCTCTTTAATTAAAACTACTTTTTGGACGAGTGACAATGCCTGAAGATATTTTTATTCATCAAAATTAAGGACTTAGGTTAGCTATTGTTGGTTGTTGGGGATAAATCCCGCTTCCATCGAAGTTCAGTCTGACGATTGGCCTAACGCAATTGGCAACCACGAAAGAGCTTCGATCGAAAATTCTCTCTTCAACGATCGAACTTCTCAGTGGCCAAACTCCAACCGAACTCCTTCAGTTGATCGAATTCTATAATGACCGCATCCCAGCCAAACTTCTTCCGGACTTCTCCTTCAGTCGGACTCCTACGGGAGCCAAACTTCTCTCAGATCTCTCCTTCAGTCGGACTCCTATGGGAGCCAAACTTCTTCCCGATCCCTCCTTCAGTCGGACTCCTATGAGAGCCGAACTTCTTCCAGATTCTCCTTCAATCAGACTCCTATGAAAGCCAAACTTCCTTCGTACCTCTCCTTCAGTCGGACTCCTACGGAAGCTGAACTCCTTCCGAATCTCCCTTCAGTCGGACTCCTATGGGAGCCAAACTCTCTCCGAACTTCTTCTTCAATCGAATTCCTACAGAAGCCGAACTTCTTCCGAATCCCCCTTCAGTCGGACTCCTATGGGAGCCGAACTTTCTCCGAACTTTTGCTTCAGTCAGACTCCTACAGAAGCCAAACTCCTTCTAAATTCTTCTGCAGTCGAACTCCTACGGAAGCCGAACTCCCTCCGCACCTCTTCTTCAGTCGAACTCCTATGGGAGCCTTCTAGATCCTTCTTCAGTCGGACTCCTACGAAAGTCGAACTCCCTCCAAACTTCTCCTTCAGTTGGACTCCTACAAAAGCCGAACTTCTTCCAAATTCTTCTTTAGTCGAATTTCTACGAAAGTCAAACTTCCTCCGCACTTCTCCTTCAGTCGGACTCCTATGGGAGTCGAACTTCTTCCAGATCCCTTGTTCAGTCGAGTTTCCACAGGAGTCGAACTTCTTCCAGACTTTTCCTTCAGTCAAACTCCTTCAGGAGCCGAACTCCTTCCGAACTTCTCCTTCAGTCGGATTCCTCTAGTAGATTACTTTCGGATGATCTCCTCCAGACATATTTTCTTTAGAAGTTCGAGCTCCTCTAAAATTTATGTATGTCGAAGCTCTTCACCGACCAACGCCTGCTTTCTCCAAACTTCGATTATTGAATCTCAACGAACGGTCATTATCAGTCTGACGATGCCTCTTCCTCTCCATATCGAACCCTACGTGGCCTAGAGCAGCTTAGTACCGGACAGCTATAGCCATTGCCATCAGTCTGCTTCAGACGGTGCTACAGATGATGCCCCCTCCATGATAGATTCCATCGAGTCTCGAGCGGCCCGCTATCAGATGGCTGTAGCTATCACTATCAATTCGCTACAAACTCCATCTATAAAACAAAATCCTCTAGATATATTTTTTCTAAGCTCTAAGCTCTCTTCTCCTTTTCAGAACTCTGCCAAACTCTTTTCTGAGCACTCCATTTCTATTGATCAAAAGAGCTGACTTGATCGTCGGAAGGTTCTGCTGGAGCCACCACCTCCAACTCCGGATGAAACTTTATTTTGCAGATCATCGACGGCGACCTCATCCTCCTCCACTCCAGCTCGTTCCGACATCGATCAGATTCTACACCAACAGAATTGGCATTATAGGAAGGACCTTTATCTCTGAGGTACCTTTGTTCTTAAAGAGGTGCTCAGTCGACCCTGCCGACCTTCTTCTCCAAGGTTCACCTCCATCCTCTTTCTCAATCCTAAGAAATATCTCAAAAAATGGCGACTATCCAGAGATCTATCGCTTCTACTCTCAGATCTGAGCTAGATCAATCTATTCCTGCTCCATCGCTGACGCTTCAACCACCACCTCTACCAGCGGCTATGGTAGATTCGGAGCAATTTAACCTACTGATGCAGCGAATTCAGGGCCTCATCGAAATGGTGCAGGCCATGCAGCAGCCTCCGACGATGATTCCATCAGGAAACCCGCCATCAGGGTGTCAAGAACCGACCCTAAGGAAGAGCATTTGGCCTAGCATATCCATCGCCCTTGGAAAGAAAAAATAGAAAGTAGAGGATCCATATTCAGATCATGATTCTCCTTCAAAAAAGATCTTTCCTATCTACAATCAGAAGCCATACAAGATCTACGATCGAGACGACATCCTCGATCATAAATTACGGAAGATAAACCAATGAATCGAAGAACTCTGCCACATCGCCCTAGCTTTCCATGATGATATCTGCATCGATCCCTCTTTCTCTCTTCGAATTATGCAAGAGTCCGTTCTGCCGAACTTCAAGCTTTTCCAACTTGAAAGTTACGATGGAACCTCTGATCCGGTCGATCACCTGAAAGCCTTCCAAATCATGATGCTACTCCATGGCGCACCAAATGCCATATTATGCCGAGATTTTTCATCTACCTTAAAGAGAGCAGCAAAAAATTAGTACTCGACGTTGAAGTCAGGTACAATCTTCTCTTTTGATCAAATAAGCCATTAGTTTGTGGCTCACTTCATCAGCAGCCGACGTCCGTACCGAGGTTCAAATTTCCTGATGAACATCAAGCGAAAGGAGGGAGAATCCATCTAGGCTTATGTCATCCAATTTAATGCTGCTGCATTGAAGGTCTGGAACCTGGATCAGTTAGTTACGATGGCCACACTCAAAGATGGCCTTCAGAAGAATGATTTGCTGTTCTTCCTGAAAAAGAAGTATCCCAGAAACTTTGTCGATCTACTAGCCTGGTCTGAGAGATATATCCGTGTGGAAGAAGCCTTCAAGTTGAAAGATGAAGAAGCCATAGGAGAGCGGCAAACGGACGAGTCTAGTAAATCTACGGCTGATGGAGGGCTGAATGAAGTTTGACCAAGCGAGCCCGAACTCCTCCTTAAGCTCGTCATCAAAGAAGCCCTGATAGAAGGGCGCGAAGAAGTCCTTCCTCTAAAAGGTTCCACAACTACGCCCCTCTTAACGCTCCTAAAACTCAAGTTCTGATGGAAATTAAGAATCAGCTACCAAAACCAAAAGAATTATGATCTCCTCCAAACAAGCATAATTGAAGCAAATACTGCCTCTACCATCACGACCACGACCACGATACTGAAGAATGCATTCAGCTCCGAGACGAAATCAAGAAGCTCATTAGGAGAGGTCGGCTGGGATGATTCCTTAGATGCCAGTCTGAAGTAGGAGAAGATCGACCAAGGGTGCTGCCGTAGCCAAAACCACCAATGATGGAGGAACAACAAGGAAGTCGGCCACCTCCCGGCATTATCAACGCTACCTCTGGGGGGACTTGGTACTTCGATGAGCCATCATCTCTCAGCCTCAAAGCCAAGAGAAGCTTCATCCAAATTGAGAAGGCTAGCATGAAATAGAGGAGGTCGTCCGATCCGAAACTTACCACCTGAAGGAACTCGAAAGAACAACGCTCCCACGACCCTGAAACATAAAAAATCTAAGGATGTGCTGCCAGTAATTTCTCTTTAATAAAATTCCTCCATTTCAATATTGTTGTTTCTTAGTGCAAAAACTATGTGATGATAGGAAAGAAGTAATCAATAGTGGCCGTCCTAACATGAGCAAGTCGAAGTTCTTCAATCTCGACTAGAGATAAGATCTCTTTCGAGCTTCTACGTCAACAGAAGATAAGATCTCTTTCAACCTCGGCTAGAGATAAGATCTCTTCCGAGCTCCAAAGTCTACGTCAATAGGAGATAAGATCTTCTTCAACCTCGGTTAGAGATAAGATCTCTTTCGAGCTTCAAAGTTTATGTCAATAGGAGATAAGATCTCCTTCAACCTCTACTAGAGATAAGATCTCTTCCGAGCTTCAAAGTCTACATCGATAGGAGATAAAATCTTCTTTAACCTCGGCTAGAGATAAGATCTCTCCCGAGCTTCTACGTCAACAGAAGATAAGATCTTCTTCAACCTCGGCTAGAGATAAGATCTCTTCCGAGCTTCAAAGTCTACATCAACAGGAGATAATATCTCCTTCAACCTCGACTGCTGGAGATAAGATCTCCCCCGACTTTAACCTCGACTGCTGGAGATAAGATCTCCCCCGAGTTTTAGAGTCTACGTCAATAGGAGATAAGATCTCTTTCAACCTCAGCTGGAGATAAGATCTCCTTCAACCTCGACTGAAGATAAGATCTCCTCCAAGCTTCTACGTCAACAGAAGATAAGATCTCTTCAACCTCGACTGCTGAAGATAAGATCTCCTCCAAGCTTCAGAGTTTACGTCAATAGGAGATAAGATCTCCCTCAAGCTTCTACGTCAATAGGAGATAAGATCTCCTTCAACCTCGGCTGGAGATAAGATCTCCCTCGAGCTTCAACCCCAATGGATGCAGAGCCCAAAAAAAGACTTCGACAGTCGTCTTTTTGTAGTTCCTTCGAGTTTCAAATTCGAAAGTGGAAAGACTATTATTGAGGATAAACCTCGCTCCTGCCAAAGTCCAGTCTGACGATTGGTCTAACGCAATTGGCAATCATCAAAAAAAAAAAAAAAAAAAAAAAAAAAAAAAAAAAAAAAAAAAAAAAAAAAGAAAGAGCTTCGATCAAAAATTCTTCTTTCAGCGGTCAAATCTCAACCGAACTCTTTCAATCGGTCGAATTCTACAACGACTGCACCCCAACCGAACTCCTTCTGAACTTCTCCTTCAGTTGGACTCCCACGGGAGCCGAACTTCTCCCATATCTCTCCTTCAGTTAGACTCCAACGGAAGCCAAACTTCTTTCCGATCCATCCTTCAGTTGGACTCCTATGGAAGCCGAGCTCCTTCTCGATCCGTCCTTCAGTCGGACTCCTATGGAAGTCGAACTCTTTTCGGGTTCTCCTTCAGTCGGACTTCTACGGAAGCCAAACTCTCTCCTCACCTCTTCTTCAGTCGGACTCCTATGGAAGTCGAACTTCTTTCGGATCCTCCTTCAGTCGGACTCCTACAGGAGCCGAACTTCCTCCAAACTTCTTCTTCAGTCGGACTCCTACGAGAGCCAAACTCCTTTCGAATTTTTCTTCAGTCGGCCTCCTACGAGAGCGAACTTTCTCCACACCTCTTCTTCAGTCAGACTCCTATAGGAGCCGAACTCCTTTCGGATCCTCCTTTAGTCAAACTCCTACAGGAGCCGAACTTCCTCCAAACTTCTTCTTCAGTCGAACTCCTACGGAAGTCGAACTCTTTCCGGATCCTCCTTCGGTCGGACTCCTATGGAAGTCGAACTTCCTCCGAACTTCTCCTTCAGTCGGACTTCTAGGAAGCCGAACTCCTTCCGAATTCTTCTTCAGTCGGACTCCTACGAGAGCCAAACTTCCTCCGTACTTCTCCTTCAGTTGGACTCCTATAGGAGCCAAACTTCTTCTGGATCCCTCGTTCAATCGAGTTTCTGTAGGAGCCAAACTCCTTCCAGACTTCTTCTTTGGCCGAACTCCTTTCGGACCTTTTCTTCAGTTGGATTCGTCCAGTGGATCGCTCTCAGATGATCTCCTCCAGACGTATTTTTTTAGGAGTTCGAGCTCCTTTGGAATTTATGTATGTCGAAGCTCTTCACCGATCAATACCTGCTTCCTCCAAACTTCGATTATTGAATCTCAACGAATGATCATTATCAGTCTGACGATGCCTCTCTTTCCGTACCGAACCCTACGTGACCCAGAGCGGCTCAGTACCAGACAACTATGGCTGTCGCCATCAGTCTGCTTCAGACGGTGCTATAAATGATGCCTCCTTCATGACAGACTCCATCAGGCCTCGAGTGGCCCACTACCAGACGACTGCAGTTGTCACTATCAATCCGCTATAAGTTTTGTCCATAAAAAAGAACTCTCCAGCTATGTTTTCTTTAAGCTCTAAGTTTTTTTCTTTTTCTCGAAATTCTGCCAAACTCTTTTCCAAGCACTCCATTTCTGTTGATCAGAAGAGCTGACCTGATCGTCGGAAGATCCTATCGGAGCCACCACCCCTAACTCCGGATGAAATTTTATTTTGCAGATCACCGACGATGATCTCATTCTCCTCTACTATAATTCATCTCGGCGTCGATCAGATTCTACACCAACATTGGTGATCGATTAACTCCTAAACACCACTTTTTTGTAAGAATACTTGAACATTACTAGATGTCCATTAGAACCGGAGCAACAATAAAGAAAAGGGAACATAACAGATGTGAGAGTCAAGATCTGGACTAAATTTTGATCAAAGCTTTAGAAAAAAAAAATGAGACAAAATAAAAATGCTGCCTTGTTCTGATCTTGCGATATTATTCAGAAAACTCGGCATATATAATTACTATCGCCTACGCAAATAGAACGTGCAAGGACAAATAAAAGGGAGTTTTAGGAATTATCAGAGGTCTAACAGGAAGATTTGGTATTTTAAATCAAAATACAATTTACAAAGAAAGTATAACATATGCTATGTCAATGAAAAATATAAATAATAAAAATATTTTTTTATTATTTTGTTGTACCGTGGTAGATCCGGCGGGGATGATGTTGGGGCAACGTAGGCATTGACAGTGATCTTGGGCACCCACTACCTCTTGGAAAAGACGACGATGCTTCTTGATTGTCAGATGGATTGCGGCAACGGCATACTGATAATGCTCATCGATATTTGGAGAAGCCAAATGGAAGAGAAAGAGTGCATAAAAAATCTCGCGGCCGAAAGAAGGATGAGAAAAAAAATCCCGTGCATGCGCACGGATATTTTGGGCAGTTAAGGTATATTTGCTCATGGATTAAGAAGGAAAGGGGTGGGGGATACGTACAGCCTCCAAATTGGTTGACTTCCCTCTAAAGATCCCAAATCAATGTTTCGGTCGGAAAGCCGGAGGAAATTTTAAAATCATGCTTCATAGCTATTTGTAGCATATCACAATCCATCTTTCTTGATTTATTCCGTGGATGGTTCCAAAGTGGTACTATTAAAATTTTAAACCACATCTCAAATATTATAGGCTCCAATTTTTTCACTTGCTTGGAATTTTTTTTTCCATTGAATTTTGTTAGTGAGACCATATAAGCAAGATATAGCATGACTAATTGCAAGAATTTACTTGCTCATCTTTTTTAATCTCGACTTATAATATGAAGTTGGTGTATTAAGATAATGTTCGATAGTTCAGCCTTTTCTGATTATAGACTTAATTAATTGACATGTTTTCAGCTTGTTGCTTGCATAATGCATGCCTTTATCTAAAGTATCATCGGACCAGATCATGAGTGACTCCAATCCAACTCGGTTCTTTAATCAGATTCTAATATTAGATATGAACCTAACTTAATAGAAGATCGGATAGGATTGAGTTGGATTTATGGTTAAAAATTTTACTTTATTGGATCATTTAGGTCGAGTCAAGTCGGGTCCATGTATAATCCCATTTTATTTACTCTACCGTTTACATGTTGAATTTAATACTGAATTTGGATCGGATCAAATTGGGTTGGATATGGTCCAAATTTAGTAAACTCAGACTCGACCCAGAAAAATTGAACGGATCTAATTTTAGAACTTGACCCAGCTCCATGGGTCCTATAAAATTAGTTGGATCAGGTTTAAACAGATCAGCCCAGGATGGGTCACAGGTCAACCCGACTCATTTGCAGCCTTAAGTACAAGTTTTTTCCAACGGTGTAATGTGACTGTTGATAAAAAATTAGATTTTTTTTTCAGTAGTTTGACCGAACTGCTGGAAAAAAAGTAAGATTTTTTCTAGCATTTGATTTAACCATCAGGAAAAAAGATTTTGCCAGTGGATTCGAAAAAATTGTTGTCTAAAATTTATTTTGCCAGCAGTTTTTTATATCCGCTGGTAAAAAAGTGATGATAAATCTTCTTTTTCTTGTAGTGTGTATAATCCATTTTGACTTAATATATAGAATAGAAAAAAAAATCTTACTTAATATAAAAGTATGTAGTATTAAATAACAAAACTCTATTATGAGGGGTTGCATAGTACCAATACTATTAATAATCTTATTATAATGACCACTACTCAATGCATATATGGTTCTGATGTTCCATCCTTATATTTATAAGGACTTTTACTCATTTTCACTAAAAAAAGTATTCAATATTGGTTATCCAATATGGTCACTGAAAATTAAATAAATTTTAATTACTATACTAACTAAATAGTGATGGTCATATACAGGGGTCATTATTGACAACTGTTTTGTGAGAAATAAAATACCTACATCATTAAAAAATTGTAATGGTTAAAATTGATTCAAGCATCTGTGATGGCTATAGAAAATAATCATAAAAACAACATGTTTAATGAGGGTCGATTTCTTTGGTCACTAAATCAGTCATCAATGATGACCAATCTATGTCGACCATCATAGATACATTTTATTTAAATCACCACGTACATATGGCCATCAAAATATATATTTAAATATTGATCACTATCAAAATATCCTCACTAAAGTATGTTAAGTGGGTCACAAATACACGACCATTTCTAACCACAACTATAGATCCTCATAATAGCGTATCATTAGTGATCACCTAAACATGATCTTCATTGGATTTGATCACTAATACACTATTTTTTTTATAATAAATTTTTGCATTTTTAATATGCAAGGCCTATTTTTAAAAATAATATTCTTTGTCCATGCAACCACATTAGTGTTCTTTTTTCATCTATTCTGATCTCATGCTCCCGAACCTTTGCCCCAGCTAATATAGCTTGATGCATGCATCAAACCATTGGTCACAATGACAAGCATAAGGCATAATTATTGGGACAAGAATTAACAAATTTTGTTACCCAAACTACATACAAGATACTACATGTTATGCACTCGTGACATTTCATTGTCATTTCTAATACATGGTCTGTACTTTGATTCGACATTGTATTAATTTTTTTAATCTTATGATTGTGCTCTAATCATTCAATTAGGATAGATTTTGGTCATAAACTAAGCCTTTGGAAGCCTCCAAGTAAGAGTTCTTGCCCACTTGTCTCATGGCTGTAGGTTGGTAAACAGACAAAAGACCAATATAAAAATAAGAAGCTAATGCCTTGCCAAGGGCCAGCCAACTTATTCCTTTGGGTTCCTTTTTCCTCTCCTTTGGCTGTACTTGAGGGCACGGGCATAGTATTTTGTACGTCTAAATGGTACCTACGTTTGGTCTGGAGACACATGGCATCCTATCGAACATGTTCCTTTCCTCGAGGGCCAAATTCCATCACTATATTATAGTATTTGTGATGTTCCTCACCTAACGAGATTTTTGTCGTGATTCGTGTTTTCAGCCTTTATCATGATTTTGCCGCAGCCACAAAGGTCACCTCCATGGAATACTGCTCCAAAGGTCTTCTGACTCATCTTATTTCATGCACCTTTTTTTAGCAATTTAAGAACAATATCCGTTTGGAACATATGCTGGATTCTGACAAATGGAAAACAAGATTTTAAGCTCAGGATTAGTTAGATCTCTATTCGATATGATGAGGTACATTATAAGCTTAGTGATACCATTTAACCTCAACTCCTTGTCTAGATGAAGCACATGCCATGGGTGTCTCCATATGGGTCAATTACAATTCAGTGTGTTAATCCCGATATTCCATTCTTTGACACGAGATGGCCAAACTGATCATTTTCTCCAAAAATAATTTTTTTTTTTTTGATGTAGATTTGAAATTAGTATGTTGATCTTTATATACTATTTTTGTTGAAAAAAATTATAATTATGAATTATAATATCATAAATTTCTTTTTCCTCTTTGTGCAATTAAATGAGATAATATAAAGTAACAATAATTTCTACAATCTACTCAAATAATTAATAAACAAAAATAATCAAGCAACTTATAAAAAAAAAATCATAATTTTGATGTGAATCTATTATTTAGTATAATGGGATTACTATAAATCTTCTCTAGATAATCAGTTAGAGATTATACAAATATATCATTAAGAATAAATCTTGAGTTCCACAATAAAAATAATCAATACAAGTAGATTTTAGCAATAAACAAGAATAGAGGATAGATCTTATCACATGTGGATGCTTGAAATAATTAATGAAGAAGATATTTTAAAGATCAAAATTATTCAACTTGTAGCTCTTGATGTCGAGAATGATATATTGAATTTTTGTCAAACTTGGGATGCGATCAGTATCCAATCATTCAACAAAGTAGCATTCTTTCTCTAAATCCTTTTTCTCTTCTCTATCCCTCCATATGCCACGCACCAAAACTCCCTAGCATGCAAAACCTTAAGGCCACTAATTTGTGACCTTATATGACTCTCATTTTTTTATTTAACATTGTGGCCCCTATATGAGGAGGGACCATATAATAAATCTCTTCCTTCTGACTCATATGAGAAGTTCTACCAAACTCACTTTCTCTCTGCAAGTAATTAACTTTTTTATGAGCAAGATTTTAGTCATCATATTTGATACATTATCATTAGTAATGAATTTTTTTAAGATACAGTAACTTTATCTGTAAAGCATCTTGAACCCAATGATATCTCACATTAATGTGCTTGAATCTCAAATGAAATATTGGATTCTTTGAAAGATGAATAGTGCTTTGACTGTTATAATAAAGTATATACTTCTCTTATTCTAAGTTTAATTTTTGTAGAAAATTTTTCATCCATAAAAAAATTTGTAAGCTTCTGTAACTACAGTATACTCAATCTCTATAGTGAACAAGGCAAGATATTTTTATAATTTAGATCGACATGACACTACTCCCCATAAAAAAGTCATCAAATTATTTCGATATAGACTTTCTAGTATCTATATCACCAGCCATGTCTGCATATATGTATTCATTCAATACAGATTTTTCTTTAGCGAAATACAAATAGATTGTAGAAGTGCCTCTAAGATATTTGAAGATCTATTTAATAGCTGTCCAATTTTTTACTAGGATTAGAGAGAAATCGACTTATCAAACTAACCGCATGAGCAATATCCGGTCTTATACAAATCATTGTGTACTTCAAACTATAACTACGGATGCATAAGGAATCTTCATTTTTTCTTCATCTTTCTTACTTGTAAAATATTATTTGGAGCTTAACTTGAAGTGACTTAGCAGTGAAGAGCAAATTAATTTGGACTTGCTCATGTTGAACCTTTTTTAGTAGTTTTTCGATATATCTCTTTTTAGATAATCAAAGTTTCTACTCTTCCTATCATAAGTAATTCTCATGCCAAGGATTTGTTTAGCCTGAACTAAATCCTTCATAGAAAAAGATTTATTCAAGTCTCTTTTCAAACTTTTAATCTTTCTAGCATTATAACCAATGATCAATATATAAAGCAAAAAAATAATGAAATCTCCATCAGAAATTTTTTTTACAAATACACAATGATTAGAAGTGGTTTTGCTACATCCATAGTCCATCATAAAGAAATCAAATTTTTTATACCATTATAAAGATGCCTGCTTGAGTCCATATAATTCTTAATTTTCTTTAATCTGCATATAGGATGCTCTTTATCTTTAACTATAAATCTTTCTAACTATTTCATATAAATTTCATCCTCTAAGTCTCCATGGAGAAAAGCATTTTTCACATCAAGTTGTTCAATCTTCAAATTCATGCTTGTAACTAAACCAAGAACAACTTGGATTAAAGATATCTTGACTATAGATGAGAAAAATTTTTCAAAGTTAATATCATTTTTCTGATCAAATCTCTTCATAACCAACCATGCCTTGTACCTTGGTTATGAGCTCTTTTCTTTAGTCTTCAATCTTAATATCCATTTATTCTTGAGTGCTCTCTTATCCTTAGGCAGTTCCACCAACTCAAATATATAATTTTCATGCAAGAATTTTATCTCCTCCTGTAAGGCTTTTAACCACTCTCTCTTTTGCTCATGATTCATGGCCTCTTAGTAGAAAAGGACTAGTTCTCTCCCATCAATAGTGATCATCAGATACTGATGAGGAGAATATCTGTGGGAAGGATGATGTTCTCTAGTAGATTTTTTTAACCGAGACTCAACTGATGGTTCTAAAGGGACTTGCTCAACATACTTTTTGACACATCAACTGTATTACCATTATATTCTTATACATCTTTCTTGTTATCATCATTTACCATGGTATAGGAGGCATTGGACCCAGATCAATATAATTTCTAGTTATAGAATTTGGTTTCTCAACTTTTTCAAAATCTTCAATAATCTGATCTTCTAGAAATACAATATCTCTACTTATGATAATCTTCTTATATAATCTATAACCAAACTCTTCATATGCATAACTTAGAAAAATATAATGTTTAGACTTGCCATCAAGCTTGGATCTTTCATCTTTAGAGATGCGAATAAATATTTTACAGTCAAATACCCTCAAGTGATCATATGATACATCTTTCTTAATCCATACTCTTTCTAGCACACCATCATTAAGAGGAACTAAAGAAGAAATGTTAAATAAATCTACCATATATAGTTCTCATGCTTCACCCCAAAAGGATTTAAACAATTTTGCATGAGAGAGCATACATCAAATTCTTTCGTAAACAGTATACTCATTCTCACAGCAACTACTTTATTATGTTGAGGTATTTTAGAAATAATTTTCTCAAGTCTAATATCATGATCTCTACAATAGTTCTCAAATGGATCTCTGTATTCATCACCATTATCTACTTGAATATACTTTAGTTGCTTTCTATTTCTCTTTCAACACTAGCATGAAATATTTAAATATATTGAGCACTTAGTCTTTAAATTTTAAAGTATAAGCCCTTACTTTTTTAGAATGATCATCAATAAAAATAATAAAACATAAAGCACCACTAAAAGTTCTAGCATTCACAGAGCAAACATTAGTATGAGTTAAATCCAAAATATGTGATCTTCCATATGAAAATGATTTATAAAATGCAAGTTTGTGTTGTCTGCCAATTAAACAATCAGTGCATGTCTTTAAAGATATATTTTTTATAGGAAGGAGTTTCTTTCCAGCAAGGATATCAAGTCTTTTCTTGCTTATGTGGCTAAGCTACTTATGCCATAATTCAGTAGAGGAATTTTTAACTTTATTTACCTCTGCTTTGCATAATTTTATTTGCATATATAAAGTGTGCTTGATTTCTTCCATCTTGCAACTACTAGAGAATCTTTAATGGGTTTCTACTTTTTTTTTACCAAAGTGATTATGGTTACCTTCATCATCAAGTACTCCAGTGAAAATCAAGTAGAGGCAGGTATATAGAATATGTCTCACAATTTTTAGCAATAGTTGACATCCAATATTGATTTTCAAGCAAATATCTTTCATAGTGACAATATTAGTTACTCCATTTCTCATCCAAATACTATCAAAATCACTGTTACTATGAGATGTGAAGAAATCATGCCGAGAAGTAACATATAAAGAGATATCTAAATCAATAATCCAAGTACAATCATATCATATAAGATTTATAGAATCATTTTTATAAATTATGGCAACATTAACATCTGATGCAACTATTGCGGTATCCTTTTCTTCACCTCTCTCTCTTGATTGCTCTCTTTTAAATTTTCTACATCCTTTTCATATACCCTAGCTTGTAATAATAAAAATATTTGATTTCTTTTCTAAATTTGGACCTTTCCCTTAACTTATCTTGGTTATTAAAATTTTTATCATAGATATTAACTTATCATGGTCATCATGGCTAATAATTAATAATTTTTAGTGACAGAAAATTTTTTATCATGATTCGCTATAGTAAAAATTACTATTAGAGATAGCTTTTTTGCTGTTGCTACTAGCTATCACTTATACTAGATTTTCTTATAGTACCTTCTTATACTTCACATTCACAAGTTTTCTAATTATAAATACTTTATTCCGTACAGTTCCATTCATAGAGGTTTTTCAATTTTTTTCATAAACTATTAGTTTCTATAATAATATGATGAAAATATTATCATCTATCCATTACCTGATTAACCCAATTGTCTTCCTATTTATTTTCTCCTACTCTTATTGAGTTTTCTCAATTGGTTTGGTATTATCACCTTTAATGGGATCATACAAATCTTTGCAGAATAATAAATCTTCTCTTTGGAGTTTCCATATTAAATAATTAGAAGATGTAAGTTTAACCGTATTTCCATCCATATATTTTTTTATTTAATCAATACAAGAAACTTCAACCAGTAACAATCTCACTCTGATACCACTTTATTAGAAAAAAACCTGCAATCATGAACAATAATACCGCAACTTCTTTTCTCTCTTTGTATAATTAAATGAAATATCATAAAGTAATGATAATCTCTATGATCTATTCAGGCAATTAATAAATAAAAATAATTAAGCAACTTATAAAAAAGATACCATAATTTTGATGTGCATTTTTTACTATTTAGAATAATAAAATTATTATAGATTAGATCAACTAGAGATTACACAAATATATCATCAAGAATAAATCTTAGGTTCTATAATAAAAATAATTATCATCAATCAAGCGGATTTCAATAATAAACAAGACATATTTCACCGTATATATGGATATCTGAAATAATTATTAAAGAAGACTTTTCAAAAATTGAAATTATTCAATTTATGGCTCTTGATATACCAAAAATAATATATTAAATTTTCATCAAAATCGAGATATAATTAGTACCTGATCATTCAACAAAGTAGCACCCTTTCTTTGAATTCTTTTTCTCTTTCCTGTCCCTCTATATGCCGTTGCCTCCAATTTTGCACCAAAACTCCCTAGCTACGCAAAACCTCAGGCCCACAAATTCATGACCCCAATAGACTTTTTTTTTTTGCTTTTTTAAATATTATAGGCCTTATATGAGGAGGGATCACACAACAATTCTGAATGATAAATCAAAATACATATGTAATATTAGCTAGATCTAAAATTCATATTTATTTTTCTAGGCTACGAACTCAATTTTACTTTGAACTATTTGAACAAGATATTCGTTATTCTTGTATTTTATTAGGTCAAAGCAAGCACTTAAGCCTTTAATATCTCTTGTTTTCTCTTTTTTAATAAAGCAAATAAATGATTTACAAAACAACAAAAAATAACTTCACACTCACCTAATCGTAGGCATTTTAAGTTGATTCTAATAATTCTGTTAAGTTACATATTTTATGTTATATTAATTGTTAATGATGCAATCCACTAAATTGAAGATGTTAATTATGAAAAAGATAAATCTAAAAAATATGTTAATACCACAACCTATTTTTATATTAGGAAATCATAATTAGAAAACACATTTAGATGTTCAAATATGTGTAATATTACATACTTTTTATCTATATCCTATTTTTGACCGATGCAAATATGAATGTATATCATAGTTGGATGCTAAGCTTTGTATTTAGATACATGGAAACATATCCATATAGATATATTGTCCAATCTATTTTCACCTTAAATTTAAATACCCCTGCCTGAGTTATCATAATTGAGATATCTTGATGAAAGGGTGGTCTCAAAAATTTAATCCACCATGGATTGATCAATGGAAGCTAATTCAATCATTTATATTTATGGATTGATCAATGAAAGCTAACTAGGAAAGGGTAGACCTATACAACAAAGTTAACCATCAACTACATCCACCATATTCAATCAATCATCCCTCATCAAAGAAATGATGACGACAATGATGGGTGAATTGAATTAGACTCTTAATTTGTTTGAGCAAATATAAACTATTGCATATATTATGCCATGGGCTTGATAACCGCTCATATATCTTCTTTTTCTTCTACTACTTCTTCTTCTTCTTCTTCTTCTTCTTCTTCTTCTTCTTTTGAAGAGAAGATCGATCTCAATATTTTGAGGGCAGGGCATGCGCCACTAGTACTATACTGATATTGTATGTATGCTAGACATAGTGAGATAATTAATTAGCAACTTATAGAGGTAGGGATGGTATTCTTTTAGTCCCTTCCAACCATCAAGTTGATCTCCAGGATAAATATGCAATACTGAAAGAATTGCTCTTCACAGAATACATGGGAACTAATAATCTTGTCATGTGCTTTATCTAAAGCTCATTTATCACAAGATCCATGTTGTTAACATTGCAGAGGGAGAAAGAAATGTTTTGATTTATTAGAATGAGACTATAAGCACATGCCGATGATCGATAGGATGATTGAACAACTTGAGTCATTCTTGAGCATTAGCCATTTGGTCTTCTCATTGGAATCTCATCTACCTAGCTTGGAGATGGTTCCCACTTGCAACTGCCTGAATTATCTACAATCATAAAAAAAAAAAAAATAACAAGCGTGATCATCCCCAAGGTGGAAGTAAAAGGAATAATGGAGTACTCACAGACTTGGGTAACATAAACTAATATAAAGATTTGACTTTGAAAACATAGAGAATATTCTAAAACCCAGTATATGCACAGTTTCATGGGTCATTTTTTAGTTTTATAGCTTCTGCATGAGGACAACATTTTTTTTTTCCTTTTTTCTTGAATGTAGGATGACATCTATGAGGCCGGATCAGACATGAGAAAAGTAAATTATGAGATAAGGCACACATATGTCTCTTTTTTGACAAGTGTTGTTCAATCAAATCTAGAGTTTGTCGCACATCTCGCTTATACATTTCTAAATAACCATCAAATTAATTTTATTATAAAGATTCATGTAGATATGTGTTTAGTCCCATATAAAATATATGTTTAATAGAACTTAGATATTTATATAGAATCCTGATAGGGGAGTTCTATGTCACTCCTTAAATATATTTAACAAAAAAGTAGGAAAGATTTTAACTATTCATTAGATTAAGATAATTAGAAAATTTCTATTTCAATAGGTGAACGAACTGATTGATCCATCTTATTTTATTATTTTTTTTGAAAAAAGATTGAGTAATTGCTGTGTGTTTATTATCTCTAACATCTAAACTTGCTGTTGCCAAAACTTTTGAAAATACCTTGCCAAAGAGAACAAATTGAGCAATTGGAGGAGAAAAGGTTTTTGAAAATACCTCCAAACTTTAGATGTTTTACGACACCAGCCATTGCCTTCCACCATACAACAACTCTGGATTTTAAGATACTTAACGGCTATAGACAGCTACCGATAGAGGATCTTGAATGTTTTTCTTGAATCGGATAGCTAGTTTCTTTTAAAAAGAAATGATTATTTCTATCTTTTGAGAGTATTGCAACGAAAGCTATATAGATGGTAATCAGTTAGTTTTTTTTGAATAAAATCATGAATTATAATAAATGATGTTAGAGTAGACATGATTCATGATTTATATGGACTAAGAGACACTGTAATGTGGGTCTAATGGGGTTGACCATGAGCCAATCATGGTGTTTGGTGTTTGCAATTGGATTCATGGTATTTATGAATGGATTTACATAGATTTGAATTCTTAATCTGACGAGGATGTCAAGACTTAAACGAGGGAGGATGTGAGGATCTATAAGAGTATGTGTTTAGTTTCATATTAGCTACGTATTTAATAGAACTTTGATATTTATATGGAATCAAGGAATCCATATAATACATTCTAACTAAATTTTTCTTGGATGAGGTCCTGGTTGTGATAATATAGGTCTCAAAATTATCCAAAAACCAGCATCAATGGATGGAACATTGATGTCAAATTAATAGCTAGTAAACAGTACAAAATTCCCAAACAATCATATCCTAATCTATAAAGTGGACCTCGGATGAAGGCGACAATCCTAGTAGGCCAAAGTTGGTCTAATTTTTGTAATGGTCCTCCAAAAGCATCCACATGCAACATTAGGTTTGGGACCACAAGCTCCATAGTTTTCTAGGCTTCAGCCTCAATAGACTTCATGACACTGCACAAACATTCAAGATATCATCCACTTGAGCTAAATCCAAATGGCGCACAAATTTTTTCCTTGTCCTATTCTTTCTAGGGAGAAATAACTTTGTAAGTATGGTAACAATGACAAGGTCCGATCCTTCCATCATTCATTAAAGGTTCTGGCTAGCTGGATCTCACCGACACTGCCAACTTGGAATGGTGGAAGCAAAGCTCTGAAAGGAGCACGGGTTTGGATCTGTGCACTGCATCTTTTATGCTATCATAGGCATCTGATCCGTTTTTTACTCCATCTCTCACCGAGGAATTGTTTTTTTTGGCCCAGCATGCTTCCCTGAAATAAATGGAGCTACCGCCACCCTCCACCGTCCACTACCTTTTGAAAATGTACCAGTTCTTCCATTTCTGGTGGGAGGGGGGCTCAGCAAATTGAATGAATTAATGGATTATTTGCTCCCAATGGAAATATTATTGTATTTATAGACTCTTGGTTATATAGAAATATAGTTGGATCTGACTGATTTGAGTCTGAATTACAAATTAGAAATTTAAATTTGAAATACATTAAAAATGGTACTCATATTTGCATATCTCAAGAAATGGTTGCATGGCTTATGTTTGAAATTCAAATTTGAAATTTAGATCTAGCGACTAAGGTTAGGATGTTGGACATGAGTCAAAATCTGATATCAGAAATTGGCCCTCCAAAAACTTTTAATCATTGAAGGAAAGCTGGTTAGGTTCGACATGCGATGGTCCAACACAATATGGGCCCTTGGATCTGCAAAAGATTGTGTGTGGAATTTGAATCATGTATGCTGTGATTACTTTTTTAGAAAAATAGGAAGGATCGATCCTCACATTTTCTCGCTTTCATCGGTTGCGTCCTTGGGGACGAATCGAAATCCTGACCTCATGCCACTTGAATCATGCATGACGAACATGATCAAAATATCAAAATTTTTTTTTTTGCACGCTGAATATATAGATCCAAGAGCTCACACTGTCTAGATCATCAAGTGGGTTGGAAGCTAGTTACATCGCATAGGATGCTTTTTTTTAAATTTTTTTTTTCCCTTTTTTCTATAAAAGGAGGAGAAAGGTTCCACCACCTCCATTAAAGAGAAAAAGAAGACTGGGCTATTGTGTAATATTCTTCAATTTATAGATTAGACTCTGATTACATACACAAGAAGAACAGGGAAACTTGCACTGTATCTCTAGTTCAAGTAATATGTTTTCAGTTTTCCCTTAATTTAATTATTTACATGAAAGTTACATTTAAATCACTTGAATGAAATTTTAGTGTTGTGGCTTATAAGGACTAGTAGAGAAAAGCGATCGTTATCTTTACAAATAATAGTGTAACTAGTGCAAGTCTGAAAATGATAAAAACAAAAACAGTGAGAAAGTTTGATTAAATTATTGAAACAAAATAAAGAAATGCAGGGAGCCTAACTTTCAGCAGTTTCTTAAAGGATTTTAATTAATTTTTGACACATATTTCAATTCCAAAATCATAAGATACGCTTCTTATTCAGTAATGCCTGCTATAATTCAAGTGTATAATTTAAAGCGTGGAAGGGTCCAAATGAGTTATTGCCATTAGACTTGATAATCAGCAATTCATTCATCATTTATTGTTTTAAAAGATTCCACCATGGCTCCATATATCAACCAATCTTCTTTGGCGTTTATTAAAGACAAAGCGGAAAGGACTCCTTCCTAAGATTGTTTCTTCCCATCTGCATCAAAATAATTAGGTTATCTATGATGCTATATGTTTCTAAGATCCACCCATGCATCGTCAGACTGTCGGCAAAACAATTACTTCAGGCATTGGCCCGTCGAAGGCCGGATGATGTTCTCAAAAGCATCCAAAGTGCACCTGAAAACCTATGTTTGCACATAGTTTTTGCAGTTTGTGTTTCTGAAAATTTTTTGATACTGAATTAGGCTGCAGTACAGGAGGCCTTATGGTCTTGTGAGGTGAGCTTTGAATTTGATAACATTGTGATTCTAGACTGGATGATAAGGTTAATATAGTGGATATTGTGATGTAACAGATCTTTTGAGTATAAATTGTGGATGCATTGATCAAACTGGCTCTCAGTGTAAACAATTTTTCTATGATAATGAGCTTGGTTTACTTGGGATAAGTACTGCTCTAATCTGTACTTTGTGCACCGCACGGGTGGTGCAGCCCATGCGCATCACCTGCGGTGATTGGCTCATGCATGGAGCCGAAAGAAAATTTTTTTTTTTGGGTGCAGTCCCACACATGAGCCAATTACTACATACATGCACAAAATTTTTTTTGCTTGGGATATAAGTTTGGCACGATATATGTGAGATTGATTAGCTTATTAACTATATAATATATTATTATTATTTTATTATAATACATAATTAGTTAATATAATCTTTATACATATAATCTCGTTTCAGGCTGGACTCCTTTTAAAATGTTCCCAAATCCAGCTTAATTTTTAGATTGGGCCTATATTTTGCCTACCCTATCCCACAAGGCCTATTTTGGGTGCCCAAGTGAGTGGGCCACATGGCCCATGTCAGTTCTATCCCTGCTTTTCTGCCAACCCAATAATCACCATGCTTGGAGATTAGAGTGGGAACAAGAATGGTGGAGTGAAGCATTTTCATAACTAAATGGCATTGTATTATATATCCTAAATGTATTAATTTGATAGGATTGTTCATGGATTAACATTCGCTAAGATGAATAAAGGATTAACAAAAAAAGGTCCAAATTCATAACTACATGTTTTTTTAAACCTTTATTGTTTTAGTTTTTATATGATTGTTTCCGAAAAAATGTTTTCATCTGCTTTTCTTTAGAGCAAGAGAAAAATATATTCACGACAGAAGTAAGTCCTCATCACGTTCAGCTATGGAATTAAGCAACCATTCCTCAAATTAAAAATCCAGTCAATCACAACCTCACCATTTTACTCAAAGAAAAATAAAAACTGAATTAGGATCTTTGAATTCTGTGAATGATACTTAACCTGATATCAACATCCTCCATCAAATTTCCTTTGATCATGAAAATAAATCAACAATGCTTCTAATTAGATATATCAAACACAGAGAAGAAAAGGACTATCAGTGGTACTCCATTTTGTGGATGTCAAGGAATACAGTGAAAACAATTCATGATTAACTTGCACTTAAAAAAAAAAAAAGAAAAGAAAAGACAATTCATGCTTAACTTGTGGTAAGCATGGTAACTATCCCAGGAGTTTTTTTGTGTTGTTTTCCAATTATGTAGCACCTCTTCATGATCTCTGCTGTAAGATAATCGAAACCCAAACGATCCTGTTTTACCCTTAAGAGATGCATTTCTGTTACTCAAAAAGCATCTAAGCATATTGGGACAGGAGGAAGCCCAATTGGAGAAGGTATAGTAAATTGATAATTTTTGAGAACTAATTATTAGTTTATGAAGTTATTTGTTTATTTGTTATTAGTGCTAGTGTTTCTTATTGCCTCTCTGGGATGTTTCATCTATAGAGGAAGTAGGATAAAAGGCATACTCACATATAAAAATGAAATAATTTACAATTAATTTTATTTAATTTTGAGTACATTTTGAATTCTGATAATTAAATTGCAAGTGAATCCTATGAACAAGAGCTTTCATTGTTTGGAACTCAATTATAATTATATGTAATCCCTATGATATTACAATACGAGATCTGAATTCTGAAAATATTTGTCCCAGATTCCATCTATCATTTTTTTACCCTTTCTCTTCCTAAAATATAAAAAATATCCCATCATATCCAAAAATGCAGAAAATGTCCCAACATAGTTAAACTTTTAGAAATTGTTTTTATATATAAATTTCCCATAGTTTTTAGATAATTATGATGAGTAGAAAGTATACAAATAAAAAAATTTGAAAATTCACAAACAAAGAAAAATAGTATAGTAAACGAGCAGAGAAATTCAAATGAATAATATTTGAAATTATTTCAAAATCAAGTTAATCATAGTAAGTATAAAATTTCAAAAAAAAAAAAAGCAAAATTAGTAATTATTGAAAATATCCCACCATAGTCAAATAATTATGGGGTGTAGAAAATATTCGAATAAAGAAAATTTAGAAAATATCATAAAAGAAATTAATATAGTCAACGAGTAGAAAATCTCTACACAAAGATAATTTAAAATTATTTCAAATTCAAGTCAATCACAATCGATTAAAATAAGGAATTAGAAGATGGACGTTCTTCAGGTATCACAATTCATGCATTAAAGAAGAAAAAACTTGGGAAACAATGGAGAGGACAGAACTTAGAAAGTCACCAAATCCATTGGTGCCAATGAATTTGATTCCACCTATGTTCAATCTCTTGCATCTTCATCAAGTGTAATTTCCTGGAAAACTCGAAGTCTGTTGCACTGCTTAGCTCGCTTCAAATTCATTTCACAATTAGACCAGCTTCCCTTGGCCACCCTATGAAGAGAATCCTGGAGGCCAGCCTCTAGGAAGCAATCCTTGGAAAGATCCCACATTGTCTGCAGATCAAATGAGAGAGATCGCTGAGCTGATGAATTCTTTCTGGGTGTTTTGCTCCCACTTTCAGACCCTTCTTCAATGTCCAGCATGCTAATCTTTTGGCAGAAACTTGCAGTGCAGTTCTGTGGCATCAGATGCTTTTGGCGAGGAGTGGATCTGACAATATTAATAAAGTTCACATTTTCATCTGGGAATCCTTTGCATGCAGGTCGTTCGGATGCATGTTTGCAGCTTCCATCGGTCGCAGCACTATGATTTAGATTCCCATTAGCTAAGTATTCTTCTTCCTCTACCATATCAGCCCAAGATTTTTTGCTATTTAAGGCTGGTGGTGTCTTGACATGTTCTTCAGATGAATTTTTGCAGCTTCCAGTTGCATGATCAGCTACTATATCGATGCTTAAGTTCTCATTTGCCAAGTTTTCTTCTTCTTCTTCTTCTTCTTCTACCATTTCAGCCCATGTTCTGGTTCCACCATATGAAACTGGTTTGTCACCTCTAAACTTTGGAATTTTGTCCATGGAAGCTGAAGCATTGTCAGAATTCTGAGAGTTACCATTGCTTGAAACTCCTGGGGGAAACTTCTCCCCAGGGACTTCTATCTGTCCCCCAGTATCTGTGGACACATCAGATCCTTGGATCTGATTCACATTCATAGAAGTGGATAAGCTGCCAAAACTAACTTCGTTGGGTGATTGGATTGATATTTTTGGCTCTAGAATATGAACATCAGCACTGCAGCTCTGCACTGCAGGTTTCATGCTTTCAGTTATCAAAGCTAAATTAATATCCATCACATGATTTGCCTTTGTTCTTCTTTCTCCATTTGCAAACAAGCAATCTTGCGCTGGTGGATTCTGATTTTTACTACCAGTAACTGATATATTATCTGAGCTATGTGATTGTTCTTTCTTCCTTCTTTGACAAGCTGCTTCCACTTTGACAGCATCTGCCTGTCTCCTGCTTCCCATGACCAGGTTTTCAGATCTTGCGACAATATTTGCACAAGCTATAGCTGATAAGGCATCATTAGTCAGTCCTTTTAGTCCTTTGGCATGCGAAATTCCACCATGAGTTGGTGGTTCTGTTGTTAACTCGGGCTTCGGACTGCTATCTTCAATTGGATACTTCTTTGTTTCAACAACTGTTACATGTTTCTCCAATGCTGTAGCATGGTTCTTGATGGATGTTCCAGATTGCTCTTCATTGACTAAAGTTTTTGATTTTGGGCTTCCATCGATAGATGCTGGTGAAAACAATGCTTTGTTACAAGAGGATTTCGATCTTTGTTTACAAATATCAGCAGATGCTTCTATGTAACCAGGCCATTTGACCCACCTTCCCTTTCTAGTATCAGATGATGGAGTGACATAATTAGGAGATTTCCAACTGCAGGAAGGTGGTGAGGGAACTCTCTGACCGACAGATTCTCTCTTCCATTTTCCAACAGACAAAGGTGAAGAAAACTCATTCAACAAGTTCTTACCATTGAAATCTTCACTTCTTCTTGCATCTCCAGGATTTGAAGCTGTGGCAGTTATATTATGCCCCTCAAGTTGTAGTCCTTCAAACTTCCCATTGAGTTCTGATTGCAACTCAAGGGTCATAAGCATTTCCGAAGCCCGTTCAAAGGATTTAAGGTAGGATTCAGTACTGCCATTGGTGAATGGCACTTCTCTAGATGGCTCTTTGATGTTTTGCAGGAGGGATTTTGCTTCTGCTGGTCTTCCTGTCTTCATCAAGCAAATAGCTAAATTGCACTGCTTGTTATGATCTGGTTCTATTGCCAGTGCTTGCCTGCACTCCATGATAAATGATAAGATATTGATTGTTGTTTTTTTTTCAGAAATTGATTTCTTATCATAGATTTCTCATAATAATAGAAACCTAGTTTGACAGGGGACTCAGTCAAAATCATGGCTTTTTTTCCCACTTAGTCAGAGTATCTGAAAACTACAGTTTTGTAAGGTGCTCCTGCTGTGACAAGCTGAAAGCCAATAAAGTCCACACTTTTGTTATTCTTCTATTCTTCTATACCTTCAATATTTTCTGGCGAAAAGATTGATAAGCTTCCATTTTATAAAAATAAATGCAAGCTTCTGGTTGTTTCCCTAATTTGTTGTTATGCAACAACTACAAACTCGATATTGCAAACAATAAGTACTAGATCATTTTTCTATGAGGAACTTGCGTGCAAAAATATATTATATCCAATTGATCACCAGTAACCTTTATTGAAACATCAATTTTAATTTCACAAAAAATAACAACTTGTATATCGGAAGCATACCTGTAAAGTGATTCTGCTGCCATGTGGTTATCTGATTGCATGTAAGCCCAGGCAAGATTCCCTAGCAACCTGCATTTGGATTCAAAAATTCACCATTTAGAAACAACGAGACCTTTTGATCTATTTGGAGCAAAACTGCAGAGAAGCGTTAGTATTACAAATCAGAGGCCTAGGGAGAAGTGGAGTAACTATAAAAATCTAGTGACCTGGATTTTTCTTGCACAAGGGGAACATGAAACTTTTTTCCTTGAGATCTCGCCAATTTTGTTGTCCTCCCACCAAATGCTAGCCCATCATCAATCATCTTCAGCTTGAAGTTCAGCATTTCGATTTGATCATCTATCCTACCACATTTCTGTTAACAGATGTTAAGATTTGTTGTCAAAGTTCAGGGAACCAAGTATTTGCAATTAAATATTTATCGACAAACCATAGCAAAATTAAATGAAGATATCCGAAACTGGAGTTAACCTAAGAAGTTTCAGAAATTTGTGGAAATTTAAAATTTTAAGAGAACTAAGATTGTTGCTATATAATTAGACTATTGCTATTGATTCTTAGCAACACAAAAATGCTCAGAATGTAAGAGCAGAGATACTGAAGTGTATTAACCTCTAACCTTGTATAGGTCAAGAAGAACATTATCAAGAGGCTCCTGTGCTTGGATAGAGCATAAATAGCGGAAAGATTTTATTGCCTCAATGGCCTCTTCAGCTCGATTCACTTGTTTCATTACAACAGCCATGTCTTTTAATGCACTGTCAACTCGGTCTCCACTGTTTATAGCAGCCCAGAATAGTGGAATTGCCTTGTTTGGATCCTTTTCTACTAACTGCAAAGACACATTATCGCAATAATTATTACTGTTTTTTATCCAGAAAGGGCTACATTAGGAAATAATTTGATAAGATTCTTGGAAGAAGGCTAACAGGGAACCGTCAAGCCTAAAAACTAAAGCAAAATAACTCAAGGATGCTGCTTCTTGAATGAGGTGGCCTCCAAGAGAATTAAGGATCATATTATAAGATAATTCCATCAGAAGATAAAAATATGTTCGGTAAAGAAGTTAAAGACTTAAGAAGAAGAATGCCATATGATTAGTCTAATTTCCTATTCTCTATACCATCATTCTGGAAACCCCATCAATGGACTTGCAATATTTTTAATTAACTAGTTAGAGCAGAATATTTGCATTGTATTCAGAATCGGCAAACCTAAAGGATATTTAAGCTAGGTCTCAATGACAAAGCAAAACCTTATAGGAACTTTCAAGCTAGACAGCTACACTAGATTGTAGTGACTGTCATCTTGACTTTACTAATGATGATTCATATTGGATGAGTACCACCAGCGATCATTAGTTGGTTTTATGCATTCAAATAAGTGAAATTTAAGAACTCAACATTCTTTTTGCTCGGCCATTATGTCTGTTGTAATCTTGCAACCAACATCTATTTGCCCAATAACAAAGAAACAGTAAAGACCATGATATCAAGGAAACTTCAGGTAGTCATAACAACAAAGAAGAATCACCAAGAACACTGAAAAAGTTACCGATCGCAAAGTAAACCAACAAACCAGAAAAGTGGATAGATGATGAAATGGGCGCTTTGAGATAGAAGGGTCCAACTAGCAATTTTTTCGACCTATTGTTAGTGAAACTAGAAAAATGATGAAAATTTAGTGCAGAACTCAGAGAAGAGCACCATCTAGTCAAGGAAGGAAATTGTAAGGGCATTGAAAGGAAGGGACCATGAGTGAAAAATCTAATTCACCATTTCATGGAAATAAACAGTTGTAAGAAAGACCTAGCCAGTAGAGCAATATCAGGCGCCATATAATCTATGTTTTCTTCCAACGAAATCACCAAAAAGTTTTAAATTCCATACACTGTGCTCAAATCGAGGTGCTCAATCCAATGGATACTTATATTTGTGAGTGTCTGATATTATTTTAGAGGAAAGATATGTCAAGCATTGCTCATTTTCTCAATGAAGGACCAAATACACCTCGTATTTTTTTCATGTTCAGGCATAAGATGAACAAAATCAAATATGAAAGGGAAAAAAAATTACTTAAAAGAATCACATATACCATGTCTCAGACAATCAAAAAAAGAGGGAAAAAGATCTATTCTGAATTAAGGTTTTGTTACTTTTGATACCTGAACCATGATTAGTCCTACCTTGAATAATTCTTTGTCCAAAGAAGAAAAAGAATGGAAATTTGATCAACAAGAATTATCACACGAAAATCCATTTAGCAACTAAATTAATTCAGGTTCCAAAACAATGCACCATATGGTCAAAGAAACCATCAAAAGGGCTCAAAACGAAAGAAAGAAAAGAGAATTCCTCTAAATAAAAAAGCAGTTCCTTGTAATCACTCATATGGATGCAAACTATAACAAAGTCACCATCCATTGAGGCCAGCAAAAAGATTAAGAACAGAGCAGGAAGAAGAAAGAAACAAATACAAAACATCAAGATATACCAAGAATCAAAGGAAGAAAACAACCATAGGAACTCCAAAATCCACAAGAAAGCACAAACAAAAGGTATAAAACTCCAAACAAATCTATAACCCATATAGAACAAACAAACGCTTTAAGAGATTAACATCACAGACTATCTAAATGTGACCAAATATCACGATGTAGGAACCAAAGAAAACAGAAAGAACAGAGTTCTTGCCTGGACATGCTTCGCTCGCACGTACGGAGAATCTCCAGCCGGCAGCTTAGGCTGTACATGCTTCAAAGGTGTGCCGTCGCTTGGATTTCTATGGATGGTCGCCGTCGCCACATTTGCCGGAGTGCATGGAGACGATTCCGACACTGCCATCTTCTGCGACCCTCCCGCCGGAAACTTCTTTCCTCCACTCCACATTCTCTCCACCGGAAAACCACTTCGGAATTCCTCAAACACCTTCAAGTTGCTTGCCGTGAAACCACTTCCGGTGGCAAGAAAACCACCTTCTTTTGCTGAAGAATTCTAGACCCTCCCCGTTCCGTGGCCAAGAAAGTAGTAAAGATCGGAGGTGCACTTCCTTCTAACGTATTTTTCTTGAAATCCTTTTCTTTTCTTGTAGAAAAGCTGCTTCTTTTGAATGGATAATTATCTTCTTGGATGCGAGCCCACTGCCAACCTCGCCGGAAAACGACCTTCAATCCCCGGAAACAATCTCCCGGACCCTTTCTTCCCAGCCGGAAAACCACTTGTGCTCGCCCGAAAACCAGCTCGGAGTCCAGAAGGAATTGGATTTTTTCTGAGAGATGAAGCGAGAGGAGAGGGGAAAAGAAAGAAGCGATGGTAATGGGTAAGTAGCCGTTAGGGGTTCTGAAAGTTCCGTTGCACTTGTGATCATAATAATTTATATGCGGATACTCAATCAGCCGTCTGGGATTCCCGTGTGAGATCACGGATGGTCGATTATAGTTTCGCATAGGATGTTTTATGCACGCGCATCAAACGTAGGACTATACCGTTGGAGAAGGTGGGCTATCGGAGGGTGGTCTACCATCAGTCATCAGCAACCGTCAGTTCGGTGGAACCTTTTCGATATATCGTGCGGAATACACCCCAAAGAAAAATTCTCGATCAGAAGGTTCCGCCCCGTGATAATGATTACGAGTGCAATGGTGGGCCAAGGTCCCATCATATCTTACAGTTTTTGGATGCTTTACAGCCGTTTGATGGTCATTCTGGTACCTTAATCTGTCGGAAATTGCAGCTAAGACTGCTCATAAGAGCATGGAACAAGCAGAGCTAATTTACGAAGATCAAAAGAGTGTTCCACACATCAGACGGCCAGGATTTCTTTTATCTGAATCGTTCCAGCAGAATTTTACTTGATGGACGGTTGCGATTCGACCTGCCAGAGTCTAACAGGTGACGTGGTATCCAGCTGGGATCACGCGGTAGGTGTGAAGCTCGCTGACATCATAAATTTTACATCATTAGATTTAACTACTTGTTGAATACTGGAGCACAGTTAAATACAGGAAAGGGACCTCTTAGCCATACTGGAGCACAGTTAAATACAGGTACATGACACGTGGAGGGTCCGAAGAGGCTTTGGGCTTTTCCTTGAGCTTGTTTTGCGGTACATGTTTGTTTAATTATCGGTATTTATGATAGAGCTCGCTTCTCACGTGGCCGTGAAGTAATTTTGTGAAGTAAATCAATTTCGACACGTTTCGGTCGGCCAATGGTGAAATTACAACAATGGGCTGGACTTGCAAGGAGCGATGAAAGCAAGGGTAATTGAGTAATTTGAATCTGAGTGTTCCGTGGGGCCGCTCTGTTTTCTGTCATTATCCGCATTTCTGCTCCTTTCGCGGTGAGTTGTATTCTCCATCTACCCCTGGCCGGAATTCCAGGTGTCCGATCATCAATTATGGCTGGCAGGATCGCACGTCAGATCCCTCTGTTTTATAAATATTGATAATGTTTGCCATTGTTGAGCTTCTAAACAGATATCTTTGAAGTAGAAAGCCCATAAAGGCTCACATTTAGGGGTACCCCTGGACTATTTAAAGCACCAAATCATGACTCAGGAGTTCTGCTACTAACCTATGAAATTATTTAAAGTCATTCATATGCTTGCAAATTTTTCTTGATAAATTAAACATCCAATTCTTACCGTTTTTGAGCTGTGTCATGGGAGGGACAAGAATGTATTTTTCATACGGAAGGATGGTTAATTTTCGTTCATATGCATTAATGGATTATTAATTATTTATTTTAAAATTTGTATTGATAGATGAACGATGTAGTTTAGAACATTTTGAGATCTCTTAGATGATGCAGAAGAAGATTTCTCATTTTTTTCGAACAAAAGATACAATCTGATTATATCATGATGTAAGTCATTATTGATATTTTTTTTAAAAAAAATTATTTTTATACTGATTATATACATAATCTTTTATTATATATTTATATATTGTACTTCAAGAATTATGTAAGATTTTGTTTAAATAATACCATAGATAATCTCATAGATTTTCAATTGTAACATAGATACCTCATGAGATTAATTAATTTTTAAATTTTTTAAATTTTTTTATCATTATTTTTTTATCATATGTTTGTCGAATGCTAAGGTGAAAATAATCATCCGCCTCAAGGGTAGTTGAGGAGTTGCATATGATACGTCAAATAGTTAACCACATATGGTAGGAAATAAATGTTATGTAGGTCAAATTTAGAGGAAAAAAATAAAAAAAAATTATAAAAATAAAATTATCTACATCAGTTATTATAGAAGCTTGTTGTTTAAATATTTAAATCATGATTCCATGTGGAAAATTTGAGTTTTCTTATGATGTACATGGAATAACCAAGATTGAGATATTTGTTTGCAGAGTTAAAGATGAAGAACATGTACGAACCACATCTAATATTGTTTAGATATGAAATCAGTTCAACAAAAATTAATAAAATCATTCTCATGTAGCATCAACGAATGGTTCTAGAAATGGAAGGCGGCAAACAATCAAATCCACAAACATCAAAGCTTGCAATAGCGTCGTTCAGGTGATAGGCACGCGAAGGGCATTTTCGTAATTTCGTATGATTCTGGTACACCGGAACAGGCCACCCGAGCGTCCGGTGAGAGAAGTTGGCGTAGTTATGAAGGAACAGAGAAGAATAAGATAATAAAAAACTCATTCTTAAATCCGCTTTAATTCATTATGTCAAGTCCGTAAGAGCCTCGTGCTGCTCTGGTCCGAACTCGGAAGACCTCCAGGGTCCAAAGAGGACGCCGAGCTCTGTACCTGCCTCTGAAATTTTGGAATTTTTTTATCGTTTATATTGAATCTGGAGGTTTATGGAGAACTCCGGAGCTCCATCGCAGTCGGTCGAGGAGGCGGTGCCGGAATTGCTCGATCGGCAGGTATTCTTCTGTCATCAATCGCTTGATGCGTGATCTTTCTTTGATCTATTTTGAGTTTTTCTGGATAGTTTTATATTCCTGGAATCTATCGTTGTAATTTGAGGCTATGATTGTTTCTTAACTTGTTCAAAACTTATATTTTGATCGGTAATTGTTATCTAATTTGCATCAGAAGAGTTTTTTTTTTTGGTTTGTTTGTGTGTGTGTGTGATGTTGGAGGGAAAGGAAACAGATTAGTAAGCAGTGAAATTCGATGCGAACCATAGAAACTTTTTTTTTTTTTTTTTTTTTTGCGAATTTATGTCGCCACTTTTGGTTCACTTTAGTGTTGTTAATCGAAAAATATGAATATTTGTGTGGTTTTTGATGCTATACTTATTGTCTCTGGTCGTGTTAAGTTACCTTTTTTTTAAGGAAAATCATGTTACATCACTTGATTTTTTTCTTGAGTGTGGTCTGTGAATGGTAAGTGCTAACTTTAATGATTGAAAGCTGAGGTATTAGATTTAGAAGATTCGATTTATTTCTATCGTTATCACTATCGTTAAGGAGTTTAATTTTGTTTCTCTGATTTTATTTAATAGGGACTTGGGCAATGAATGAGGTTTCTGATTCATCTATTTCTTCACTTTTTTTCCTGCTGCCATGACATTGTTATTTCTTGATTTCTTGTTTTTTTGTTTTCTGCAGCTTATATTTCTGCCTTATTGAAAAAAAAGGTTCAGTAGTTCTCAGTGATCATTAAATGCTAATCTATGATGTGTTCTTAATTTAATTTAGTTTATTTATTATTTGTTTGTTGGGATAATCACTATGAACTGATCTTGATTTTGAACTGGTTCATTGTATTGGTAGTTGTCCAATGTGCTCAGACATCTAAGAAATGTGATGCCAGTGTCTGGTGGCTTTCATTTTGGATTGCATCATTTGCTCAACATTTTTCAATGCAACAGCAAGCTACTGATTTGTGTTGATTTTCTCATGTAGAGAAACAACAGATAAATTGTTGTGGGAAACTCAAATATCTTTCTGTCCAGTGCGTGGATTAAATCTAAGTTGATACTCAGTTATACTTTGCATGCCAAGGTTCAAAAACTCAGTTTCAGTTTTGATTGGATTGGATCAGTTTTACTTTCAGCTGTTTTGATGGTTTCCATTGTTTGTGCCCTGGTTTTGGCAATTTCAGGTCAAAACTTAAAAAAAGAATCCATAAACTTGCTGGGGAGAATAAAAAACAATGAAGAATCAAATAAATTAGATTCAATCCTAAAGTTGCTATGTTGTCCATGGACCTTTGGATGCAACTTTTGGTGGTTATGCACTGAAGCAATCAAGGTTTCTTCTCCTTGAATGAAATTCTAGTAAGAATCATATTTACAGTGTACTGTATAAATGAGATGCTAATAAGAATCATATTTAGAGTGTAAAATGTATCAGTTTACCATTCGATAGCTATCTAGGACAGAAAAGACTAAATGTGTAGGATAACCATATTTTTATTAAAAAGGAAAAGTAATTCATCTAATTCTCTTCTAAACCCAGTATTGTGAATTTGTGATGCTTCCAGATCTTCTAAGTATTTGTTAAATCTAAGTTCAGCTATATACATGAAAACAAGTAAAGGGGGAAATCTAGGTTAAGTAAAGAGAACATATCTTCTTGACAAACATATGAATAAATAAATAAACAACTAATGAAAAAAATTCATAGATTTCCATATATGCATTTGATTTTTTCCCGAAGAGTTAGTTTTGGCCAAAAGTGGCCTAGTTATGCTCTGCTTTAGGAGCTCTGGGAAACTTTGAACCATGGAATTCCGTACCGGCCCGAACCGGCCGGTACATCCCACATCGTATCATACCGTATCGGTGGAAAATCGGAACGGTTCAGACCGATTTTTCGGAAAATGGCCTGAACCGGTCGGTACGGTACAGTCCGGTACGGATCGTTACAGTCCGGTATGGGGCGGTACAGCACTGGTACGGAGTGGTATAGCACGCAAAATTTTTTTCCCTTTTTTTGGCCATTGGGGAGATTTTTTTTTGATTTTTTTATTACTGGTACGGGATGGGATGGTACGGTACCGTACCATACCATACCATACCGGTCAGGAATCGGTACGGAAACTGGTACCGGTTCTTGAAACCTTGCTTTGAACCATGTTATGTATTATACTAAACATTTCTAGTTCAATTTTTTGAACTTTCTTTGTCATGAAATAGACCTCCAAAGCATTGTTAGAGGAATAATTTGCTTTTATTTGATTGATAAATCATGAGTATTGTTACCAAATTTCAGTTAAATGAGAGGAGGATTCGTTGCATTCACTTTCAAGGAGTGGTCATTGGTGTGCAATTCTTCTAGAGTTCAGTCATCTCTCATTAAGAATAGTGCTGTTTCAAAAACACCAGCTAGTTCTTTTGGTGTATATAACACATTCTCCAATACATTGAGATGCTAATTTATGTAAGAGATGTAATTGTTATTCTTGAATGGCTTTGCAGGCATCTGGCGAGGACAGAAAAAATGGACGAGAAATTATACCAGCTCATCATTCTAGACGGCCCAATCTTTCCTCTTTACAAATACCTGAAAGAACATTGGAAAACCAGTTGCCTTCATCAACAAGAATTAATATACCTCCAAGTCCTAGTTCAACAAGAGCAGGCTTGCCCCCCAGGCCTATGTCAGCAAGGACAAAATCATCTATCAGGAATCTGCTTTCGCAACGGAGCTTTAAGACAAAAAGTTCAACTCCAGAGAGTGACAGAACAATCCTCCTCATTCCAGGAACGCCATCTTCAGAAGGACAAGATAAACCTTCTACATCAAAACCATTCTCTCTTACCAAGGTTTTATCCTCTGCATCAGCAAAAATAACACATTCTTTACCTGTGACCCCAGTTGCAAGTTCGGGTCCAGGTCCAGGTCCAGGCCAAGAAAGACATGTGGTTGATGCGTCTAATTTGGATGTAAGTTTTTGATGTCCACTGCTATATATGTATATGCTTCTGGTTGTCTCCTACATTGTTTTGTATAATAATAGGTATATAGCCATCTTAGCAGATCTTATCCTTTGAATTAAAATTTAATAAAGGATGTTCATTGTCCGATCTTTTTTTTTTTTAAAATAATGCAATCTTTAGATGCGTGTGTGATAAATGGACACAAAATATCATGCCTGTAGATCAGAGTTTCAATTATCATGATTCCATATGACTTTTTCATCACTTTTGTTAATCATTGGTGCTGTGGAAAAACAAAATTAGGAGGATGCCGAGAGACAGATTATGATTAATTCAAATGGGTATCATAATTAGGGTTAGATCATTATACGTCTCTGTTTTTGGGGTTAAGATGGTTTTATAGAGTTTCCACCAAATGCCAGAAATCACAAATGATCCAAAGCCTTGTATGCATCAAAGAAATCAGACGTTCACTTATCATTTCCACCTGCAGTGCTTTGCTTAATAATCATTTCCACATCTTTCCCAGTAGTACCACTCTTATGGAAGTTTCTTCTCAAGATATTATTATTGAAGCAGGCTGAAATCTAATATTAGCCCTCCTACAAGGCTAATCTTGCAGTAAACTGCTTGAAGCCATTCACCAAAACTAGTAGCTTTCCAGATTATCACATCAGATATATTGGTTTGTGAGATGCAGCTTATGTTTCAATCCGTTGTTTGGACCATATTTCACTTGTAGATCGGTTCATATACATCTTTTCATGACTTTTCATATTGGTAATCTGCATTCACAAAATCAGATATTTTGGAGTGTATAATATAGATTTTTGGTGTCTGGCAGAACCAAGAAGTTGGGACACAAATCAGACGCTCATTATCAGTGCCAGGACTCACCAAAAACAGAAGTTTACGGCGGATGGATTCAGTTGCTCTTATCCGTGTGATTTCAGCAACCCCTCGTCCTGTTGCTGCTAACATTGCCACACAAAGTGATGTTATAGAGACAGTAAATGGTATCAACTCTGAGTTTAGTCTTGTAAACTCTCCATTCTGAATAACTTCATTGAATCCATTGTTATGCACGTACTGTAGATCTATTGTTCAGTTTCCATTATTAGCCAGAAGCAAGCAGTCTCCAAGGTCTTGCCGGCATGATTAATTTACTAGTATATTTTCCGTAAAATTTGATTTGGATCTCTTGCCATATAATAATCTCTCCAGTGTTATATTTTGAACCAAGGAGAAACCTTACACTTCTCTGTGCCTATTTATCCTTGCAGCAACTGAAGATGAAGGTGAAGACATTCCTGAAGAAGAGGCAGTTTGCAGGATATGTTTAGTTGAACTGGCAGAGGGAGGAGAAACTCTTAAAATGGAATGTAGCTGCAAAGGGGAACTTGCACTTGCACACCAAGAATGTGCTGTGAAGTGGTTTAGCATTAAGGGGAATAAGACATGTGATGTCTGCAAGCAGGAAGTTAAAAACCTACCTGTGACATTATTGAGAATACAGAATCCTCAGACTGCAAATAGGCGGCCACCAAATGGGTTCCAGCAAACAGAAGTTGTTCGGTACAGGTTAGCTTTGGAAATTGCATAATCTTAAATGGTTTTCGACCCTTAAGAGTGCTATTCACTTTGAATTTTGATATAATAGAATCTCTATACTCTATAGTATTTTTGTCCACAGAGAGGTTCTTAATTAGGCTAAAAACAATAAAAATGATCCCTTTCTGAGTAGATATTAGTTTCATTCGTCTAGTTGACTGCATTGTGGAGACATGTAACACATGTTTTCCATCATTATATACCAAGTTCTCAGTTTATTTCATATTTTCTCTGAGTGGGTGTTGGTTTCTCACCTTATGTGTTCGCTAATAAAAGTTGCATTGCAAAGATGTGAATCATTGGGTAAATTTTCTGTTGTTGCATTCCAGGAAAACAAAGAAAAAGACATCAAATTCCCAGTACAATTGAATTTGAGGTTTTATAAGAATACACACACACACACACACACACACACACACACAGACATACATACATACATACATACGTACGTACACACACACACACACACAGACATACATACATACATACATACATACATACATACATACATACATACATACATATATATATACACACACACACATACATATATATATATATATATATATATATATATATTTCATAACAGTCTCTACAGTCTTTCATATTTGCAGATTAATTAATCCAATACTTAAATTTGCATATTAATTCCTGAGATCTGCTTTCTTCTTGCATAGAAGTCCTGTCACTAGTTGTGTACAACCAAACTGTATTTATCAGTTGCTATAGTTGGAAAATGACTAGAGGCCCTTCAAGTAGGCTGAATCCAAGAGAGATTAAAGACTTAGGTTTTCTCCTAAATCTCTTCTTCTCCCTCTCATTGTACCCATTGGTCTCCATCGCACCATCAATCCGATGGTTGAGGATTCTTCTTTAAGGATCAAAAAAAAAAAAAAAAAAAGTAATGGTTACTGTCAGTAAATGGACATTTTTGGAAGAATAAACCAAGAATATTCAGTTCATGTTTGGTTAAGTAAATCTGAGGAACTTATATGCAAAGAGATCCAATACCAGGGGCAGGGAACATGCAAATCAAAATATTGGAGAGATTAGTATGCAAATATGAAGATTTTAAAGGCTGAGATGCTGAAAACCTGTAAAAAATTTAAAAAAAAAAAAAAGAGATAGCGATCAGCATGTCAGAATATTTGAATACAGGAGTGAGCATCCTCATTTTCTTCAGTTTTTCTTTGTCCCTTTTGAATGGGCAAGTGATCATATTTCCCTTTGTATTTGGTAAGTAGTAGGATTTTACTCTGTTAACTAATTTTGTAAAGCGCTAACTTGGGGATTCTGCTAGTAAAGAATGAAGCAAGGAGTCCTCTTGGTTCTTGCAACCTTACTAGGTTCCCAAATGTAAATGAAGTATAAGATGAGGGTCCTTGGAATAACTTCATGGCAGCTAAAGGTGCATTATTAGATATTTATTTTTTGTAGTTGAAACTGACTCCTGTGCATTATCTCTTGGACTAAACATGGCCTTCGTCATTGAAGAAATGGCGATTGGATAAATTAATATACTTTGTGTTGAACCATGGAAAAGTTGAAGCTTTCTCATGTTCTTAGACAACAGTCTCTAATATTTATTACTCCATGAACTTGGTATAATAACACAAGTTAATATCATATTATCAATAGTTTATTCCTATGCTATTTTCTAGATCTTAATATTCTGTTTCTTAAATATTCTTTAGCTAATGTCTCATAACAATGGAGATGGAGATGATGATTAAGAAAAATGGCAAAGGCAATATTAAATCATGAAGAAAGACAATTCAGGTGCATTTGAAGAATAAAATCTAAGAATTTGACCGGATGTTATCAAAGTTTGACGTGATTTGAGATGATAGCATGACTTCGGTCCAGTGTATTTCTGCCAGTTTTCCCAGAGAAGTCATTCCCAAGGACTATAAGACAGCAGGGCTTATTAGACCTGTAGCATATACACATTTGGTAGATTTAAATGAGAACAGATGTATTTCCACAGTATTTATAAATCCAGTTTCCCTAACTTTATAATTTCACTTCTGAAGGCTGATGATATGTTTATATGAGTAATTAAATGTTGTCTTTACATTCTGACAGGGTCTGGCAGGATGTCCCAGTTTTAGTCATGGTAAGCATGCTTGCCTATTTCTGCTTCTTGGAGCAACTTTTGGTGAGTTTCTTCCCACACACAAACAATTTTTTTGTTTTTTTTTCATTGCAAAAACCATATCAGTTTGAGGAGAAGCATGTTATGTTTAGTTTCAGCTTTATAAACTTTACAAGTTGCATGATTACAGCTAGCAAATTTGATGGAACAGGTTACTGATATGGGCTCACGTGCACTTTCCATATCTTTGCCTTTTTCTTGTGTTTTGGGTTTGCTCTCTTCCATGATAGCTTCCACAATGGGTATGTAATCATTTTCATCTTCAGATGAATTTTTCATTCTCATTTATGTTTATGGGTTTTCTCTCACAAAACTTAATTAAATTGGAGGAAGCTTTACTTATCTCCTTTAAATCTTTAGAATGAATTGTTACTTATCATTTTTTCATCTCTTATTCTATTTTTTCTTCTGTTACTGCATATCAATCTCAATATTCTCATTTTGGCCACATCTAAACATGTTGTAGCTTCATGTGATGTCTTATTTAGTAGAAAAGCTGACTATTCTCTACCACAATATTGTCCCATCTTGTTTGAACACTTTAAATATAGCTCTTGACATTCATATATATTTGGTTTTGTTGACTATGGGGGATGAAATTAAGGAGATGTAATCATAAATATTTGGTGTATGGGACTTGATCTTTTTGGTGTATGGGACTTGATCCGCCTATAATGCCCAACCCAATAAGCAAGATGATTTAAAAAAAAAAGGTGTTGTGGGGTGGGGGGGTTGACTGGAACAGCAATTTTGGGTGGTTGCTTTTAGTAAGCACCCAACCCCATTTAAAAGAAAAAAATTGCAAGGCAGTTTTACACGTGTTGGATGGTGGTTGACCGGCCTGGTGACGTGTTCGACCTTGGATGACATGGTGAACATCGAGCACAACGACGTGTCTGACCCCCGATGACATGATGAACATCCTCGGTCGAGTACCAACCACTTTTGATCAGTCTTTGGGCATTGTCAGCTTCATTAGGTGACAAATACCCAAAGCCTGGCATAGTGCTCAAGGTATCAGGTAATTACTGATCACCCTAGGATCGATTTCCATACGAGATCTGAGCATCGACGCTCAGTCGATCACATCCAAATCCACCCCCATTGTTGCCCAGAGGTAGCAATCCAAGAGGAGGGGTGAATTGGGTTCTTATAAAATTTTAGTCAAATTTTAAATCTCTAAATAAGTATGTGCTCCAAATTAAATTAACTAGAATATTTATGATGAATATGCAATGTGTAGCAGTGGAATTAAAAGTAATGAGATAATGCAAGTATGTAAAATAAATAAGCAAGAAAGTAAACCAAGCAATCACACCATAAAGACAGAGATTTATAGTGGTTCATAGCAACCCGCTCCTACGTCCACTTCTGAAGCTTTCCTTGAGAATTCTACTATAATCTACCCTTGATTACAGTGTGTTTGTTTTTTCGGGCTCATAAACAAATCCAGTTAGTTTTTCCAAGAGCACCAACCAAAATCTTATACCATTAGTTTTTCAGGTTCACCAACAACCCAGTTGGTTTTTCGGGCTCACCAACCAAAACCTACAAGGTCCAATTTCGGACTTGGATAAGTCTAATCCCCAAGTTTCTTTCCCTTAAAGAAACTTGTAAAGAAAACAAAAATACAAGAATGGAAGTTTCAGCTTAAAATGAAAACAGAGTTTAAACTCTTTAAATCCTGAAGAAGAAGCCGGAGGATTGCTCTTTTGATGCTTCACTTCTCTTCATATGATGCTTGAAAGGTTGTGCTAGATGTTGGAGAAGATATCTCTTGAAAGTCCTCTGATTTCACTACTTGGTTCCTCTCTTTTCTTTCTTCTTTTGATGTGTAATGGAGCTCACTTAAATCTGAAAATGATTTCTCTCTTAATCCTACCTCATCTTGCTTTCAAATCGATTCTCCATCTTTAAATACCCTTGGAGATGGTTGGAGAATGAGTTCTAGTCGTTGGAAGCTCTGAAATAGCTGTTGGAGACAAAAAATAGCTGTTGAAAAGGTAGTAGAAACTAGCCGTTAAAGGCTGTCAAACTCCATCTAGCTGGCTCGGATTTGGCTTAGAGCTGGCTCGATTCTGTCTAGAGCTAGCTCGAACTACAGAATAGAAAAAATCAGTTTTCTGTCACCCTGAGAGAGCTGGCTTGGATCCAAATCAAGCTGGCTCGAACAGCAGAATAGAAAAATACCTTTTCTGCCATCCGGAGAGAGCTGACTCGGATCAAAATAGAGATGGCTCGGCCGCGTGCCAAATCAAAGTATCAATCATGTTTCGTGCTAGAACTTGCTCTATTCTTGGGTAGGTCAGCTCTAAACTTTTTAGTTTCATTTTTCTTCATTGTTTGACCTTCCAAACTTGAATTTCTTAATCCTAAATTTTTCAAATGATATTTATTTCTTCCTCTTTCATTTTCTTTATGATGAGTCATCCAAATTTGTGAAACCTTCTTCTTTTAAGTGCTTTGACTTGACATTTTGAGAGCATTTCTTTTAAAGATAATTTTTTCAGTGTGAGCATTTGAAAAATCCTATATTCAACCTTGAAACACATGATTAGTAACATTTTTACTCAATGTTTTGTGATCATCAAAATCAATCAAAGGATCAACACCCACTTCTTCGCCAACCATTTTGCAATATAGAAGCTGCAAGAAGCTTCTAGCGCACGGGTCTTGCTAAGTTGGCAGTCTGTTATAGCAGCAAATATTCCTTCCACTCGCGAAGAGCTAACATTGTAATTGTCTGCTGACACTCCACAACTCCGGTGGCTAACAATCTGACAATTTTGGCAGGCCTTTCTCCATAAAAAGATAGAAGGAAGAGAAGAAAAGGATCCCTCTTTCTAGACTCTCTTGACTCTCAGTCCTTACCATCTTTTTTTTCTGTTCTCCCTCTTCGACTGTTAGTAACTTAAGCATTCAAGGGACTTCCATCGGAGAAACCCCATCCTCTTCTTTGAAGTCAAGGGCTTTCTTTGCAAGTTTTCGAGAGTCTGGTCTCACCATCCCGCTTTAGCTCATTCGAGAGATCTAGTTGCAACCCATGTTGGAAAGGCGCGGCAATAGATTGGCACTAAAGGAAGGGCCCACAACCCTAATTTTAGAGAAAGATGGTGAGCATCAGATCTCAAAACCACTTCTCTACATCGTGCCGACAATTCTCTCTCCACAGTGTGTCTAACACGCAATCCACGGGGGAATAGCATCCCCAACAGTTCACCACAGCGAACCTGGATCCAATTGTGGGTCTAATCGAGGCTTTGGTAGGGTAGGTCCAAGCACTCGTAGCTGCTGTTTAGCAACTACATCAAAGTACAGTTAGAATCCAAGCCCCTCTAGTGGCGGTGTCTCAACACAACCACCAGACCCATGAAGAGGACTCAAAGCGGGGTCACCAGCATTTTAACTGGGTTCCAACCCTATGAAGGTGGTTGTGGTTAGTAGAGCAGACTCCATGCTGCTCGTCTCTACATCCTTGCAGCGTAAGAAAGAACAATCGAAGGCATAAATCGCCGGAGTCATGCGTTACGGAGCTGACTCGAACCGCCTGGTTTGGGGCGTTTTGAACCGAACCAATGCCCAACCGGCCTGATTCGCATGTGAAAATCGGGACCTAGAGAAAAAAATTAAAAAAATAGGAAACCACCCGGTATAGTATGGTACGGACCAGTACAGCTTGGTACAACCCGATTTAGTCCGATTCGGCCTGATTTTTTTGGCTGTTGGATGGATTCTTTTTTGAATTTTTTATTGTCGGTGCGGTACGGTACGGACTGGTACTGTACCGATTAGCAACCGGCACGGTGTTTGGTATCGGTATGTAAAACCTTGGCCAGAGCCCTCCAAGGATGATTCCATTACAAACCTCTCCCCACATTGACGACGTTCACGGTGCGAAGAGAATCTTGAGAAGAAGGTCCAAGAGCTGGAACGTTGTATCGGTGAGTTCTAGGCTGGGAGCCAGCGAGGAGATGATGGCCTCAGTCTCAACACAACACCTTTAGGGAGATCCTGAGCAAACCGATCCTATATCGGCTCAAGATGCTGTAGGTTGAGCCTTAAGATAGCTTAATCGATCTGTTTGACTACTTGGAGGGTTACAAAGTCCTCATGATGCTGTAGGGGGCATCCAATGCCCTCCTCTGCCTTGTCTTCCCAGCAACACTCAAGAAGACGGTGAGGATGTGGTTCTTCAGCCTTCTAAGAGGATTCATCCACAACTTTGAGTTGCTGGGAATGCAGTTCGTCATGTATTTTAGCAGTCGAGACCATAGCCGAAGACCAATGACAGCCTCTTCTCTATTCAGTAGAGAGAAGTAGAGCTATTGAGAGATTATATGGTGTGTTTCAATGCCGCCACGTTAAAAGTCTGCGACTTCAACGAGTCCATCGCCATATCGGCAATAAAGCGAGGACTCAAGGACAGACACTTGATCTTCTCTATGAATAAGAACTTCCCCAAGGATGACTTCGAACTCCTAGCTCGAGTGCAAAATTATGCGTGGGCATAGGAGAGTGAGGTCCTTCCTAAGGAGGAAGGAAAGAAGAACAGCAGAAATGAGAGAGCCGGTGAAGAATATCACAGGACGAAGAAGGAAGGGGGAAATGGCGATCCCTAGAAGCAGCAGAGGACGAAGAGTCCCAGTGCCACTTCAACAACTACACTCCACTCTTTGTTCTTAGATCTTGATGGAGATCGAGGGGAAGGAGTATCTATGTTGGCCACAGCCAATGACGTCCTAGCACATAAAAGGGATCGAAAGAAGTACTATCGATTTCATCGTGATCATGGCCACGACATTGAAAAGTGCCGCTAGCTGAAGGAGGATATAGAAGATCTGATCTGCTGATGATACCTTGGGAGATATGTCAAGAACAAGGACAAGGAATCGATAGAAGGATCGCTTTGGCCGAATGTCGATGTGGACGGCACTGCGACAACCTCTCGATGGCTAGCATCATCAACGTGATCTTGGGGCTCACTGGCAACTAGGGGGCAAGAGATGGAGTAGGAGCTGAAGGATCTGTTCCGAAGAAACGGTGGATCGGGAAAATAGACAATTCTTCAAACAATGTAATTTATTTTTTTGAAGCTGATGTAAGCGGGGTCCAAACTCCACATAATGATGCTGTTGTTGTCTTTATGACAATAGTAAACTATGATGTAAAAAGAATTTTAGTGGATAATGGAAGTTCTACCAACGTGTTATTATACGATGCATTCCAAAGAATGAAGTTGCCCAAGCCGATGAGCACGCCATAATCCATTGGTCAGATTCTTTAGCGACTTGGTACCTGTAGAGGGTGAAGTGGAGCTGTCAATGACGGCAAGAAAAGCACGTCAGCAAGCTACCATCGTTCTCCTAAAGTTCCTTATAGTTTAAATACCCTCGGCATATAACGTGATCCTAGGACGACCTTGACTGAATACTTTGAAGGCAATCATCTCCATGTACAACCGGCTTGTCTGTTTTTCAATGAAAAATTTGGTTGGGAAAATGAGAGGAGACCAGGTGCTCACAAGACATTGCTTTATGGCTACAGTCCAAGGACAGAAGCCCAGGGAGAATCTGCCAATCGAGGGGTTAGACTTGAGAGAAAATAAAGCTGAAAGCCGAGGAGAGCTGGCAGAAGAGCTTGTTGAAGTGAAGCTCGTGGATGATCTTGACCAAACTATAAAGATTGGAGGGCAACTACCCCAAGACCTTCGAGAGCACCTGATCAACTTTCTTTGATCAAACACTAATGTCTTCACTTGATCAGCCTCCGACATGCTAGATATTTTCTTTGACGTCATCACTCATAAGTTAAATATGGATCCACATCATTGTCCAGTTCGATAGAAGAAGAGAAGCTTTGCACTAGAAAGGTAAAGGGCGATAGAAGAAGTGGATAGGCTTCTCAAGGCAAGGTTCATCTGAGAAGCACACTATTCCGAATGGATCATGAATATGATCCTGGTGAAAAAGCTAATGGCAAATGGAGGATCTGTATTGATTATACTGATCTAAATAAAGTCTGTCCAAAAGATAGCAATCCATTATCGAGAATAGACCAATTAATTGATGCCACTTCGGGGCACAAGCTATTGAGTTTCATGGATGCGTTCTCGTGTTATAATCAAATTCTAGTGGCACCTGAAGATGAGGAGAAGATAGCCTTCGTGACTGAAAGAGGGTTATACTGCTACAAGATGATGTCGTTTTGATTGAGAAACATAGGTGTAATTTATCAGCACCTGCTGAATAAGGTCTTAAAAAATCAGATCAGTCACAACATAGAGATGCATGTGGACGATATATTGGTTAAAAGCGTCAAAGCGGACTAGCATATCGCTGATCTGAATGAAGCCTTTAGTGAACTCAGGCGCTATTAGATGAAGTTAAATCTGAACAAGTGCGCCTTAGGATAAACTCCAAAAAATTTCTTAGTTTTATGGTAACTCAGAGGAAAATCGAAGCCAATTCAGAGAAAATCCGAGCACTTATGGAGATAAAGCATCCAACAAATAAGGAGGTGCAAGGTCGGCTGAAAAGTCACTACCATTTTTTAAGACGATACGGCAAGCAAAGAACTTTGACTGGTCGAAGCCTCGGAGGAATGCCGATTTGCCTTCGAAGACCTCAAAGTTTTTCTGGGGTCATCACCTCTTCTGTCTAAGCACGTGGAGGATGAGAAGCTGTATATGTACTTGTCTGTTAGCTTGAAGCCAATCAGTTCAGTTCTAATCCGAGAAGATGCTGGCGTACAAAGGCTATCTATTACACAAGCAAAATACTAAGAGATGCGGAAACAAGGTATACGAGAACTGAGAAGATGATCTATGCCTCGATCGTCGCTAGCAAGCGCCTTTGTCTATACTTCCAAGCTCATACAATTATGGTCCTAATCGACCAGCCCCTGAAAGCCATTCTTCAGAGGCCGGATACATCAGGTCGTCTAGCAAAGTGGGCAACTGAGCTCGAAGAACTCGACGTTGAGTTCCGACCTCAAACTGCAATAAAGGTGCAAGCACTGGCTGACTTCATAGTCGAGTGCGCAATCTTTGAAGAGCCTACTGCAAGCACTCAAGAGTCAAAGGTTGGCACGAAAGACTGTTGGTGGATACTCCACATCAATGAGGCATCAAATTTCTAAGGAAGTGGCATAGGACTTATTTTGGTCAATCTCGATGGCATTATAGCTGAGTGCGTGTTGAGGTTCAACTTCGGTACAACCATCAATGTTGCAGAGTATGAAGCCCTCATTGCCGAACTAAGGATCGCGAAGGAGCTTGGTGCAAAAGAACTCAAGGTGTTCTCGAATTTCTAGCTCATCGTGAGTCAGCTGCAGGATGAGTACGAGGCCAAGGACCCTATGATGTCCAGGTATCTCCAAAAAATAAAAGATCTCTTGTCAGATTTCTCTAAATCGGATATTCAGTGGATATCGAGGTCGGAGAACGTCCGAGCTGATGCCTTATCACACCTGGCAACCTCAAATCCCATCGATCTAGGGCGAGCATCTACATCAAGCACCTAGAAGCCCCAAGCATCGAAGAAGCATAGAGCATCCACCAAATCAACAATGAGCTGAGCTGGATGGACTCGTTGGTCAAATATTTGAAGGACGGAATAACTCCTACTGAGGAGAAGAAAACAAGAAGAATAAAGCGCCAGGCACTTTGGTATGTCCTCCTCGATGGCTAACTCTATAAGAAGTCCTCCTTCCTGCCTCTTCTTAAATGTTTTAAGCTGTCTGGAGCCAACTACGTACTTTAGAAGGTTCATGAAGGCATCCGTAGCAACCACTTGAGGGGCAGATCGTTGGTGTATAAAGTACTTTATTAAGGATATTATTGGCCGACTATGATAAAAGACGCGGCGGACTTTGTTCAGAGGTGCTACTGATGTCAAAGGCACGCTAGTGTCTAGAAAAGGCCAGCATCCAAGCTGACAACCATTTCATCTTCTTGGCCTTTTGCTATGTGGGGCATTGATATCCTTGGTCCATTCCCGATGGCATCAGATTGGAGGAAATTTTTGATCATCGCCATTGACTACTTTACAAAGTGGGTGGAGGTAGAGCCCTTGGCATAGATAACCGAACAAAAAGCAAGGGACTTCGTTTGGAAGTCGATAATTTTGCCGCTTTGGTTTGCTAAGGGCGATCGTCACTGGCAATGGCCTACAATTTGACAATCCAAAGTTCAAAGGATTCTATTCAGAACTTTATATCCCCACCCCGAGTCTAATGGAGAAGCTGAAGTCACAAATTGAATAATTCTCCAAGTTCTGAAGAAGAAGCTTCATCAAGACAAAGGTTTATGGGTGGACGAACTCCACAGCATGCTATAAACATATTGAACAACCCTCCGAGCTCCGATTGAAAAAATGTCCTTCAAGCTGACTTTTGGTGCTGAAGCTATGATACTAGTGGAGATCGGCCTACCTTATCACAGGATAGAGAACTTCGATTGGCAAGAAAATTCTGATCATCTTTGCTTCGAACTCAACTTCACTGAAGAAGGTAGGGAATGAGCTCGGATCAGGATGGCTTCTTATCAGCAAAGGGTTGCTTGATGCTACAATTCTCGGATGAAATCAAAATCCTTCAGAGTTGATGACCTAGTCCGTCGTTTCGAGGTCTCAAAACCTACAGAGCAACGCAAGCTAGCACCGAACTGGAAGGGACCTTATCAGATTTCCGACGTGATTCGTCCAGGCTCATATTGGATCGTAGGATTGGGAGGTACTTCTATATCTAGGAATCAAAACTCGAAAAACTTGAGAATGTACTATCAGTGAAGTTCTTTTTAGACTTGGTTCGATTTAATTGTTCTTGTTCAGCTTATTTTCTAAGTTATGCATCGCATTATATCATTTTATCAAACACAAGGATTTGATCCGGAGATTATGTAAAGAACAAGATAGTTGAGAAAATTTTCTTTCATTGGCCAAGTGTCCATTACATAAGGCCATTACATTCCTTGAAAGAAAAGAAAACAACAACAAAAATAGAGACTACAAGGAGTCTTCATCGCCTTTGATGTCTAGCAACCTCCTGTGACCTATAGAGCTGCTAGTGCCTTTGGGCAGCCTTCTTGAAGTCTACGGATTTTTCGTCATCGGCTCTCTGATGAAGTCTATGCTTTTTGGGGCTCTGCCGGTCTCTATCGTTACATCTAGTGATGTTCAAGTGATCTTAAGAAAGGTGTCTGGAGGGGAATCCCAGAGCTCATTGAGGAGTTGCTCAGCGTCGATGTCGGTCAATGTCAGGATCTCCGTATCATCGCTCGGGAAGAACTCCTTAGTCTTCACTATGCATTTGTTGAATCCCATCTCATAGGCTTAGAAGAACATGCCCATGCTCTCCGAGATGGCGCACATTTTTGCCGTTTCGAGGTGGTACTTAGGAATTTTGTCCTAATCCGCAAAGTCACTAACCTATAGCAAAAGTCACAAGCCTTCCAAATTGGTTGTACAAAAATGAAAAAGAGGAAAAATGGGGAGCAGACAATGGAGAAAGGCAAAAAGCATCGGAGGACGACAAAGTAAGAAATTCGAAAGCAAAGAAAGGAGAAAGTTTCATTCATTATGTCAAAAGGTTTTCGAGTACAAGACCCATATAACTGGAACCAAGACAAAATAAGACAAGAAAATATATTAAGTGAAAGGAGGTTTTAGGCTTCAGCGGGGACTTTCTCGTGCAGTAGCTTCTCGGACATGTCTTCTTCGAACTTGCCGGTGGGAGCCGAAGATGATGCCTGTGGAGCATACTTGGGCTGAGCATCCGCCGTGTTCTTGAGCTTCTTGTAATTTGTTGTGCCCATGTGTCAAGTGGTTCATTGTGCTCTCGCGCAAGCATACCTTTTCAGCTAAGTCTTTTAGACTAAGTTTTTGATTGAGCAAGATTTGTCAGTGTTTTAGTGGGTTAGACATGGTGATGCCACTGATATACTCGTCGATATGAATACAAGAAGAAAGTGGAGAACCAAATCTTCATAGTGATGTTCTGACCCTCAAATTATGGTGGATGAGAACTTCATGCATATTCAAGGTACAGAAGAGCCAAATAAAGTGTGGGATGTTCTTCCTGATAGCCGCATTAAGTTTCAGCATATTACAACTTCAGTTTTGAGCAAGAAAGGTGAACTAGTTGTTTTCTCTCCATTTAGAGAGCTAGTCAGATATTGAGGTGGCTACAGAGATGATGGGTGTTATGGTTGATGAAGTTATAGAGATTATTGAGGAGCCAAATCATGTACATGAAACTGATGCTAAGCTATCCAAGATCCAGACTTTTCTTGTGGTGATTTAGACAGTCATGAGGTTGAAGAGGTAGAGCATGTAGATAAGGCCCATGTAGTAATTGTATAGGACATGATTTAGTTTTCAACAAGATGAAAGAGCTGACCAATTTTGAAGTAACTCCAGAGATCAAGCAAAAGCTATGCTTGGTATAGATTCATATTGTAACTTGGTATTTGGCAAGGTGGAAAAGCCGATTAGTTTTGAAGCTACATGGGAAGAGTCAAAGGATCATATAAGTGATGCAGCCCTAGTCACAATCTTAACCGAGCAGCAAACATGGGAATAGATGGCATGTTTAGAGTGAATTAGTTGTAAGCAGGTACATGGAGTTGCACTTGCAGAGAATAGAGTATGCACATGGCATATTGATGGGACTGTGTGGGCATACATAGATTGCATGGGTATGAGGCCACAAATTTGCATGTGGCACAATTTTGAGGTTGTGCAAGACTGCAAGTGCGCATGGACGAAATTGGTTCAAGATCGTGGATGTGCACTGGATACAATCAAATACAGGTTTATGGTTGCTGGTACATGCAACAGTTGGTACTGAATTTGTAGGTGCAAGTGTTGCTTTAACCAAGGATTGGAAGCCATGACCACTAGATATTTGTTGGTGTCAGTTGGATGTTCAATGAAATCTCAGCATGGTGATGACAAGGTCAATGCTGTAGGGGAGTCTTGAAGTTATTGTTGGCTTTGGCATGAACACCAGAGGGAATAGGCTGGTGAGGGTCTACTTGATCAGGAGGAGTGTTAAAGAGTCATTGCTTGTCTTAGTCTTGTTGGATTTATATCTTGGTTGGTTGTTATATAGTTATCTTAGAGTTATTCTGGTATCATCCCATCAGATGTTTTGTCTTTAGTGATCATTGGAGTTTAGTTTATATAAAGATTCAACTGGGCTTAGGATAGCCTAAAGGGGGTGTTGGCTCGTAGTATAATTTAGATTCAAGATTTGCCCTCAACATGGGAGCATGTTAAGTAAAATAATCATAACATCTGCTAAAAATAGTAGATGATGATTAGAGTCATAGTAATTGTCCACTCTTGAGTTCTAGTCACAAAAGTACAAGATTCCTTTATAAATTTGAATCCAACAGGAACAAGTGGTCTCTTGAATTGGAATTGGAGAAGGAAAGAGTCTATTGACTCTTTAACATAGTCCTACTCAAAAGAGGTCATGACCTCTCTATTATATAGAGGATGGGAGATGTGGTGCTATAAGAGATTGAAAAATTGTGTTCCAAAATCTCTTGGCTACTCGGGGGTTAGTGAGGCATTCCTTTTTGGTATGCATCCTTGTTTTATTGCTTGGTTCACCTGGTTGTAGCTTTGGGTAGAAATTGGGTGCGCTTTAGCATGGAAGCCATATTCTCGGAGAGAGAAGAAGAAGAATATTTTATCTTGTATACTTTTATTACTGAATAAAAGTTACTTATTCTCTCTAGTGTTATTTTTCCAACTTGTAAATGTTTTGTTTGGTGTTTGTTCTTGGTGATCCTATGCTGGTCGATCTTATTCCATAATTGGTTGTGCTGTTCTACATACTATCAGTATCAGATAGTATGTGCTGTGTAGATTTTCTACATAGATACCATGAAACTGTACTGTTACATGGGTGTGCTTAGCAGCTTAACAAAATAAAAGATACAGTATGACTTGACATTTTATGATATCTCCAATAATTTTGTTTCTTTATGTTAAGCAATTTTGCATATAGATGTTCTAAGAAATTTGATTATAATCTTCATGTAATTTTTTCCTTTCTTATAAGTTTTTCCTTTTTCATTACTGAATACCTGATCTTCTGTACTTTTGCATGTGATGATCCTGTTCACAGTGAGCAAAAGTTACGTCTGGGCCTACGCTTCCTTCCAGTTTGCAATTGTAATCCTGTTTGCTCATATTTTTTATAATGTGGTATGTAGAAGTTCTTTCTCCATGATGTTCTTAGCCCAGAAGAGTTTGCATTAACTTTCTTCACTTGCAAAAGATATTGAAGTCTTATCTTCATGAAATTTACAGCTCAGAGTTGCTCCTGTCCTCTCAGTCTTGCTTTCCTCATTCACCGGGTTTGGGATTGCAATCAGTACAAATTCTTTACTTGGAGAGTATTTAAGATGGAGAACTAGGAGAAATCGGCAACAGGCACATCAGCAGCAGCAGCAACATGGTGACAGACAGCAGCAAGTATCCCGAGACAACCCTATAGCTGAAATTGGGGATGATGCCAGGCAGCAAGAAGCTCAAAGCCAGATCCAGAACACTAGTTCTTCACAACATGGATGAAATTGTTTCTGGTGCTGCTTACAGGTAACTATATATATTCCATGGATTCAATGTAGGAGGTCTTCTTTTATTACTTATTCCTGTAGACCATTCCTTGAGAATTTGATCATGGATTTGTGATGCTATTGATGGAAGATACGTTTCATTATAATGCTGTTCATGAGGGTCTAGACTCTAGATAACAGCCTTCAGCTAACTTACACCTTTTTTTCTTCTCGAGAAGCTTGAGATTTTCACATTTTTAGTGACTATGAAGGAACAACTTCAGGAATCGCGCTTCTGTAATTTTTTTTCTTTGAGCTAATCTGGATGGAACTAATGTCATACCAATATAACCATTCTGGTAACCAACAATTTAGCTAGTATGGTTTAAATGCAGTTATGTTCTAGTTTGAAAGTAAAAAAGATCATAGTTAATGAACTTGTTTTTTCTTAATAGGATGTTGTCTGATTACCTTAGTTTATCTGTACTAATCCATAATGCTTGCATCCATTTTTTAGTGTATTTTCAATATACTTTTCCTTCACAACACTTTTGATCAAATCATGTAATTGACTTTTAAAAGGTGCCCAAAATTTTGGTTGCTTTGAGACATAACAACTTAATTTTTTCCTTTAAACGATTTAATTTCTTTCTGTAACTTTCGAGGAGACAGGCCAATCAGGTAAAGAAGCAGATTGGTAGCCATTAATCATTTTTGGGTTTCTAGTTAGAAATATAAATATACATAAATAAGATATGTTTCAAACTAATCTATTTAATACCATAAAGACCAGGTTTTAGACTTGCACCATTTTTCTACGTTTGATTTTTTTTTTTGGCTCACAATTCACTAGACTATTGATTATTTATTTTTCTTATTATAAATATCTACTATATTTATTATAAGTGACAAATCAAAAAATGTGGAAAGAAAAATATTATTACTTTTGGGTTGTGACCAAAGAAACCATCCTCCTTTTTTTTCAACAAAACAATCTTTTTATAGGGCATTGCTTTGATACCTTCAAAGAAAATTATGTTTATTCTTAAGACTAAATCATAGCCCTTCATTTGTAGAAGGGTAAAATGAAACATATGTTTGTTTGCTTCTTTGGCCTGTGACTTTTCTTTCCCTCTCGCTGCTCCATGGTGGTTAGAAAGCCGGAGCATCATGCAGGCAGTTAAGGGACTTCATAGTGCATATGGGGTATGCAGGCCACGTAAGTTGGTGCATGTGCTGTTGCTCTTTTTAGTAAAATCAATAATAATGATTGTGGTTTTTTATGGATGAAAAATAACCATATTAATAACAATAGCAACAAACCCAATCATGAAAATTGTAACATATTCAATATGTTAGCACTATTTACATCCATATTGGGCCTATCTAAACCATATCAAACTTAACCATTACCTTGAACCTATTTCATTTACCTAGGCCCAACTAAAAGTAGGCTATATATGTAGTTCTAGAATGCTTCGTGGGTTGAGATATGCTGCCATCAATGGTTGGCTGTACCGATCTGCTCGGTTTGGGATGTACCAAACTAAACTAACCTGGAACTAGGAAGGTTTGCCCTGTTGGCTTGGTAAATAGACCACCAGCTCCACCATTCGATTAACCTCCCTGCCTCATCAAATAGAACCCACCTCTCATTGGTCATCATCCCCCTCCCTCTCTCTCTCTCTCTCTCTCTCTCTCTCTCTCTCTCTCTCGCTCGCTCCACTAGGGGGTTAGGGTTATTGTTTCCCTTGGTCTTCTTTCTCCCTCCCTCCCTCTCTCTATCTCTCTGTCTCTCTCCTGCTAGGGTTGGGGTTTAATCCTCAGCCCTCCCTCTTCTCCCTCCATTTCCCTCTCTCTCTTTCTCTCCCCATCTTTCATTCTCTCTCCCCCCTCCCTATTTTTGGTATGCCCTAGTACAGCATGGTTAGGATTCATACATTACCAAATTGGTTGCTAGGTAGTATGACCTTCGATACCAGTTTGGTGAACCTTGGATGCCACCATATGATAATAAGCAAGTCATGTATGCTGCTAACTAATACTAAATGAACAACCTTTGGGGTATATATATGATACGACCACATATAGTACTGCATATAGGCAATGTGGTGTAGAGACTGCATATGCATATGCAGGCGGGTGTGCGGCAGTATGCACATGTTAAAAGACTGCTACTTCATAACTCAGTTTCCACCTATCATCTCGTATCTTTCTGCACTAGAAAAAGCTCAAGAACGATGACTCTTGTTTCTTCCCTCCATAACCCACGACTTGTGGACCTTGTCTTGTTGCACCACCTCTTTCCCTTCCCACACCATAGTAGCAGCCTCTAGTCTCCTTCACAATTTCGGAGCTTTTATTTTTTTTCTTGTCCATTTGTTTTCTTCTCCTATCATTTGTTTCCTCATTCCCCCACCACTATGATGCAGTGCTTAGAATTTATTCTTTTTCTGTATGGAGTCACTAATATTATTGCTCTTGATCTTGTAAAGCTTCTATGTAGCATTTGTAATGAAACAAACTATCATACCGCTAAGGCATTTTGGCAAACACATGAAACTCATCAAGTTCTTATGAAAAACACATGAAAGGCATTATGATCAATATACCGATTTGAAGGGGCTATACAAGCCTCGAGGATAGAATAAGGCCTAAAGGTCCTCATGAACTTGGCCAAGGGTTGGGCGGAGCATAGACTTGTAAGGAGTTGGATGCCATGTATTCTGAGAGTGGATCAAATGATGATCTTGTAGAAATATGTTAGGATAAAGAGGAGGTTTTTGAAGTTTAGCATGCTCACTCTTTTTTGAGCACATGGTAGGATAAAAAAAGCCACTCACTTTTAAACAAATCACAATTCAATTGGTGCTTGTGACTGGCACTTCCAAAGAATACGAGATATTGACTGGCTACAAGATTAAATCTGAATTGTTGAGTCAAGATTCATGGATGGCTAAAAAAGATTAAATTTGAATTATTTTGTCTTTTTCCTAAGAGAAATTGTCACATCCCAAATCCGGGATATAACATGGCCATACTACCGAGGAGTACCGCCCTCGATAATATGAAGGCTATCATTCATAATCACTTAAAATCCATCATAATAAAATATAAATAAAAATTTAATTTCATCATTTATCAAGTAATTAAACCAATATAGGTTCAGAGCATCTAAATCCAAAAAAACAAATATCAAACTCATATCTCAAATTTATAAATAGACAACTATAAGTTCATGATCAGACTAAGTTCAGTTACAAAATTTTTAAGCTTGCCATGCAGATCTCCAAGCCTGGACCCTTCATCGTTCTTAATCTTAATTCTCATAAAGAAAAATAAAAAGGTGTGAGCTCCATTAGCTCGTAAGTAAAATTCTACGTTTTCCTTACTGGATTAGACATAAGTTTATTCATGACAATGTATTATTTCAAAAATAACAATTATAGCAAATAAAGCATTTCATAGAATATAATATAAATCAGGTCATAAATCCATCATGCATGCATGATCCATGAAATTTCATAAAGATGATTTATAAATCATTCTTGTTCGTTTGTTCATGTTATGTTTCAAAACATTGCTCATAGATATTTGTGCTAAGATTACTATTGTATCCGTGACAGGGCCATATTTCTTAATAAATAGGATTTTTGTTTCTTGTGCCAACTTGGAACCCGTTGGTGGGGCCATGTTTCTTGTGGATGCTAGCTCCAGATGTCGACTTTCCCATAGGGATTCATTCATAGCTATCTGAGAGCCTTTGAAATTCATATATCTTTTCTTAAAACATATATATATTTAGATGGGAAAACATTAAAATTCATGCATCATAAAACATATCATTTTGATAAAACATATTCATGAAAGCAATGATCGTAATAAAACATGATTTTCATATCTCATATGCTGATCCATATTTTATGAAAAATATGAATTTATAACGATAATTTTTTTGCATAAAGAACATGGTAATTTGAAATAAGGAACGTAAGATTCCACTTATCTTGTTCACCCTAGATCCTTAGACTTCATAAGTGATCCTATTTAAAATGTCAAAAATATAATCAATTTTCTATTCGATGAATTTAATAAGATTTAAATCATAAGAAAAGAAGACTGTTGGCCGGATGTGTCGGACCATCTACACACCGAAGAATTTGGGGTCTCCTAGTCGAGGGCCAGATCTAAGCAACTTGATCAGAAAATCATGAAGAACAACCGAATCAAAGCCAAGATCGATCAACATGATTCATCAATGATGGGTTCTTAAAATACTAAACATGGTCAAAGTAGGGTTGACATTTGGCATGGATTTCAAAGCAGCTTCAGATCATCTTATTTGGAGTCAACATGGGTTCCTAGAAGATAAAGGCATGACTCGGTACAAGATTCATAGATCTTCTTAGAGAGAAAGTGGAGAGAGAATGCAATCATGATTAGGTTCATCAGGGATCATATCAGGATAACTCAATGTGGGATCATTCATGATCAAAAAGGTATGAATTTCTAGCAAAAGTCAAACTAGGATCCGACCTATTGTACGGATTTCAAAGCAATCTTCGGTCATCATGATTTCATCTTAGGTTCGACCTAGGATTCATGAATCAAATAGAGAGAGAAAGTAAAGCCTTAGAGAGAGAAAATGAGAGAGGAGAATTATTTCTCTCTGTTCTTTTCTTGTTTTTCTTTTTCTTTTCTTCTTTTCTTCTTTCTTTTTCTTTTCTGTTTTCTTTTCTTAGGCCGAAACAGGGGATGGAAGGGACTGGTGGCTCGCGCTCCGATGAGCTGCGGTGGCATGATCGGAGGTTCGGCAGTGAGCGGCCAATGGCGGATGGAGCAAGGGACGGTCGGCGGTGGGGCCAAACAATGGAAAACTCATGTGAAAATAATCCAGAAAATAGGGGATCCAAACCCCTTTGATTCTCCGATCATTGGTCGATCATCGGTGGCCAAGATCCCTGAGGTGGGTAGCTGGCAGGTGGGAGGTCACAAGCCAGTGGTGCGACACCACGGGCGGTGGCGCCGATGGCCGAAAAAGGGGAAATATGGTTCGGTTAAAATAGGAAAAAAGTAGGGACTTCTTCCGCAAGGCTTTATCCGGCGAACCCGTAGGCCGGCGGCCATCCGAAGGGCATGGGAAGAAGGGGAAGGAAGAGAGGATGATGATTTGGGCTTATCTTGGGCTCCAATGGCTTCTCCAGCGAAGTATTTAGATGAGCACAAGGCAAGGCATCCGTGGCTTCCACGGAGAAATAGAGAGAGGAGAAAGAGAGAGAGAGACTCCGGTTGCTCGATGGCCTTGGAGAAGGGAGGGGGTAAAGGCTTTATAGAGGATCTTCTAGGGTTTGGAAAGCCCTAGGAGTCCTAATCTTACTCGGGCACGAGAAGAAGAAGACTCCCATTGGGAGTCTTCATTCATCCCTTCTTTTTTTTTTTTAAAAAAAAAGGGCTGGTTATTACAGAAATCAACATCATTATTGTGTGTAACCTAACAATCTTCTATCCAGTTTGGGTTTTACTTATCCAACCATGTAGAAAGCAGCTCTAGTGAAATGGGAAATGAAGTTGAGGTCCCGATTGAGATTGATAGACAAAAGATACGGCATAGTAATGGGATTCACTATTTGGGATCTATTATACTCAATATTAGAGAGAGATGAAGATATATCTACTAAAATTAGAGCTGATTGGGTGAAGTAGAGAGATGGTACTATGGAATGGAGGTCAGTCTTAGCAATTTAAAGTGAAATTTTGTTGAGCAGAAATAAGGCTATAATATTGTAGCTTAGAATATTGGGTAGAGGATTCAATAAAATAACTTGTCTAGCAGAAATAAGAACATTAGATCGATGTAGGGTGAAACTACGAAACATAGGTTGAAAAATTAAGGTATTGGGAGAGCTGTAGGAGTTGCATAAGTTGAAGTGATGGAAAATTGATTGAGAATTGAGATAGGAGCAACATATACATCTAAGGGGGCTCCAATAAGTAGAGATTCTTTAATTTGTGTTGAAAGGATGAAGGAAAAGGAGGTGTAGGCCTAAGATAACATGGACAAAGGTGGCAAAAAAGATATAGAAAAACATGAAAAAACATTGTAGGTGGCTCTAAATAGGGAGTGTTTAATAAATAAGGATCCATGAAATTGACCTCAATTTGTTTGAGAAGGTTTGGATTTTAATGGTTGTAATCAAGGTTCGCCATCTAGATACCAGATCCTATACCAATACCATCCTTTTACAGTGTCAGTATATGGTATGGACCAGTACGATAGTGTTGGTGTGGTATGGTGTACTAGTATGGTATGGTACACTCTATACTAGATGGTATGCGGGGTACGGCAAAACCTTGGTTGAAACTGTCTCAACCAGATGTATTTGATTCAAGCTGTATCATATCCACATTTATCATTCTTCAAAACCTTTTTCTTTGAGAGAATGTGAGGGAGACCCACCCATCCAAATACTTAGAATGTACCATCCAAGGCTTGAAGCCAAAACCTTTGGTTGCTAAGCAGAGGAGTGTGATGATTGACAGAAGCGCCAAGTCATGTCATACTTTGTGTCCTTGTATATGTGCTTCTATTAAAGTAGACTAATGTTCCATAAAATTGATTGTTATGATTCTTATTTGGCATTTGCACTTCCTATATCCTCTAAGAAATCCATTTGAGTTCTCATTGTGGCTGATAATCTTTTTCCTCATGTTTGTTTGGCATCAGATATTTATGACCACATCGTATGAAAATTAGTTTCACCCTAATATATGTTGGGACTAATCTGTTGATATGATCCACATTACTATGGAATCAAGATCATTTACTATGAAAATTAGTTTTCCCCATCACATTATTGACTACTGAGGGAACATCGGTTTAGCTACAGTTAGGGTTATACAGCTGTGACTTGGAGGAAAATGAAAGCAGCAAGATTATTTTTAAAAACCTTCTTAGTTCTTATAGTGTTTATCCATTTATATGCTAAACTCTAACTTCAGATATGAAGACATTGGGAGTCATAATTCCTCAACAAAACTAGTAGATTTCAGGTTTCTTATACTTTTCCTTTTTTTTTCTTTTTCTTTTTTTATAAACTAGAAAAGTAGAACTAAAAGTGAAGTGCAAGTATCATTATTAGTATTTGACTACTTTTGGGGTACCTAACATGGTTCTGCATAATGAAATCTTATAGATTTAGTCAAACGGAGATGCCATCCAAATTGAAGAAGAAATGCAGCTTAGTGTTTGTATTGAAAAAGGTTAAATATCTTTCTGTATCTGATTTTATTCTTTATTTTCATTTGAAAATTTTGATACATAGCAGCAGAGAAAGCTATACATGCAGAAAAGGTAGGAGCAAGAAAGACTGACTTAGGTAGAGACATTGATAAAGAGAGGAAACAAGAGGAGGAACAAGTATTAACCAAACTCTAAATGAAGCTCATTCTCACCTTAAATCTGTTTATATGCTTGCTAGCATTTCCAGTTCCCACATTATATGATTGCAGAATAGATAACCGGTGCTGCATGTACATGGATAAAAGAACTGGACTAACATTTATTCAAGCATATGGTCAGACGAGCAAAAAATATGTATACCTTGTGATGTATTTGCATTTGATAAATTCACTTGGTTCAATCAGTTGGATTTTTTGAATCTAAAAGGAAGTTTTTCTTTTCTTGTTCTTTCAGTACCAGGCACCAGAGGTACATGGATACGGTGATGGGTGAATGGCCGACCAGCGGACTGGCACCCAAATGTGAATGCATGGGAGAAATTTTTGTCAATGGTTGGAGTACAATAACAGAAAAAGCCAACCATAAGATGAGATTGATGATATCTATGTTTGCAATTAAAAAGGAAAGTCTTTTGTTGTAGAAGGGCCAACTTTTTATTTTGCTCTCAAATCGGGTTGGGTAGTGCCGAGGATGCAAGCATATTCATCCTTTTCAAGCTGTCATCTTCTTTAGTTTCTTTATATAATGTTGTTTTTGAGTCTGCAGTGTCAACGAATTTCCAGTAGGAGTTTTCTTACGAGTGCAATAGTTTTGGCTTATGATTCAGAAATTTTATCAACTAGAACTATGTTGTGAGTTGTTTCCTAGTACAAGGAATGTCCAGCATGTGTGATGATAAATATTATATGAGAATTTTGCAAAAAATATGTCTGATACTTGATAAATATGTGCATCGAGTACAAGGTTTCGGGATTGGTGTTGCCGGAAATGTTTTATTGCTAACAATGGCCATTATTATATCACTTGCCAACAATGTATTAAAGAAATGATGATTAAGATTAACCCTTAGCCTAAGCCAACATTTCTATCTTCTAAATTTGACCTAAAGCTAATGTCACCTTGGGTCGAGATTTTTCTAACTCAACAGACTAATCTCAAGCTAGATAAAAATTAGGTGGGGTTGGAGTAGGATTTTTAAGCCCCAGCCTAACCAATCCAACCCGAATGTTCTTAATGTGCAGGTTGGGCAAGGAGTTTTGGTTGAGCGCAATGCAAGTTGCACCCTTAAGTTCCTCTAATATGCGTTATTTTCATTTTCTTTTTCCATTTTAATTTGCAAATCAACTATCAAAAAAGATAATTAGAATACAAAACAGTATAATACATAAAAAACAAAGGACTTCAAACTAAGCACTTACAAATCATTGGCTAAAGATGTTTTCAAGTTATAAAAAACAAAGTACAAGAAAATTGCTTTCATCAAACTACAGGTTACGACGGCTTAGTGGCAAAAATGTGGCATATATAATTTAGCTCTTCGCATATGCATTGCACATGAGGTGATACATGAGTATATGTGATTCCTCCATCCCATTAATAATAGATTTATTCTCGAGTATAGCTAAACATATCCTTGATTTTAATAATTTAATTTAAGGATAAAAGTTAGGTGTTGCACAAAAACTGTTTTTTTTTTTTTTTTTTTTTTTTTTTGAAGTGAAAGAAAGTGGAGGATGGGGACTTAATCCCATCCCATTTTATATAGCAATCTTCAACCACTCAGGTCCTCTCCCATCAAAGAATGTTCGATGCGAACGTTATAGTGCATCTTCTCTATTCATAAGTGAGTACGTCCTGGTGCTAATTTTCATCCATGGTGAGTGCCGAATTGGAACTAAATACCGCTTGCATGGATCTGACGAGGGCATTGGGCATCCAGTCCATTCTTCAATCAATGTCTGCCCGTTTTGAGCTCGAGTCGAATCCGTGAAAGCTAAGGCCCGTTTCTCTACCATTCAATCGGCTACAAAAACTGGTTCAGATTCTATATCACGGCTGGGTCCAAATCTAGTTGGATCCGATTTGCACTACCGAATTGCACCAGACCCATTCCGACGAAGCCAATATACGAAAGGACCGAACCATTGGAGTCGCCCCAACTCCATCTCTACTTCTCCATAAACATCAGAGACTGGCCTAGATTTCACGCAAATTCTCACCCCCGGTCATTATAACCTGACGGATACGTTAAAAGCTCTCTGCTTCTTTGAGACAGAGAGAGAGAGGGCGAGGGAGAGATGGCGATGGCAAGCAGATTACGAGCTCGGGTAGTTCTTTCGAGATGCGAGTGGAGTAATCTTCGATCTCTACTTCGGCCGTCTTTGAATCGAGGGTTCTCCTCGAGTTCCATTCCTTCCCACCTAGAGGCGAGTGATCTTTTCTTGTTTCCTGCCTTTATTCTTAATTTCTGTTCTGCTTTTAATGGATCAAAGTCTCTAAAACTGTGTACGATCCTTGAATTGTGAAATTTATATGATAACATCTCGTAATAATAGTAGATATCTGACTTTTTATAACATGTTAATTTGATAGAAAATAGTTAATTTTTAGTGGTTTGATCAGTTACATAAACCATCTAGGTTCGAATCGAAGTGAAAGTTGAAATATAGTTTGAAAATATGATGTTGAATCGAATAATCTGAGAAAAATAGTTCCTTTCAGACAATTAAGCAGGTAATTTGAACAGGTTGTGGTAACTCAGTTATTGCGTTTTGTGGATAATTTGTTTATCAGTAAATAAAGCTTATCATTGTGCAAGTCAAAGCTGGTGGTTTTGATGATGATAGTGTAGATTGAGCATTAAGCTTAATATGTTAACTATTGAAGCCTAAATTGAAGTCGAAAAATGTAAATTTGCTGTTTATGTAGTTCTCTTGCCATCTACTAAAAATTTTGGCGTAGTACAAGATTGGAATCTTGTGGGATAGTATACTGCAAGGACACGGTTGATGTGGAAAGCAAATTAGTGTGACCAAGTATGAAAAGCTCTCACCCTCAGTGCATCGTGCACTCGCCACTTATATGATTTTCATGGAGAGTATCATACGAAAGAGTAGGGTATGTGTGTGCATTTTAGTTTAGCAGTGAATCCACAACCATCAAATACAAACTAAACTAAAGCACAATGAATTTTTTTTCTCAAAGTTAGTGAGTACTTAATCTTACTTATTCTGAAAGGTCCTTTCTTTATTTGTTGTGGAGATATGACACTTTCCATGGAACAATATTTTGATTACTTTATTCTTTCTATTATCTATTGATATGTTGCAGAGGGTTGGATTCATTGGACTTGGAAATATGGGTTTCCATATGGCAAGTAATCTGATAACTGCTGGATACAAAATCACTGTTCATGACATGTAAATCCCTCTTGTTCTATTCTATCCTATATTGGTGATTTTTTTTTACTTCTGATATTATATCATTTATTTGTTAATTTCTGCTGGAGCATGTTCTGTTTCTTTATAATCTTTAGTTTTATGTTTGTATCTGGCCTCCAGCTAGGAACTAGAATTCTACAGAGAATCAGAACTCCCTTAATTGAGCTGATTCTAGTGTTGATAATTCTAATTTTACCATTAATGACTCTATAGCTGTATGAATATTATCAGCAGATTTTAGTTTGTGAATTTTCATTTATTACTTTTTCTGTCTATTGGATCATACAAAATCTGAGACATTGGATGATTTCTAGTAATTACAATGCCCTGAAAAAGTTCTCAGAGAAAGGAATTCCTACAAAAGAAACTCCATGTGAAGTTGCAGAGTCAAGTGATGTCATCATTACAATGCTACCTTCTTCCTCCAATGTAAGTTATTAATGTTTCATTCTGTCACATCCTTTTCTGTGTTTTAACTTTTTAAAATTCTTAATCACATTATGCAAATCAACTCTCTGCACATCCAATTTTTGCTTATTGCCTTTTAGTTTGCCTATTTTGCTAAATGAAATATGTGATGCCTGCAAAGATGGCCAAAATTCCACTTGCATTGCATCTTAGCATAGATACTAATTAATTTTACTTTTTTTAAATCACCAAGTGAGTTTTTTGCATGCCAAATTTGAGAACTTACCTGTTGCACATGCAGGAATCATTTGCTCATATTAATATTATTATAACTGAGGAATTCATCGAAAATAATGTACAGGGTAATAGTTTCAGGTTGCCACTCATACACCGGTTATTTACCTTTAAAGAAGCCAATGGCATGAAAATTAGGGGCTCTCAGAATTTTATCATGTAGAATGGTGATAGTTCTGTCAGAAATACTTTGATTTCATGCTTCGGTATATATTATCTCTGACACAGTGATTGCATTTTCTGCTGTACCTATTGCCTTCTCAATTCCCCATTCCCATTGACGCTTTTTTGTTTCTTTCTTGTGTTGGCTAAAAAGACTTCAAAGCTGATACGTTGGCATCTTATACTTCTATGTTGGGCAACAGTCTGTATAGATATTTATACCACTCTATTGGAGCCACCTTCCCTTCACCATAAATCTCCTTTGTATTTTAAGTGTTTGGTGAGCTCTATTATTTATAATAAGAGTACAGTTGGATAAGTGTAACCAAAGTTTGCTTTTCAAAGCATTGTTCATGTGCATCTGGATATTAGGTAAGGTACTTGGTGATAGTTATTATTATGTAGGGATTACTGAATTATGGTTTTGAGCACATTCTGGAACCATAATCCAGTTTCTGCACCTATTCACATTTCCTGTGCATTTGGATATTAAGCAAGGCACTTGGTCACAAGATTTTAAATGCCATGGGACGGGACTGTCCTGATTTTTTCATGGAACGGGATGCGCCATCATCCCGCCCTGTCCCGACACTTGGAACAGGGGCGATTGGGATGCTGGTGGAGCGGTCTTGTCCTAACATATGAGATGGTACCCTATCCTGATGTCCCACGAGATATCCCACCGGGACCTGAATCCTTGCTTGGTCATGGTTATCATTTTGTAGGGATTAGTGAATTATGGTTTTGAACACATTCAGGAACCATAACCCAGGTTCTGCACTTATTCGCATTTCCTGTACCTTTGGACTGTGAGAATTGATATTTGTTCAGTATCATAAATGGTGGCATCTTTACATCGGGATTACCGAATTGATATTCCATTTCCTGTTATTAGCCATTTTGGAGTATCATAACTGGAAGAAGAAGAAGAAGAAGAAGAAGGTTGTTATCGTAGATTGAAAAGGACTTCCTACATGTTAACAAAAACCAGGGCACAGGAAGACTGGATATGATGTTTTCTTTAAGTTTGAATTTATTTTCTTTACCATGATGGTATAACTGCAGATTTTCTTGTGTTACTAGCTTGGCGTATTTGCATTCCTTCACTAATGGCATAAATCACAGGCATAGCAAGGATTAAAAGACCTTATTTTAATCAAATAATGTTTTAGGAAACATTCTGTCAAGATAATATCTGGCTTTTCTAATACTTAATGCTGTCTAGAATTCGCATCAAATGGATTTCTAAATAGCTGATTGCATAGAGATATAAGTCGCCACATTAACCTCTGGTCGATTCAGTTCTTTGTCAAATGTTATATGCGTTTCTTCACTGTAGTGTTCAGTGAAAGTTCTTTTGACATTCTGGAACCATTTTGCAGGTTTTGGATGTCTATGGTGGACAAGATGGCTTGCTACATTGCAGGAGTTATCTAAGCCCATGGTTGTTTATAGACTCTTCAACTATTGATCCACAAACTTCAAGAATGCTTTCCACGAACATCTCAAAATGTCTTCTAAAAGAAAAGAAAGGTTCTATTCAGTGCTGAAGTCTTTTAATTTCATTCATACATGATTCTTGGATATCTGACCTATGTCATCATCTCTTTGAGTGATTTTGTTTATCCATCTTTTAATTTCATCATGCATGATTCTTGGAATATGATCTATACTATCATCTCTTTGAGTGATTTTATTGAATTATCTTTGTGACTTGAATTAGAAGTATCAACATTCATGTGCAAAACAAGATTCTCTTTCCTTTGACAGCTGTGTTGTTTGACAATCATATTATGGTCCTCTGACTTAACTGAACGTATCGTGATATGAAGAATATGATAGCTTTCCTAAATGCTAACTAAGCCTGCCTTTATATGGTAACTTTTGCGATTCTGTACGTTAGAAGTGGATGAGAATTGTTACATGGAGATGGATGTTAGGACTCAGATCTAACATATCTTTGGGGTATTCTTTGAGGATCCATTCTTACAAAACTCTGTTATTTAAACGGATATATTTGATAACAACTCTGTTATTTAAACGGTCATGATATGACCATGATGAGACCACATTGTATCTTAATAAAAGAACTGTGAAAAGTGAGGAAAGGAAAGAGAAGATGGACCACTTCGAGAGGTTATGAACCTTCTAATAACAACTTCAAGGATTGTTGATTCCCATTAATACATGTATTTCTTTATTTTTCTTCAAAAAAGTCTAGATAGTTCTTTTAGATAGAGATTCTTGACCCTTCTAAATATGGAAACTACAGATATGGCATCCTAGACAATCTGTACAAACTACAAACCATTTTTCAAGCATACGGAATCCGATCTATCGATATCTTAATTGTATTGAACATCCTACTGAAATCACGTACTATCAAAAATCAAAAATACACCATAAGAGAAGAAAACCATGTGCACATAATAATAATCTTTCTTAGAATGAAAATAATATTTCGGTCATGTAACAGTCTGTGTGTTTCTTTTGGAAGACCTAAGCAATGGCTGTTATGTTTTATCGAGCAGTGACACAATCTAAAATGAAAAATAATTCGCTAATGCTTTTAGTTTTTGCCAACTTATTATTGGCTTACAAAAAATTGGTATATTGCTTAAGAAATTAGATATTTCTAGCTAATTAGTGCTGTTATTCCTTCATTATATTGAGCTTGATGTGCCACTAGATGTGAAATAATCAATCTGTTATTTTCTCCATTATGTTGGACTTAATGCCCCTACCACATGGCTAACAATCATACCATGATGAGTTGGGCACATTGTTTATCACTTATCATATGTAGATCTAGGTAGTATATGAATGAACAAAGAAAAGTTGGTGGCAGGGTGGTGATCTTCTAAAGATTGCGAATATTACCATCTATGCATGGTGATTTTAGTCGAGTCCAAAATGAGTTGTTGTAACATTGTTGATAGTCATATACAAGCCTTAGGTGCACATAAAGGAAAAACATGGGTACAATTAGCAAGCTAGACAAGCCCCAAAATCTTGGTAGTCAAACCAACTTGTCATTATATACCTGCAAAGTTTTGTTCATTTATCTAAATTGAGTGATTTCTTTAGGCTGTGAAGATGTATGTTTGGATGTGAGTTGGAATCCAGAATCATATGTTGGGTGGCTAAATGGAATGATCTTTCACTGGTTATCTATTCTATTCAGTCAAAAATACTTTTTTCATTTCTTTATTGTTACTAGCCATTAACCTGGTGTTATTGTTCAGGGTTTGCAGACAATCCACTCATGTTGGATGCTCCTGTATCTGGAGGTGTTCCTGCTGCACAAGCAGGGACCCTTACTTTTATGGTACTGCCTTGTGCCCCTCATTAATTACAATAATTAGTTGGAAGTCATGTAATGATAGTTTGGAGGACCATTAGTTTGAACGGTGTGGAAAGCCAGTTGAGGATCCTCTCTCACATATACACCTGTATATATTTATTGACACATAGATGCATGCATTATTATGTCCTGACCTATAAAAAGAATCCAAGTTTGTGTTGTATAGGTTGGTGGCTTAGAGGAGGCATATCTAGCTGCAAAGCCCTTGCTTCTCTCAATGGGTAAACAGACAATCTATTGCGGTGGTTCTGGCAATGGTGCTGTAAGTTTGCTTCTCTCTCTACCTTACCTGAATGCCCATGCCTATCCCTACTTGTATGCAAAAAATGCAATGTTTGCACTGGGTTGAAAACTAAGTGTAAGAACTATCTCAAAGAGGCAAACTACTCATTGTACAGCTTTGTTGTAGTGACTAAATACTCGTCAAGAATGAGGAGCACTGTCTTACTTCACTCAAGAGAACTATCTTACATTCTCCACCTGCACGAATGATTAAATTTTATTTTATTTCAGAAGCCAAATTCCTTGAAAATTAATTTAGCTATGGAAAAACTTGAAAGTGGTGTTAGTATAAGTCCAGCTATGAGCTAATTATTTTGGTTTTAACTTTTTAGTACTGGAAATGCGAAAGTTTGTCTCCCACATGTAAGGAAATTGATTTTTTGAAAAAAGAGGAAACTGAATCATAGAAAACCGAGCTTAACTTTATTGAACTTGTATAAATTTGGAAACCCCAACTGGTGCTTTCATATTCATAAACTAGAACTTTCAAGTATCCCCTATATCATATGAGTAGGCAACTAGAATAATTACAATATTTTCTTTTGGTCTTATCACTTATGGCATGCCATTTTTCTGTTCTGTTAATTGCTTGGTCATGATAGCATGTCCGTCCTATTTCTATTTAGTTAAGTGTACATATGTTTGATTCAAGTGAGACTTGGTATTCGATCTGTGATGTTGAGGAGGATGAACAGGACTGTTGTATATGTGTGCATTTCCGTTGCAATTCACGAGATGAGGTTTGTAATTCTTTCAGCTTTGGAACTGACACTGAGTTCACCTTGAGTGTTGTTTTTGGTCTCAGGCAGCAAAAATTTGCAATAATTTGGCAATGGCCATTAGCATGCTTGGCGTCTCTGAAGCTTTTGTTCTTGGTCAGCATCTAGGGATTACAGCTAGCACATTAACAAAAATTTTCAATTCATCAAGTGCTCGCTGTTGGAGTAGGTAGCGTACCCTCATCCCATCATATCCTACATGTATGTATTGAGTATTTAGAGAAGCATACGGGACAAAAGTCTCTCCTAATGAAGCCTAAATTTGTCTCTCAATCTACTTTGTATAATGGTGATATGCCGTTGACTTTCTCTTGATGAAAACTAAAATTTGCCTCTCAATCTACTTTGTGTAGTGCTGATATGCCTTTGGACAAACAAACAATCCTTCCCATTAAATTGTGTATGTGTGCTCATCTTTTCAGTCAAGACATCACCAGCAGATGGATGACTGCTTTATTGCATTATTGAGAGTTCAGCTGCTTCTCAGAACCATTTTCTCTTAATTCCCATAAACTAGTATTTTCTTCCTTCTTGACCATGATATTAACTTCTGCCAATTGAATCTTTTTCATCCTTCAGAGGAATGGTTCTTTCTAAGGATCAACAACTATATCTTGTTAATCATGGAATACTTTCTTTCTGAAGTTTCTTATCTTCACAGGAGTTTCAGGAAACATTATTATTACTTAGTCTCTATGAACTTGGCTAAACATTGGTATCCTAGGGTTCCATTATATTTATAAAATCTTGATGTATCAGGTGTTGCCAACCCAAAATAGTTACCTTAAGCCTTCTCCTTCTGTTACATTGTTTGCTTTGAGATCTTGAGATTGATGTTGTAACAACTAAGCTGACAATTTCAGTCCTCGTGATATGCTTTTACATTGGCTTATAAGGTTACCCAACTAGGCTTCCCACGTAGCAAAGACTTGACCAAAATTATGCTCATTTATGTTCATTCCGTTAGCTTCTTTCAGTTGGAACAAGCTATAATATTCTTGTCCATAAATTACTCAGATGTTATTACTAAAAAGAATGAAATCTTAAGTCTTCTGTCCTTTCTATGAAATTATTGACATTGACTAACCCTGGTAAATTAGATCTTGAGCTATTGTTTAATTTTCACAACATTTGATAGTGATAGTTACAATCCAGTACCTGGAATAATGGAAGGGGTGCCTTCATCAAGGAATTATGATGGCGGGTTCACATCTAAACTCATGGTAAGCAATATTTGTATATGCTGGCTTTATACAAAGCTTTGATTATAATATTGGTCTGCTCTCTCAAAAATTTCATAACATAGAACAGGCAATACCGTCAGCTGATGATTATAATTATATGTATCCTCACACTGATTGTCATTACTAACATCCAACTATGCATTTCTTGTTATCAAGTAATTTATGTATGTTTAATTTACTACGGGGGCTTAATTCTACTCAGAGAACCCATCTTCCTATTAGATTGCAATATTACTCAATTTTAATCTTACGTTGAAAAGGCTACTCCATACAAAACTTAACATTCAGCACACCTTGTGGTGTCTCCATTTCTCATTCCCAGATGTTTAACCATCGTTGAATTTTTGAAATATGAAAAGGCCTTTGCAATATTGATGGGAATACTCCATTGTATGTGAACTTCAGTTCTGATATGCACCAATGTGATATAATAAATTCTAGTCTCTCTTTTTTCTCTGGTAGTATGGCATATTTTGATCCCTCTGTTCCATTATTTTTCCCCTATAAAGAAGCTTATAATTGCGCAAAGAATATAATTCCAGGCTAGATGCATGTTGAAATTAATCAGTGAATTATGATACAAGAATAATTTTCATACAGGCTAAAGACTTGACATTGGCCATGACATCTGCAGCAGAGATCGGTCTCAAGTGCCCGCTTACTTCTGAAGCACGTAATATGTGAGTTACCCAAAGAGTAAACTTAAATGTCTTCCTTTTGAGGGGGGGAAAAGCTCCATGTAATCTTCAATGTTTTGCATTTAGTTTTGGTTGACACTGCTTCGGTAAATAAGTTTCTGATTGCAGTTACATGGAATTGTGTGAGAAGGGCTACAATTCTAAGGACTTCTCCTGTGTCTTCCGCCATTATTACTCTGGTAAGGATGAGAACTAGATTGATCTGTTGTCATCATTGTGAGCTAATTCATTAAACATGCTTTGTATCGGTTCAAAAATGGATATGTAAGGAATGAATGTTAAATTGTATCCAAAAAGTTTCTCATAATCATAATCTTTCTAGGCTTTTTTTTTTCCAGATTATTTGGGATTGACTTTATAGATTGTCATTTGCAAGTATTCATATTTAGGATTACATCTGATGTTATTCGAAATTTCTCTATATCATTCCTTGTAATTTCCATTTATATTAATCTATGACTTCCTCTTCCTTCTTTATAATCTTCAATATAAACAAAAGTACCTCTCCTTGTATGAACCTTCTCAGATCTTTGTTGTATGTGTCCGTACAATCTCAATCAATTTTCCATCACCTTATTCTTAATTTGTCTAACTCCTACACCTCCTCTTGTATTTTTTTTTTTTTTTTTTTAAATTCATTCTTCCTACTTTTACCATACATTCTCAACATTCTCATTTCTATATCCTTCAATTTGTTTTCACGTATTTTCGTATCCAGCACTTTGAACCATATCATGTTGTAGGTCTTACTATTGTTCTATAAAATTTTTCTTTCAAGTCTCCAAAATAACGTAATATTCTTTATGTATCTCTTCATTTCATCCGATCAGCTCTTTTTCTATGACATGTACTTTTATCTATATTTTTATTATTTTATATAATAGATCCTGAATAATAAAATGAGTTACTATAGGTGTCTTTTGTTTATTTATTCTCAATTATTTGCATTCCATATACTTTTTCTTTATTCTAGTAATTTTTAAGCTCATAACCTCTAAAATTCTCCTCCATGGTTTTAATTTAATATCCAATCTAGTTTTCTTTTCACCAACCAGTACTATTCATATGCAAATAACATGCACCAACGTACATCTTTTCGGATGTTAGATATGAGTTCACTTATAATTAATATATATATATATATATATAAAATTAAAAAAAAAAAAAAAAAGGCTTAGTACGCCTATTGCGACCAGTAAAATACTTAGCTGCACCACAACTTCTGATACACGTTAATGCTCAGCACGGTGAAAAAAACATGCTCATAATCCTCAGCACGGTGTCGTCCCACCTTCCAATCAATAGGGAAGTTGGCCTCTCACATGAATTGGCTTGAAAATTTTCAAAAAATCTGCCATTTGGACGAGGATGCTGCATGGATGGACAATGGAGACATCGTACAGCCACGTGCAGAGCTTCTCAAGCTGCACGAAGTTCGACTTTGGGAATGACGTTCTACAACCAGCATATGATCTCTAACAATAAAGTCAGCACCTCCGGAATCTTGTTTAAAAGATCCATCGATACCTTCGCCACATCCTGGAGAGGGGGAACCCAATGAACCATGATCGAAATGGAGCTGTGAGAGCAGCAGGAGTCCTTGAAATTAATGTACTCCCTTGCCAGCTTGATTGATTGAACAGCAATGGTCAAAGGATCAACCACAGCACTCTCAAAAATTCTCCCGTTCTTAGCTGTCCACAGCATCCAGGCAGCATATGTGATAATAAATTTGAACAAGATAGGCTGATGAACAAGGATAACCTGATGCAAATGAAAAAGAAAATGAAAGAAGTCAACAGCAGTTAGAACAGCAATATGGTTCCAAGTTTGGGTGGCAATCTGACAAGCAACCAGCACCAGCACATGCTCTAAATCCTCCTCCACGTTGCAAACATCACAATAGACTGGGAGCCGATTCCAAAAGACCTTCCACCAGGACAACTTAACACGAGAAATTGCTTCTAGGTTCCAAAGAACACCGAACTGAGCATTGCCTATAGGAATATTTTCCTCTGCAACAAACTTATAATGCAACAATTCCTTGTACACCTCCCTAACTGAAAGTGTAGTTTTACTTGCCTTATACCAAAAATATTCATAATAAATATTTTTTAACTTTTTTAATATTTTATTTTATTTATTATATTATATTATATATATATATATTATTTTTTATTATTTTATAAATTAATATATTATTATTATTTTCTTCTTCTTTTTTATTTTCATACCTTCTACGCATCCATCGGTACCGCTGCACCCCATATTGCTCCACCATGGCTCTCCTTCTCTCTCGGTAAATATAGATTCCGATTACAGTCACGCTCCCTTTCTTCTTTTCATACCTTCTTTACGCTCGCCGATACCATCCTACCCCTCCTGCTATCCGACCATCGCTTTTTTTCTCTCTTGATAAACGTCGATCTCGATCACACCTCTCGGCGCTCCTGTTGGTACTACCGTCTCTGACATTACCACTAAAAAAAGAGAGAGAAACTTTCATTCTTCTTTTCTTTCTTTTTTTTCTTTTTCTCTTTTTTTTAATAAAATAATTTTATTATTATTATTTTTCTTTTTTCTTCCTATTCTCATACCTTCTTCATGCCCGTCGGTGCTGCTCCATCCTCCTGTCGCCGCACCACGGCTTTTCTTTTCTCTCGATGAACGCCAATCCCGATCGCACTCTCGCCCCCTCACTTCTTCCATACCTTCTTCCATACCTTCTCGATGCCACCCCATTATGCACCACTTTCCTTCTCTCTCGGTAAACGTCGATCCCGATCGCACCCCTCGGTGCTCCTGTCGGTACTGCCGCCTCTGGCACCACTACTGAAGAAAAAGAGAGAAATTTTTTCTCTCTCCTTTTCTTTTCTTTCTTTTTTTCTTGTTCTCTTCTTTTCCTTTTTTTTTTCATAATTATTTTTTTTTCTTTCTCAATTTTTGGTCAACACTCATCTTTCCTCGATTTCTTACCTGCCGAATATTTAGAATGCCACAATTCTCAATTCTTTGTATCATCAAAAAAACTAACTGAATACCATAAAAACAATAATAAAAAAATACTACTATAAAACAGGACTACGACGGTGATTCATAACCGCTGCCATAGCCCAAAAAATCGTTGCTATAGGCTATGGCAGCGGTTAGCTAACCGTTGTCACTGCAGCCATCGTCGTAGGTCTATGGCAGCAATTGTTGCAGCGATTCTGGAAACTACTGTCATAAAGTACCTATTGCAGTAGTTCCTAAACCGCTGTCATAGGCTTATCTATGGCGGCGGTTATAACCGCTGCCATAGACTTAACCACTGCCATAGATAAGCCTATAGCAGTGGTTATGTAACCGCTGCCATAGGTCTAATGCAGTGGTTAATACATTGTCTATGGCAGCAGTTGTAAAACCGCTGCAGTAGCTTCTGAATAATTAAAAAAATATAAATTTTTTAATTTTTTATATATTTTATCTGATAAATATAGAAATATATAATATAAAAAAATATTATAAATATAAAAATATTTTTAAAATGCTAAAATTTTATTATTGAATAAAATTTATTATAATATTTTTTTAAAAAAATATCAAAAATCCTCTAAATTTACATCGTCGTCATCACCGAAAGATGGAGCACGAGTTGGAGCTAGAGTCGGAGCTAGAGCTGGAGCCGGAGCTGGGGAGCTGGAGCTGAAATGCGGGTCAGCATATCCTCAAAGCCCATGAAAGCACCTCCAAAACGTACATTGAGCGTCGACATCATGTCTCTCACGATGTTCTTCAGATGAGATGCGCACTTCTTAGCCCGATCTGCCCGCGTTGCAGCATGATCTGCCCATGCCAACGCCTCCTTAAGCTCCTTCTGACTGATGACATCGAAAGTCTATGAAGAGACGGTCGCCTCAAACCAATAGCTGGTTGGCATATGTCCGGGCCTGCATCGGATCCTCTTAAAGTGCTCAGGCCCCAAGACCTGAGACAGATGGTCATGGGGGCCAGAGGTATCCGGACCCTCGCTCGTGAGTACATCTAACTGATCTTATAATTATAAATTTAAATAAAATTTTATAAGAAATACTATAATACTAATCATATATACTAATATATTTAATACTTATAAAAATTCTTTCGATCGCAGCATTTATCGACCTGCCCTTCTTGTCCGTATGGCTAGATCAAAAGATCTCGCTATGGCTGGGCATTACTTTATATCTTATCAGTTATAAAAATAGATCAGTTTATCAAAAATATAAAAAAAATATTAATTTAATTTATTTAGTAAGATTTAGAATTCATTAACTCTCTATGCACAAGACTGACCATAGACTCACGGCTAAGAGTGTGCGTATACTTTTAGATTGCCCGGTTCTTCTGGTTCTAATGAAAGGTAGCCTAACAAGTATTCAAATAAATAATAAATATTTAAAAAATATTTAAATATAACTTTAAGCATATTGAAAAAATTAAAAGTTAGTAATTTTATCTCAAACTCCTGGCTCCTCCAATGTGTAACTTTCCTCTCCCACTGACTCAAATGATAGTCCTGTATCCAAGGAACAAGCTCCTCTGAAGTGTCTCATCGGTGCTTGAACCATCCTTTGTGGAGCTTGACCTTGTAGCCCCAGTACAACTTTCTGATCTTCTTCAGTCGGGCATCTCGAGCCCTCTCATGATCAGAAAAATCATACCTTCTCTGTACAAAGTTATCAAAAGTCAGTTACAAAATTATTCTAATCAAACATAGTGTAAACATATAAAATGCATAAATATAATTAAGATACACTTACCCATATCTTCTCCCACATTCGATCCCTGACAGCATCATCCATTAATCGTCAGTCTCTAGGCTCTATAGGAATAATGTCTGACCACCTCACAAGCACTCCAGAAAAGGAATGCATCTCCTACGCGGTCTTTCCTACTGGCCTTCCCTCCGCATCATACTGCACCATCACCTGATGCTGACGATTTCACACATGCGTCATACATGTGGGACCACGAAATGTCCAACTGAATGATGTACCTGCAATAAAAATACGTTATGCAAATATATAAGTATACGAATACTATATAAAAAATAAATAAATAATATAATAAAAATATACACTCAGATGCTGGTGGAGTAGCATGTGTCGGAGATGTGGATGACGATGGAGGCTTAGATGCCGGTGGAGTAGATGTCGATGGTGGAGGTTTCTGAGCAGTCGATGCAGAGATGGATGGAGTATGCTCCGACTACTCCTCAGATGCTGAACTCCACATAATCCATCGAGAGATAAAGGTGAAAGCTAGATGGCATTTCAGTGCCATCATGATCTGCAACGTTAATGAACATTAACCAATATAACATATTAAACAATAATTAAAGATATGTCTATGTGCCATCCATATAATTACATATAAGTATATGGATACCGAAGATTATGTACATTAATCAATTGACAGATCTATCGCTATGCAATGCAATAAATAAAAGCAATAAGATGAGGGTTCTCTTAGCGGTCGGGGGTTCTCTTAGCGATCGATATGGTCTAAGGCATGGCCCACCGACATGGCATGGTATGGCATAACTTATCGATATGGCATGGTACAGCATGGCCCAAGGCACGGCATGGCACAGCACGGCCTAAGGCACGGCAGGGCCCACGACATGGCATGATATGGTACGGCCTACTGGCATGGCTTAGATGTAGAGCTATGCATAGTCATTCGAGGGGCGGGGGTGAAAGCTAGATGGCATTTTGGTGCCATCGTGATCTGCAACATTAATCAATATGAGTTTGAGTATTTAACCATGTGTTTCATGAGTGGATGTAGGTCTTTCAAGGTATTTAAATTGAAGAATCATTTCAAGAAAAGATCTACAAAAATTCATCAAGTCAAGATCCTTAAAGAAGAAATTTTTCTTAAGCTTTCAAAGTTCAGAAGAAAGAGAGCTCTTTGATCAAAACAAGAAAGATATAAAGAAAAATTTAAATAAAAATTAAATCTCTTTGATTGGTAGTAAAAATCCATCAAAAATCTCTTTGACTAAAATAGAAACTCAGTTTCTATGCTTTGAGAGCGAGAAGTCTCGCAGGATTCTCGAAAGATCTCACGATTTTGGTGAGATGTCTCGTTCAGAATCGAGAGGTCTCGAAATCTCTCTCCAATTCTCTCTATTTTAGAAATCCAATTCATCCCTCCTCTTGGATTGTAACCTTTGGACAACAAATATAATATATTGAATAATAATATTAGCAACACATCAATAAATAGACTCTAATAATTTATACCAGAATGTTGAAGTCATCGTCTAGTGGCATCTATAATATGGACATTACCATTACTCCTGACAAATGTGTTTGGAACCTCGACAGTACCAGATAAGTTTTGTCCTAAAGGAGCACTTTGCATGCATGGTCCAACATCGTCATCAACTTCAGTATCATCAAAAATATGCCTAGGCACCATCTTCAAAATAACACTCCATTGAGGCTCCAAGGGATCACTAATATAGAAGACTTGACTAGCTTGAGAGGCAAGTATATACGGTTTTCCAGTATGGAGATGGCATTATATGTTAATGAGAGTAAAATCATACTCATTAGTCTTTATCCCAGACTGTGACAAGATGTCAAACCAATCGTACTTCATCAACGCAATCCTTTAGAATAATAGTCCAAGATGACTATCTTCTCCACCATGTCATAATAGTTCAAATCCTCTGTATGAGATTGTGAATCCCTCGAGCTAGCATAACACCCAGTGGTAGCGCTCAACATGACGGCACTATTTTGTGTTGCCATATTTACGGATCTACTGTGAATATTAAGTCTGTAGTCGTTAATGATGAGCTGTTTATACTCACACATGAAAAGATTAGGATCCATTGAAAGAGCACGCACTTCAGGGCTCACATCACTGAGCGGCAATCTTCACACCTAATTAAGAAGATGACGTCTAATTAGTAAACATGTTTAAATAAGTTGTATAAGATAAAAATATGTAATCACTTGATCTTTGAACCATTCAGAAAATTCTTTGCCGTGCATTTTCTCTTTCTCCCACATACTTAAAGTATCATATTTTACTCTTATGACCTTTCTATATTTGCTGAATGCACAAAGAACAAATGTAGGTATAATTAAATATTTTTTTTAATTATTATAAAATAAATAAGACTAAGTGACTCATCTTATGTATGGCTCAATGACATCATAATTGAAGAGCATGTAGCGGTGTGCCTTATCCTTTTCCTCAATGATTAAATCAGTAAGGTAGTATGAAGTGAAAAGTTTACCTGACTATGGAATGGACTCAAATATAGGCTCAATTGGCTCATACTGATCATCTTGATTCTTTATTGATCGATTACGACGTGTCTCGAGCTTGTTTAAGTATATGGTACAAAAATTCATACACTCTTGATCCAAATAACCTTCTGCTATGGATCCCTCCGGATGATTCATATTTCTTATATAAGATTTTAGAGTTTGAATATTCCTCTCAATAGGATACATCCATCGACAGAACATTGGACCTCCAAGTGCAACTTTCCCCATAAGGTGCATAGTGAGATGCATCATAACCATAAAAAATGATGGTGAAAATATTTTTTCTAGATCACATAATATAGTCATCATCCTTATTTTCATTTTCTTCACATCTTTCTTAAGCAACCTCTTTGCACAAATATCTAAAAGTTGCAGAGACGAATAACAGTCATTCTGACATTTTTTGGCAATACGCGGCGAATAGCTATTGGGATTAATTTTTACATCAGCATATGATAATCATGAGTCTTCAATCCCTCAAGTTTAACATCCTTACTATTCACACACTTTGATATGTTGCTTGAGTATCCATCAGGGACCTTTATGTTCTCCAACACACAAAGAAAAATGGACCATTCGGAGGCATTCATAACATAGCATGCATGAGGAAGCCTCCACTATTCTCTCCATACCGGCTCTGAATGGAGTGATCTTCTAATACCCCATTCTTTCAAGTCAAATCGAGAATTCAAGTTATCCTTAGTCTTATCTTTGATATTTAAGATTGTTGCCAATAGGAGTTCGCATACATTATTTTTAATATCTATTACATCTAAGCAGTAGCTCAATAAGTTTGTAATAAGTTTGTCTCCCAATATGGTAAGTTAAAGAAGATACTCTTTTTTTTTAATTAAAGTATGTGTCATCTTTCTTTGATCGATGCTTCTTCTTTTTATCACTAATCGGATCATCTTTTTCAAATTTAACACTGAGACCATCCAACTCTCTAAGTACATCACTTTCAGACATCTGGCTAAGTGCCTCACCTTCTTCAACAGTGCCATCGAATGAGCATGCATTCCTTCTGTATAGATGGTTTCGACGGAGGAAACACCGATGCCCCATATAACTAAAGCTCCTCCGATGTGTTAACTTTCTAGACTGAATAAATTTTTAATAAATCGGGCATGCTAGCTCACCTTTGGTGCTCCAATCTGATATTAGGGCATAGGCTGGAAAGTCATTTATTATCCATAAAAGCACTGCATGCATGGAGAATGACTCATTCAGCAAAGCATCAAAAGTTAAAACATCTTGAATGCTCCATAACTATTTCAGCTTAGCAATAAGAGGCTGTAAATAAACATTAATATCGTTACCTACCTTCATCGATCCAGGGATGAGCAATATCATGAAAGCAAAGAATTTTTTCATACACATCCATGGTGGAAGGTTATAAACATGAATAAATATTGGTCATATACTATGGATGGTATTCATATACTTGAATGGATTGAAACTATCGCACGACAAGCCCAACCTCACATTACATATCTCATATGCGAAGTCATGATGTAATTCATTAAACTTCTATCATGCCTCTCTATCGGCTGGATACCTCAATGCATCATCTTTTGTTCGGTCCTCTTCATGTCATCTTATGTCCTTCGATGTTCTTGCCGATATAAATAACTTTTGTAGTCTCAAAATCAAAAAATAGTGTCACACAACTTTTGAGGTATACGAGTCGATGTGCCATCTTTATTCTATTTCCACCTTGATACACCACACCTCATGCACTCATTTTGGTTGACATCCCCCTCCCAATAGAGCATGCAATTATTGGGACATGCATGTATCTTGGTATAAGCAAAGTCTAGCTACTTAATAATATTCAATGCCTCATAAATATTTTTCAAAATTTATGCATCGTTCGGAAGAATGTCCCCCAAAAGTTCTAATATGCAGTTTACTTCATTATTACTAAACCCATTAAAGTATTTTGCATGAAACAACCAGATTAAGAACTCCAGCTTCATCATCTTTTCACATTCGGGATACAACGACATATTAGCATCCTCTATCAACTTATGGATCTTCTCTACATCCTCACTGTTTGTCATTCTACTAACCACAGGATCAGGCATGGACGTAGATGTACTGTCATTATGGCCAATAAATAAAAAAATATCATAAACTATTTATTCCACTCTCCCATTTTGTTGATCGCCTCCTTACGGTCTGCCCTCATCATGTTAGTCCCAACAAATTTCATAATCGATTTTAAAGCCATAAATAGTGATGTGATCATTTACATCTTGATGAGGTAGCCATGATCTATCCATATACTTTTTATAAGGATATTGGATCAGTCCATGATTTCTAAATTTCTCTATAGTAAAATCAAGAAATTTTTAAAGTCCAGCCTCATATTTTGAAGAGAGCCTACTAAACTTCATTCATCCCTTATATATTCATTTTAAAAATGATGATACTGCAATTAAATCATTTATGAAACTTAAATTATATACTAATATATTATAAATAAATATACATTATAAATAAAAAATGCATCATAAATAAGGATTAAAATAAATATCATGTATGAAATTCACATTAAATATCATTTTCAGACATGCAATAAATGCATCCTATCGTCAACTAATAGATAAAGATAGGTCCTATCTCATTCAAAAATTATATTAATTCTATAGGTTCAATACAGTAATCAAACGATATGCAACAGGATCGAATGAAATTTCGACAGTATTTTTTCTTAGTTCTCCCATGTAGGAAGAACAAAAAGAAAATATTGTTTAAAATTTTATTCAAAATTCTTAGCATACCGTTTGATTACCGTAACTACCTATAGAATTATTTATAATTTTCAAACTGTCCAAATTAGATAATCAATTGATCATTATACATAATTTTTTCATCCGTACAATTACATATAATTATACGAAAGTCGGAGATTATGTATACTAATCAATTGGCGGGTCTATTATTATGCAATGCAATAAATAAAAGCAATAAGATATAAACATCCAAAAAATGTGATCCAATAAATTTTACAACATGAATTACATTCATAAATAATTAAGAATGAGCAACAGTCATAGATCCAATCTCTTGCACAAATTTGGATGTTAATCCAGAAATCTGAAAGAAGAATGAAGTAGATGATGGTGGCATCTTAGGACTTAAAATTAGAACTTTAGAGAGATATATCAAATTTTGTTCGCACCCATTGAGCCAACTCGCTTAGAAGCCGAGTCAGCTCTATGCTTGAGATAGTTGACTCCGTGCCTGAGACATCCGACTTAGGTCCTCCTCTAACCGGCTCGACTGCATATCCGAGCTGACTCGGCTGTGTGCCATCCCCTGTTCTTGGCTGTCTCCATCCTTCTCTTATCTTTCCAATTGCCCATCTTCCACTCAATCTCTATCGCCGATGAGGTTGGACCCCCTCCCTGATCCCTCTCTCCCTCTCTCGATCTCCCTCTCTCCCTCTCTCGATCTCCCTCGCCGACGAGGCCGGACCCCCTCCCTCCCAGTAATGCTGGCAAGGTCGGACCCCCTCCCTCCCTCTCTCTCTCTCGATCTCCCTTATCGGTAATGGCGGTGAGGTCGAGCCCCTCCCTCCCTCTCTTCCTCTTTCTTTCTTAGTTTCGGATCCCAAAATTGGGTTCAGATACTCGAGATCCATTAGGATCCGGGTCTGATACTTCAAGTACGGACCCTTCGAGTATTCGGGTTCGGATTCGATATCAGTAATTAAAATCGGATCCAAATCTGAATATCCAGATTCTGATCTGAACCCGACTCATTGACAGGTCTAGTCCAGTGATTAATAAATAATACTATAAAATTAACATAAAAATTATATCTACGACTACAGAGAGAGGGTCGCATTAAAAGCTCCGAGGGTCGTCAATAACGACGCTAGAGGAAGACGACGGTGCTAGAGGTAACCTACAAAACAAGAGCAAGATAGTGAGATAAAGAGAGAAAGAGAAAGAGGAAAGAGAGAGAGAGAGGGGAGAGAGAGGGAGAGGGGGCTCGGAGGAGCACCGTGATGGGGAGGGTAAGGGCGGGCAGCCGGGGATGGGGAGGGCAGGGGTGGTGTGGTAGTCGAGGATGGGGAGGGTAGGAAGCGGGTGGGCGGGCGATCGGAGATGGGGAGGGCGGGGGTGAGCGGTGACCGGGGATGGGAAGGGCAAAGGCGATGGCAGCCGGGGATGGGGAGGGCAGGGGTGGGCGGCGGTGGTCGGGGATGGGAAGGGCAGGGGGTGGCGGCCTGGGATGGGGAGGGCAGGGGCGGTGGCGGCCAGGGATGGGAGGGCATGGGGGGGGCGACCGGGGATGAAAAAGGGTAGCGCGGGGGGTGGGACAGGTGCGGGGTTGGACAAGCGGGGGGTGGGCGAAGATTGTCGGGAAGGGGCCGACGCAGGGAGTGGGTGAAGACTGTTGAGAGACGAGGCCAGTCGGGGAGAAGGAGGAGCGACGCCGGTCGGGGGGAAGGACTTGGGTAGAGTCTCACCAATGACGGAGAGGAGGGGAGAGAGAGCGTAGGAGAAAAAAAAATTTGAAGATTTTTAACCTAACCTACACTAGCGATTTTCAAACCGCTGCCATAGATCTATGGCAGCGGTTACTGAAAATCATTGCACTAGATCTACGACAGCGATTTTCTAACCGCTGCCATATATCTATAGCATCGATTTTCAGTAACCGCTGCCGTAGATTAGAAATAATTTTTTTTATTTTTTTTAAATATTATTTAATTTTAAAATTTAATACTCATCTTCATCATTCATTATCTAAATAATTATCATTAGAGTATCGTCACAAAAGATCGTCTCAATTCGATGGTCCTAGCTTCATCGATCAGAAAAATTTGATTTCGATGATCACGAACGACGATGCGATAATCTGATAGATGAAGATCTTTGATCGATCCAAAAATCTACAATGATGATCTTGATGATATTTATAGCATAATATCAAAGTTTTACTTCAATCGGATATCGTTATCATGGTTAATTTAGTACGAAATAATTTTGATCGTTAAATTAGAAATAAGCGATAAAAAAGCTAAATGACGTTCGATTATGAGATAATTTTTTAGTTAAATAATTTTTACTATAATTTTAATTATTTTATATGATGATGATAGTAAAATTTAAATTATTTTTGTATGAACTGTTCACATTAAGCAGATATTGCAAAAGCACGAGCATAACAACCAATAGAGTTTAAGAATGATTATCGGACGATGTATAGTTTTAAATCATTCTTAGTCTCACAAATTAAATTTTATAATCACTACCATAAAAAATGATTAAAGTAGTAGCCAAGATCATTTATAAAAAAAATTATCTCATAATCAATCACCATCTGATCTTTTAATCACTTATTTATCATTTAATGGCCAAAATTAATCTATACTGAATTGACCAAGATAACGATATTCAATTAAAGTGAAACTTTGATAGTACGTTACAAATATAATCGAGATCATCATTATAAATTTTTGGATCCATCAGAGATCTCCATCTATCAGACCATCGCATTGTCGTTCGTGATCATCGAAATCAAATTTTTCTGATCGATAAAGCTAGGATCATCGGATCGAGGTGATCTTTTGCAATAATACTATAATGATAATTATTTAGATAATGAATGATGAAGATGGACATTAAATTTTAAAATTATATAATATTTAAAAAATAAAAAAAAATATATGATAGTGATTACAAATAACCGCTATCATAGATCGACTTATAGCAGTGGTTATAAGAAACCACTACCATAGGTCCAATCTATGGCAGCGGTTACAAAGAACCGCTGTCATAGGTCAGGCTATGGCAGCAGTTTTTTGTAACCGCTGTTATAAGTCGATCATATAGCAACGGTTCCTTGTAACCGCTGTCATAGATTTTATTGCAGCAGTTTTAAAAACCGCTGCTATAGTATGCACTGTCGTAGGCTCTTTTTGTAGTAGTAAAAAATTTAAAAAAATAGTATTAAAAAAATAATATATTATAATAATATTATAATAATATAATATAATATTATATTATATTATAATAATATATTATAATATATATTATAAATATAAATATATATTAAAATATAATATATAATATAATATAATATATATTTATAATATATATTTATATTTTATGTATGTGATGTGATTTTTAATAAATTTGATTTAAGAATATTTTGAAAATTTGATGTTACATTACTAATAATTTGATTGCCATACCAACATGTCAATCAAAATTTTCAGTAATTTTACTATAATATTACTTGCATGTATCAAACACAGTAATATAGATTACTGACAATCTATCTAGATTGTAAGTAATTAAGATTACTAGATAATCTCGATTATTACTGTCCGGTAATGCACCAAATACAATCTTAGGCTTACAAATTTTCTTCCAAAAAATAAGATGAACTTTTCTAGCCTAGTTTCATTGGCCCAAAAGAAAGGCTGGAGCCTATCCACAAGAGTGAGAGGAGTAACACAATTTGTTAACAAATACAATGGCATGAGGGAGAGCACTGCTTGAAGCAAAGTCAACCTGCTAGCCTGAGCCAAACATCTCCATTTCCATCCTTGGATTTCACTGCTGATCCTCTCCATCAAAGAATTAAAGTCAGTGACTTTTAGATACTTTCCAAAGATTGGCATACCGAGATAAGTCAAAGTTCCACTACCTTGAGTGATTGCAAGAGTTTGAACAATGAAATGTTGAATAGTAGGTTTAAGTTTTGGGCTAAACAAAACTTGAGATACGGCAACATTAACTTGCTTTGCGAATTTAGAGCAATAAGACATCGTAATGTTCCTCAAAGCAATAGCATTTGACGTGGTCGCTTTCAAAATAACAAGGAGATCATCAGCGAACATTAGATGTGAGATGCTAGGGCCTACATTAGCTGGTTTGTAAGGCATCAGTTCACCCCTGGTAACCGCAGCTCTAAATATAGAAGAAAGCATCTCCCAGGAAATTACAAATAGAAACGGTGATAAGGGGCAGCCTTGTACAAGTCCAATTGAGAAGACGAACCACGAAGAAGGTGTACCATTGACAAGTACTAAAAAACTTGGCTCCTTTATACGAGCTTTGATCCATGTAATGAAATGACTATGATACCCATGTGGTGTATCACCTAAAAAAGATAGGATCTGTTGAGAAAAATATCTCAAATTCTTCCATATTAAGCACACAGCAAGGTCAGAATAATGAACGGAATTCAACAAGTTCAAGAACATCCAAATTAAAGTTCAGATAGTGAAATACATGCGAATGAGCATGCGGAGCTTCGGACGGACTGTCGAGTAGGGTTCATGGTTAGAGGCTGTGCTGACCAGGCTCGACCTGTTGGGTTGCGCCAGGCGTGCGCTGGGCCATGCGCAGGCGGGTGCCAAGTGCTGGGCCATGCCAAGCCCAGCATAGGCAACTTCAGCACGCACGCATGCGCTTCACCAGCCCAAGCCCAGGCAGTTGCATGCGCCAGCGCGGCCTGGGGCCAAGCAACCTCGCGACAGGGTGGACGTCTGCGATTGGGTGCAGTCTACTATGGACCAGCACCCACGAGGTCCACAACGAACCCTTAAGGAATTTTGGGAGTTTCTGCACGATCCAGCGGCCACGGAGGGCCGCGATTGCGATCTGATGGCTGGGATTTTTTCGACTTTAATTGGGATTGTAGTCTCCAATTCAGGATCGGACAGAGGCCTTTAAAAAAACTTGGAGAGCATACCGAAGGGTGTAGCTTGGCAGTGGCTTCGAAACCTAAGACGATAGAGAGTAGAAGAAGGGCACCAGCGGACAACAGGAGTAGGGGCTTCGGGCAGATAGTTAAACAACAGATTGCGATCATTTCAGGGGGGTCTCCAAGAGAGAGTTTGTTAAGAATAACTTCTTATTGAGATGATTGTATACGTGAGTTGAGAGTGGATAATCTCCTCTTATATCTCTTCCTTTTCATAGTGAAGTTTTGCATGCCCCGTGGAGGCGAGTATTTGGACTGATCCACGTACTTGATTGTATTCTTCTTTTATTTTTTTCTTTCTTTTTACCGCAATATCCTGGTACTAAATCCTCAACAAGTGGTATCAGAGTAAGCTGGTATCCCAATAGATTGGTATCAGAGCCAGACAGTATCGGAGTGCAGATTGCAGCAGTGATGATAGAGATTGAAGAATATGGAGAAGACAAGCGCAATCAAGATGGAGATCAACAGGTTTGATGGGAAGGATAATTTTTGTTTGTGGCAAGCAAGGGTAAAGAATGTCTTCATCCAACATGGGTTGATCGACACTCTTTTGTACGATGAGATGCCAGCCACCATAGAGGTAAAGGATTGAAAGTGGATCCAAATGCAGGCAGTAAGCATGATCCGCTTGTACCTAGCGGATGATGTCGTGATCCATAAACTTTGCGAGACTTTTTCGATGGTGCTATAGTCGAAGCTCGAGGAGTTATACATGACAAAATCGCTCAGCAACACGCTATTCCTTTGAAAGTAGTTCTACCAGCTGCGAATGGATGAAGGTCAGAGCGTGCAAGAGCATATATCCAACTTTCAGAAGATCCTCACCGACCTCCTCAGTATTAGCAAAAATATTGAGGAGAAGATCATGGCGTTGGTCTTGCTAATATCGCTTTCTCCTTCGTATGAATCCTTAGTGACTACTCTTCTAGTAGAAAAGAGCACCATCAAGATGAACGAGCTCACTGCGGTGATTCTCTAGAACGAGATCCTCAGGAGAAAAAATCTAGCTTCGACCTCAGATGGCGGCAGTTCAGCTTTGGCGATTTCTGAAGGAGTAAATGGCAACAGATAAAGTGGCAGGAGATCGCGAGGTGGATGATTCAGATCCAAGACGAGAGACTCCAGCAAGATCAAATACTATCGGTGTGACAAGTTGGGGCATCAAGTTAAGGATTGCCCATAACTCAAAGATCGAACGAGGGCTACTGTGGTAATGGCCAGTAGTGATATAGAACATAGTGATGATGTCCTTCTGGTTACTGATGAGGTATCTACTTCTTTCTCCTAGTGGATTATGGATTCTGCTTGTTCCCATCATGTATGTTACAGAGAGAAAATGTTTGACTTTCTGAAGACCAGTGAGGGCACTATGCTCCTGCTAGATGAATCTAGCTGAGATCAAGGGCAGCAGGACGGTCAGCATGAAGCTCTATGATGGAATAGTGAAGAAATTGGGTGACTCCCTTAAGAAGAATCTAATCTCACATAGCAGACTGGATTCGATCGACTTCAGATAGAAAGCTGATAGAGGAATCCTGAAGGTCATGCACGGCAATAGGATAGTATTAAGAGGAAGAAAGTATGGAGGTCACTACCTTATAACAGAGAGCCCAATACGAGGTGGAGCTTTAGGTGGAGATGGATTGGACATGGGATGGGAGACTCAGGAAGATGACATGCGACGTCGCAAGGTGAAGTTCCTATTACCGCAGGAGGCTACTCCAAGCAGATTTTAAGTCAGAAGGATCACAACAATTGATGAAGATGGGATCGAGCGGCTTGGCTCGACTCCCACATTTGCTCATCCATAATCAGCAAGTGATTGCCCTAGGGCATGGGGGCGCTAGGCAAACTCTCGAATAGATTGAGAGAAATATCAAGTCAACATGAAGATTATTGAGAAAAGCACCTCGAATTCTCTCATATTAAGCTCACAACGAGGTCCAAAATGACGAACGAAATCCAACAAGCCCAAGAACATCCTAATTGGAGTTCAGATGGTGAAATACGCACGAAAGACCACGCAGAGCATCGGACGAGTTGTCGAGTGGGGCCCACGGTCGAAGGTTGTGCAGGCCAGGCTTGGCCAGCAGGCACTAGGCCGCGTGCAGGAGGGCCGCGCCAGGCGGGCGTTGGGCTGCACGCAAGTGGGCCATGCCAGTAGGCGCCAGGCGTTGGGCCGTGCCAGGCCCAGCGCGGGCAACTTCAGCACGTGCACACGCGCTTCACCAACCCAGGCTCAGGCGATTGCGCGTCAGCGTGGCCTAGGCCCAGGTGACCTCACGATAGGGTGGATGCTCGTGATGGGGCGTGGTCCATTGTGGACCAGCACCCACAAGATCTACAGTGGACCCTTAAGGAATTTTGGGCATTTCTGCGCGATCCAACGGCCACGAAGGGCCGCGATCGCGATCCAATGGCTGGAGGGTTTTTCGACTTTGATTGGGATTGCAATCTCCGATTCAGGATCGGACAAAGGCCTTTAAAAAAACTTGGAGAGCTGACCGAAGGATGTGGCTTGGTAGTGGCTTCGAAACCTGAGATGGCAAAGAGCAGAAAAAGGGCGCCAGCGGACAGCAGGAGCAAAAGCTTCGGACTGATAGCTAGGCAGTGGACTATGATCGTTTCAGAAAATTTCTAAGAGAAAGTTTGTTAAGGATAATTTCTTGTTGAGATAATTGTATACGTGAATCTAGAGTGGATAATCTCTTCTTGTATCTTTTTCTTTTTCATAGTGAAGTTTTATATACCTCGTGGAGATAAATCTTTGGACTGATCCACGTACTTAATTATATTCTTCTTTTTTTTTCTACCATAATATTTTAGTATTAGATCCTCAATAAGTAGTATCAGAGTGAGCTGATATCCCAATAGGACCAACGAATGCGTTCACAAGCCCATTTCATATCGATTTTAAGAACCGTTAGAGATTTCATGGAAGAGGCTTTGTGAAGTGAATGAAACACCTCTTGAGCAACTGCCTGCCTTGGACAAAAACCCCCTGCTCTTCTAAGGTAAGTTGTGGTAGCACGAACTTCAGCCGATCGGGCAATAGCTTCGCAGCAACTTTATACACTGTGTTACACATGAGGCAATAGTCCTTCAAATACAAGGCATTCTGCTTCTTAAGAATAAGCACCACAAACGTCTATTTCTACTGCTCAGGCAACACGCTAGAGTTCAAGACATCCTGCACCACCACACACCAAATCTTTCACAATATCTCAACAGGCTTTGAAGAAAGAAGCAATGAAACCATCCGGCCTTAGCGACTTATCACCTTACAACCTCTGCACTTTCATGGGTGGTGACAGGGGAGATAAGAAATTCATTATCTGATGTAGAGAGACAGTGATGAACAGAAGGTAGAACATAAGATGAAGAGGGAGAACTCTCGTTCCATTGCTGAGAGAAATACTCCTTGAAGGCACCTCTGATTTCCACATCTGAAGCTAATAAATCATCACTCTGATCAATGATTTGATGAATACAGTTGCGCCGCTGTCTCAAAATCGTAGATTGGTGAAAAAATTTAGTGTTCAGGTCACCATCCCTTGGCCACCTATCTCGTGACTTCTGCCTTTAGAACACTTCCAATTGGCGAGAGACCTTGTTGTGCTCAGTGAGTTTCCTAAGCAACACGTGATGCATCCCAACTAGAAGTCCACCCATCCACATATCATCTTCCTGGAGGTTGACAATATCTTGCTCAAGGACTTGTAATTTGGCATGAAGATTACCTATAGAGTGCTTGTTCCAATTCAATAAAGCCCTCTTGGTAGCAGTCAAGAGCCTAACAACTCTGGTTGCTAGAGGCAAGCGATGATGACCAGACCAGACACGACGCACGACAAATTTCATCTCACGACGAGTTAACCAGAAGTCCTCGAAATGGAATGGCTCTCCTGATCAGCTTCCACACCAACTAGCATCGAGCAATGATCCGAGCCAATTCTTGAGAGGTGAGTGACTCTAGACTCAGGAAAACAGTTGATCTAAGTGGTAGTAACCAGAGCACAATCAATCCATTCCTAAAAACAAGCTTGGCCTTGGCGATTATTACGCTAAGTGAAGGATAACCTAGAATAACCAAGATCCACCAAACCATCATAACTAACAAAATCTTGGAAGAACACTCTAATTTTATGAGTAAGACGAAGAAGACTCTTGCCACCCTGTTTATCCTGAGGGCTCGGAACACCAACAAGAAGAATTGGGCAGTTCATAGCAATCACCTGGGTGGAGATATCCCACATATCCTTCCTGGTCAGAGCCGACGCACCGGTATACACTACACCCAATAGCCACAGGGAGGCATTAGCATGAGAAACCAGTTTGAAGACAATCTACTTGTGATCAGAGTCCTTCCTCAAGATGATAAGGCCCTCAGACAAACTTTCGAATGGAATTGCAAAGCATAATCGAACAACCTTCTGGCTCCATGAAGGCTAGGATCAGATAATTGGTTTCTGAAAGACAACAAACATCAGGGTCATGGACTTGGATCAAACATTTAAAATTATCGTGGAAGGACAGTTTCGCCGCCCCTTGACAATTCCTGGAGAGGATTAGCATAATGATGGGGATGGAGGGGTCCCCAAGAGCAATACCTCTACCGCTCAACCAAACCGGTTGGCAATGGCAAACCGCCCCATCACCCAAGTTGGTCACAAGCTCCATCAACGGTGGCTCATCTGGAAGCAATGCCTCTAACATGACACGCTGGAAAGAAAGCACCATAGCCTGGTGGGGTCATCAGGCTGATCCACAGCAGTAGGATTGGAGGAAGGAGAGTCAGAATTGGGGCGAGAACTCTGTTTGGCAAAACACTGAGAGGTGGATCGCTCTCTAGCACATGCGTTCAGCGGTGGCGCAATCCATTCGCATACATTCAAGTTGACCAGTTTCATCCCAATTAGGCTTCTCAACGATCAACACCTTAGGGTCTAATTGAGTTGGGGAGCCATGTCAGGGTTGGGTTAAGGATCGCCCTAGGGAACATATTTGTTTATTTTTCATAGGCTGACTCAGCTCCGGCTCATTCTTTGGGTCCATGAATAATTATTCAAATCGTGATCCCCCACCAACTAGGCCACAATCTTTGGAATCTGCGTTGCGTCCGCCTGCCATTGGTATACCTTACAACCGTCTACCACTCTATTGAGGAGTTATGTTGGACTCGGTCTCTGTCCTGATGCTATTGATTCCTTTACAAGACAAGAATCATAGAGATTATTACCCTCTGAAACTGTCATCTAGTTATCTGCATCAGACATAAAGGAACGCCAACGTTCCAGATGGCCCGTTCATCCACACCGGTAGCAAACTATGGACAAGTTTTTATATTATAATTGTTGCCAGAATCGGTGGCCTTTGGTGTCCACCTCCAGCCTCAAAGGATGCGATAGATTTATCAAAACACAGACTTTGATGTACCCACCGTGCACCACCTCCTATATCCAAGTATCGGTAAACAAGGGTGTCCCTACCGCTGAAGCTATGTGTGGTAGCATATCCCTATTCCAGAACTCAATAGGGAGGTTTGGAAGATGCTTCCAAATGGCGGTGCGGTTAATAGAGTCCATCCCAAGATGGAAATTAGGGCACCATCACTCTACCGCCAAGATTTCACCGGCAAGAATCTAGGGTCCATGAGGAAGAGGCATGTCGAAACTAGAAAACATAATAACCAGCAAAAAGAGGAATCACATGGAACTCCTGAATGTTCTTCCATTGGTTCTTTAGCTCCTTAGCAATGAACTCCAGAGAGAAACCCAAACCAAAGAAGTTACCCAAAAGCAATAGAGCCCACCGTTAACATGCCCCATTGTATTCCTCAATAGAGAAGAAGATAGCCTCAGAGAACTTCTCCTGTAGATGAGAAATCTCGTCCTCCGTCACCTTTGTGGTTTCCCAGCGATAACGCCTACGGCTTTGAGCAATCTGTGACCATGTCGGAGATATCTTCCAGGTCGATGCATCCTCTGGTTGTTGTTCCTCCAAAAGCCTAGGCACCCCCAATTCCTTCACACAGGAATGCTCGGGAGGTTGGGGGCTAGAAGAGCTCCCACTCCCCACGGACTCCTCCACTGCCTCCTTTGCTAGGTCTCTGAATGCTCAGGATGGCTCATTTCAACTGGAAGATTAGGTCGGTTTTTTCATTCCTTCTTATTTCCTCTATCACCTGTGTGAAGAAAATTCTAGCGAAGGTCTCTAACCTAATGGCAGGGATGGCAATTGATTCAAGCTCGACTTCAAACTTACAGGTAAAAATCTCTCAAACATAACAAAATTCATTTAGCTTATACAAACCCAGAGTTGAAGGAAACTGGACTCTATAATGTTGCAGTGGTGTCTGTTTGATCCAACATTTTATTTTGTTGGCCCTCTTAATCATTGGATATTTACCCTGTTGATCGCAACTTTACAGCTGAGATGGGAGAAATTATATCCTATATCATATGCATCACGTGGTAATGCACTAGACTAATCGCATATGCTTATTCCTATGAGCCCCATTCATGATGCACACATCTCAATATTTGGCCCACAGAATTGCATATAAGTGCAATGCAATGTGGTGCAGCATATATCTTCTTCTGAGAAAGACCAGCTTTTAACCAATTGAATGATGTTTTATGAGAAAGGGTGGTGGATAGAATTGGGCTAGAATCATAGATTCAGGTTATGTTTGGGTTGAAAACTTTTTATGCCATCTATTAGTTCCACTGGGCATGGGAATAAAATGAAGATTTTGATTTTGAACACATTTCCATGTTTTTTTGGTAAAGAAGTATTTTCATTATAAACTAAGTAGAGTGTCATTTACAGTGCAACAATGAAATGAAATAGAAGGCCAAAAAAGGCTGATGACAACATTTACAACATGAAAGGTGAACTTCGAGAAAGAGATGCACAATATAATACAAAGCATATGAGGTGAAACAAAAAGTCTGATGTTGATTACGGTAGCAGTGGTAGTTAAACATATGATCAAAGTAGTTGCTAACAGAAATGTAGCGGGCCCAGAGGTACTGAGTGTATAAAGCTCTGGTAATCTGAAGATAGTATCGTATAGCTTATATCTGAAAATGGCATAGAACTTGGCTGGTAAGAGGTACAGCACCATGATGTGATAAAGTGGACATGCCACCATAATAGTGGTAATTAGATTGATAAAGGCAAAAGTGCAAATGAAGTTGAGAATTTGAGACCTTGTGTAGGAATCTCTTAATACGATATTATACTCGAAGCTGTGTATTTCCCCATGGATATATATGAATGAAACAACCATGTGGTGCAACATACAAAGCAGTCCCCTGTTAACCAATATAAAACCTGTCAAGTTGAGGGTGAATGATTTTTGAAGTAACAAGAGGATGCAGATGGTTGGGTCAACAACTGTGTAATAAGCAAGCAGCACATTAAGTAACATGATAGACATGAATAGCACAGTGGTGCAAAGAGGATAATGTAATAAATAGCCCCAGGCTCCAGTACCATACTTGTGCTTACAAAGCCAATCCCATGGATTAACCATATTCTATGCTTGAGAGAAGATGGCAGGCGCATAAGAACATGTGCAAATAAATTTAAAGCAATGCATAACAAGATATAATAAATAACACAGCCATTAGAAGCCATGGAAATATTCCACTCCCCATCTATCTGCCTGTATTATCTCATACAGCTGCGAGGGTAGCTAATTATGCGAATATAGATCAAAGTCTCCTTCCATAGCTATCTCTGCCACATAATCAGCAACACTATTATCTTCTCGAGGTATATAAAACACACTACAATTAGGGGAGGTCCTCAACCAATGTTGAATTTCCTTTAGGATAGGAAACGGTTTTGGTTGCCTACCATTTATCCAATTAAGAACAGTGGTGGAATCACCTTGCAAATGTATGTTTTGCATTTAAAATTCAGCTCGAGCCACATAGAATCTAAGCCATGCAGTAATTAATTTAGCATAAGGTGTAGTAAGAGAATGTAATAGCATACCACCTACTCCAAGAAAGGAACCCGAAGAGTCTCTAATAACATAGCCTGTAGCAGCCTTAGAACCTTCAACTGATGCATCAAAATTAATCAAAAGAACTCTAATTGGAGGGGGTTGCCAAGACACCGTAGGATGATTGGTGGTTGATAAAGGAGAGGAACAGCCACCCTAGTACCATAATGGAGTTATATTAAATGCAGATTGGGATAATAACTAAGAGTCAATTAAGACCTTTTTGATCAAATGGTGAGCAGGAGTATGCATCTGCCGGAAGAGTCTTTCATTACAAGCCAGCCAAAGTTGGTAAGGAACATAAGCACACTGGGCTTTCCTTCCACTCTCTACCCGGTTTGAAGTTAGGAAATGTACTAACTTTGGCAAAGATGAAGGAATAAAACTCAGTCTACCAATATGATGCATCAACATCCAGCATTGTATGGTATATGGATAGGAAATAATGATACGTCGAGCATCTTCAAGCACATTGTTGTAAAGGTCACAAAATATCTGATGTTAGGGCAAAGTATCCCTTAAACAAAGAAATTGCTTGTAGGATAAGCGATCCCATAATAGCCTCCGCTGGAAAAACATTACTCTCTTAGGCACTTTAAGCTTCCAAATCCAGGTATAATTTGTAGGAGGGTTCATTATTTCTCTAGGATACAAAAGGGAATACATGCCAACCATGGATACTTTGTGATGTTCGTAAGAACCCCTACTGAGCTGATCAGGCTAGTTCCCACTTGGTAAAGGTATGCAAGTGATGTTCACTATCATTTCAGTAAAGAACAAATTTGAGGGTTTAGTTAGATCCCATTTCCGATCCTAAATTATAAAATTCTTAACGGTCAAGGTCTAACATTGCTTTCAACGTTAATCAAGGTTGGCCACCGGCTAATAAGGGTCGAAGATATCCAAGGGTCATCAAAGAGACTAATAGAATCACCATCACCAACAGACTGAATAAAATTGGATTGAACTAGCGATCCAAATCTACAAATTTTAGACCGGATGGCAGAACATTTTTGGGGCTTCTGATAATCATTCCACCCATTATTGAAATGATATTTCCCCCTAATAGCTTGAGCCCATAGAGAGTTCGGATTTAGAACAACCTGGGTAGCGATTTAGAAAGATAAGCTTCCGTCTGCTTTTTAAATCCACAATACCAAGTCCTTCATGAGGTTTAGGTGAGCAAATAGTGGACCAAGCAATGCGATGCAAAGCAATTTTCCCTTGATCATGGCCCCATAAGAAAGCTCTAATTTTTTTTCCCAACTTAGATAAAAAGGTAATAGGCATAGGGACCTTAGTTGAACCTATTTTCATGTTTGGTATGACAATAAGCAATAGAATTATATTTCTTTTAGAAGCACGGTATAAAAAAAATTATATTTCTTTCGGCTAGGTCCCTGGGTCGTGACCTCCCGTATCTGGCCACCTAGGGTTTCAATTGATAGCCAGAAAGGAAAGATGGACGGTAAATCTCGTTGTGACATGCCGGCTCCAAGACCAAGTTGAACAGACTCATCTCCTAAAGAGTCGAGTCTGTTTGGTTTCCCCTTTAATTTTGAGGGCTGGCAAAAGCCCTCGAAGGTGGCTTATCGTCAATCATGTGATCAACATGCCGACTAGCGTGACTCAGGGATTTCGATGAGCAGTGAGTTAACTCAACGCGGGTCACCCTTCACGATCCTGGGGAACTCGAGCCTGATCCAAGTGGACATGGATTTGGGCCTGGCGGTGTGCCCAATGGAGCTGGACTTGCCCATATTTGAAGCGAGCTTCGGCTTGGCCCATCTTAAATGGGCTTAGAGCCAGGCAAGGGGAAAAGACCTGTCCATCTCTAGATGGTAGGCTGGTAGCTAAGGAGGGCTCCAGCCCATCATCTTCATCCTAGGAGGTGACCCACAGCTCTGCTCAGTGATGCGAGCGTAGAGGGTTGGTACAAGCCAGTGGCACATCAGAGATGCCCAAACTCCAATCCAACAATGAGGAGGGGGCTCTAATGATGGTGATGCACGGTGTTGTGGCCATGGTTTGGTAGGCGGAGGCCAGTGGGAGTGTTGGGGCTATGGACCAATTGGCTGATGTCCTGCATGCCCCCATGGTGGTGAGATGAATCATGGTATCTATTTTGTCGATGGTGGCTGCCGGTGAGGAGGTTGAAGAGGCGGTTTCTTCTCTAGGCAAGGAAATCTCTCCTAAAAGGTTGGTGTCAGAGGAGATTGGTGTGGCTTCGGGGCAATCTCCTGTGGCAACAGGTATGGAGGAGGTGGCAATACTTTGCATCCGGTGGTGCAAAGATCGAAGTGCAGGGTCCTTCGAAGGGTTTGAGGCACTCTCCAGGTATGGGCGTGAAGAGGGTGGTGTCTCTCAGTGATGAAGTTACGAAGGGAGATGCTGCAATTGCTAAGAAGAAGCCATTGTGAGGTGGTGGCCCAGATTAGGACTGCCTTGGGGGAATAAAAGGTCTTTGGTAGTTGGGCCTATAGGGAGCAAGGCTACCTACTAGGATCCTAATGGAGGGGTAGGGTTGGGACCCACTTATGGTGACCCTTGTCAATGAAGATTCTTGCTTGCAATGTGAGGGGGGGCGAGAAGCCCTCATTTGCCTCCAATTTTAGAAGGTTAATGTCTCAGCAACAGCCTAACTTGTGTATCATTTTTAAGACCTGGCTAGCAAGTAGGAGCCTTGAGAGGGTGCAGTGTCGTCTTTCGGCTTCTTAGGGCTTGTATTCTATCGAGTCTTGTAGCCTCGCTAGGAGGATTATTATCTTTTGGAGGCTTGGGATGGCTAGTGTCGATATGATACATAATTATAACTAACAAGTTGTAGTGGTTATTTCTGGAATCAATAAATCTCTTTGGATGTTATCTAATATCTATTCTAGCACTGATTACTGATGGTGATATATGTTGTGGGAGGAAGTTTCCAAATTGATTGATCAGGGTTTGCCTTCTCTTGTTGCTGGTGACTTTAATTGCATTGTTGGGCCTCAGAAGAAGAGAGGAGGTAGAACCTTTTTTGATTGTGCCCTAGCCATTGGCGGTTGGATTCAGCAGTTTCCTAACTATTAGTATGCCATCTTCTAAGGATCGCTTCTGATCACTATCTTGTACTAATCTCTACCGACTCAACTTTCTCTTATCAAAGCCCTCAGTTTGAGAAGTTCTGGCTATCTTACTCTCACTCATGGGATATCATTCAAGAGGTTTGGAGGATGCCGGTAGATGATGCCATATATCAGGTCACCTACGGACTCGAGCTCATGAGGTGTAGGTTGATGAGGTGGAATCAAGTAAAGGTGGGAGATATCTTTAGGAAGGTAGATGAGGTTAAGGCCTTGATCGCTGAGCTATAAATGAGGAAGGATAAGAATGGAGGTCTCTCTGCGGACAACCCAAGTAGTCTTCGGGCTAACCTTTTTACTCATCATTAATTATTGAGGCAACAGGAGGTGATGTGGCGATAGAAATCCAGGATCCAGTGGCTGAGGGAGAGGAATAGGAACACCTGGTTCTTTCATCAGGCAATAGTTGTCAGAAGATAGAGGAGTTGGATTTGGATGTTGAGATGTACTGGAGGTAGTGGATGGAGAGTGAGAGGAGGTTAGATAGAAGATCTTCACCTTCTTCAAATCCAAGTGGTCTACTATCAAGGGTGGGGGCCTTCTCCTTGCCCTTCCTTTGCTAGCTTGGTGTCGAATGAGGAGAACTCAGATCTAATCAATTCTATGTCCAGAGAGAAGATTCAAGAGGTGGTGCTGGCAATGGTAGAGGATAAAGCCCCTACTCCTGATGGGTTCCCTCCCTTGTTCTTCAAGTGGTATTGGACCATTGTTTGTAATGAGGTGGAGGCCATTCAGCTATTTTTTTCTATTGATCATATGCTGGTGGCTTGGAAGGGATCTATATCACTCTTCTTTCGAAAGGGCAGGATGCTTCTGAGCCAAGCCATTTTAGGCCCATTAGTTTATGTACCACCATATACAAAATCTGTGCCAAGATCCTGATCGGCAGGATGAAGCCCATTCTTTCTAGGCTAATCAATTTGAGCAGGATGCTTTTATTGGGGGTCGCAGCATCTTTGATAATGTGCCGATCGTGCAGGAGTTTGTGCATGATCTTCATAGAGCTTCATGCCGCCAATGTCTCATGGCTATCAAGCTTAACATGGAGCGAGCTTATGATTGGGTACTTTGAGATTTTCTCTTTCATGCTTTGAAGAGCTTTGGATTATATAGTGGTTGGATCAGCTAGATCAAAGGATGATGCTTGCCCCTTTGTTGTCCTAATCAATGACACTCCGACGGATTTCTTACACTCGTCAGTTGGCCTCCATCAAAGTTGCCCTCTTTCATCCTATTTGTTCATCATTTGTACTGACACTCTTTCTAGAGCATTACGAGCGGCATCCCTTAGACAGGCCTGACAGCCTATGTGCTGGCCCTTGGAGCTTAGCCAATCTCATATTTGCTCTTTATAGACAATTGCCTCTTATTCGGTTGGGCTACTACCCAAAATATAGTAGTCTTTAGGAGGATTCTGGAGGATTACTATGCAACTTCAAATCAAAAAGTAAACTTTCTGAAGTCGGTGGTCCACTTCAATCTAAAGACCAGGGCTCAACACAAGCAAGCGATTCAAGGGCTTCTTGGTATCTCTAAGCAGGTGGGGGTCCTTCGCTACCTCGAGGTGCTGATTACTAGGTGAAGACAATGGAGGGCTGAGTGTGGGGAGATGGAGGCGTCAATAAGGGAGCACCTCGAAGGCTGATAGTCCAAGGCTTTATTGATGATGGCTAGGGTCATCTTGGTAAGCTTGGTTCTTAGTACTATTCCTATTTATATGTTATCTCATACTATCTTGCTAAGATCTTCTCTCTCGAAGCTTAAGCAACTCTTCAGAGAGTCTCTATGGCAATCTCACAATAGAGGGAAAGGGATGCATCTTCTAGCCTGAGATGTGATCTATCAACTAGTCAGTAAAGGAGGGCTCGGTATACAGTCCCTATTGATTAGACGGAAGGCCTTGATTGCCAAACATGCCATGAGATTTCTGATTCAGTCAGATGGCCTATGGAGCTCAATGATGCAGGCTAGATATGGGCAAGTGTCCTCAGAGGGAGTTGCATGCACTGGTTGGGGAAAAGCTTCTTTTTGTGGAAGGAGATCCATTCTCGCTTTTCGAATGTAATTGCCTAGATTAGCTTGGTCATGGGTGACGATCGGACCATTGATGTGATTCATGATCAGTGGGTGGCCGACATTCCACTCTCTTGGTGGCCAACCTTTATTAACTTTGAGGTGGGTAAAACCCTCATGGTTAGCAATCTACTTCAGTTTGAGGGGAGGAGCTGGAATGAGCAGCTAGTGATGATTCTTTGTGGTCAGCTGGTAGAGAGGATATGGCCCAAGCGATACCACTAGTAGAGGGTCTAGATGTTAGGGTCTAGCGGTCATCTTGCATTCCTAGGGTGGTGACCATGGACCTCTATACATGGAAGAGTCAGTCAAGTGGCTTAAGGGTGTATGGATTTGGAGACTTGGTGCTCATCTGAGGGTTTGCCTTTTCATTTGGAAGGTGGTATGGGGTCGGCTCCCCACCATAGCTCTATTACAGGCTCGGAGGATGGATGTCTCTCCCAACTATCTTTGTTGTGGGCTTAAGGAGGAGTCAATGGATCATGTCCCCTTCCAATGTGCTCGGGAGGCCATTATAAATTTAAAATTTCAAGGTTGGATTGGATCCAAAAAAAATTTAAATTCTACTGCATCTGATCCTATCCGATCTGACTAGTCCAAAAAGTTCTTCACTCAATCTCATGATCACCATAAGACTATTCCTCCTTTATCGAGGTTGATAGATCTCATCTTGATATGATCTAATTTCTGTAATGAACATACTATAGCTAACATACACCTCAGAATTCCATATGACTAGGAGACGAAGTTATGGTGCTGTCAAACTACAATATCCTCAAGATAAACTATCGATGCACCTCAGATCAGAGAATCAGATATACTACTATAGCAACGAGCAAGTCATTGACGAAAAGATAGACTTTCTTATGGCTGTTCGAAGTTGATCATGCTCAGGATCCTTATTCTCAACAAACATCTATACTTTCATTTTGGTGTCTTTACACCATAAATTCAAGACATATTTATCCTAAGAAAGTGATCGTACATCAATCTTTCAGATCGATCATCATCCTCATGATGATTCTATGGTCGAGAGCAATTTATGAGTTAATTATGATAACACATGTCTCAAATTCTCAACTCTTGAGAATATGTGTTATCATTCTTATTAATCCAATGGATGAATCACAGATATAAATAACACAAATATGATAAAAAAAATAATCTATATTTTATTTATAAGTCAAAATTATAAATTATGCCCTTAGAAAGTATTAGATGTGTCGATCAATCTGACTTCTAGGGCATATATCTAACAAACTTCCACTTGACCTAAAGTCAATTGGCTACAATATAAGTTCCATCTTCTCAAGATGGTTTTCAATCTTTTATTGGCTCAAAATCTTTATCAGTGGGTCAGCTACATTGTCCACAGTGTCAACTCTCTTCACCTCAACGTATTCCTTCTTAAAGTAATCACGGATGAGGTGGAACCGTCGCTCAATATGCTTGGATTTCTGATGAGACATTGGCTCCTTAGCTAAAGCTATGGTATCATTGTTATCGCAGTAGAGTGGGACAGCATCTAATGGCATCACTCTTAGCTTTGTAATAAATTTTTTGAATCAGAATACCTCCTTCGCAGCTTTTGAGGTAGCAATGTACTCTGCTTTTATAGTGAAGTCTGCAATTACTGTCTACTTGAAACTCTTTCAGCTCACAATGCCACCATTGCATAAGAACAGGCTTCCTGATATTGACTTTCGATCATCAATATCAGACATAAAATCTAAATCAGTATATCCTGCACTTGAAGTTTTTCATTTCCAAATATCAAAAATATATCCTCAGTCCTTCTCAAGTACTTAAAAATATATTTCATTAAAGTTCAGTGCTCTTTATCTGAATTTGACTGATATCTGCTTGTAATAATCACAGCATGGACAATATCAGGTCATGTACAAACATGACATACATGAGGCTCCTTATTGTCGAAGCATAAAGGATCTTGCTCATGCATTTAATCTCTTTCTATGTGTTAAGATACATTTTTTTAAAGAGATGAATACCATATCTAAAGAATATATGACCTTTCTTGGAGTTCTCCATGTCGAACTTCTTCAGCACCTCCTCAATGTACATCTTTTATGATAAACCTAGCATCATTTTTGATCTATCTCTATAGACCTTGATCCTCAAAATAAATGATGCCTCACCTAGGTGTTTCATAGAAAACTCCTTAAACAATCAAACTTTGATCGAGGTCAACATGAGAATATCATTTTTAATTAGAAGGATGTCATCCACGTATAATATGAGGAAGACAATTGTTGTGGTATCAACTCGTTCTGATATCAATCTGTTGGGATATCAGCTATTCTGATACCACTTATTAAGAATCTAGTACCAAATTATTACGATAAAAATAAAAAAAATAAAATAAAAAAATAATCAAGTACATGGATCAGTCTAAAGGCTCGTCTCTATGGGGTATGCAAAGCTTCACTATGAAAGAAAAAAATAGGTATAAGAGAAGAACACATATTTTCAACTCACCATATATAAATCTCTCTCAATTAGAAGCTATCCTCATAAAAGCTCTCTAAGAATCTTAAGAAAATTCATAGAAGCTACAAGATGCTCTATCCTCACAACCTCCTTGTCGGATGCTATGCACCTATTGCTTCTCTCTCTCACGAGCTGCACATACTCAATGCTCTGCGAAACTCCTATCGATGGCTGTCTGAACCTCTCTACATGCCTCTCTTGCCACACGTGCTACCTCCATTGCTCCACAGCATCTTAGTTCTTTAAATAGGATGAGAATCATTTTTTCAATAGTTCATAGGAGTCCTAACAGAGCTCTTTCTCTTAATATGAGTCAAACATGTCCTTGATGGAGTTTTGGAATATTTTTCGATCTTCAGATCATGACTGCAATCCTCCATGGCCGTTGGATCCTATGGTCTACGCACAACTCCCGTAGACCTCTTGGATTAATCATAATCCGAGTCCAAACAAAAAATCCCATCCTGTTCTATTTGCCTACGTCGAGCCGGCTCGATCAGGGGTCGAGCTGGCTCGACTGTATCTTGCCCAAACTCCTATTTCTATCTGCTTGAGAGAGCCGACTCGGCTATGTTTCGAGCCGACTTGACCGCATCTCAGAGCCAGCTCGACTGCTATGCTGAAAATTGATTCTCTTCTTACTGTGGATCGAATTCGAGGCATCAAATCCTAACAATCTTCACCTTGACTCGACATTCAGTCTCCACTTGACTTTAAGAGCTTGTGATCCATCTCGCCCCCATGCCATGGGGCATGCCTACTGATCATGGATGGACAAACGTGGGAGTCGAGCCAGGCCGCTCGATCCTACCTCCATCATGGGCTATGTCCACTCTGACCAAAGATTTGCTCAAAAAAAATTTCTACGATAATAGAAACTTCACTTTATGACGTCACCTCTCATCCTTCCGAGTCTTCTATCTCGTGCAAAATCCATCTCTATCTAGAGTTCCACCTCGCACTGGGCTTCCTCTAACTCCTGAAGCTCCACCTCGTACTAGGCTTTCTACCAGATAGTAATATCCTCTTGTCTTCTTCTTTTCCTCCAATATCATCCTATTGCCGTGCATGGCCTTCAGAATTCCATCACTAGCTACTAACTTGTAGTCATTTGAATCTAGTCTACTTAGTGAGATAAGATTTCATCTAAAATCGGATATGTATTGAAGCTCCTCCAATCTCCTCATTACATCATTATGTATCTTCCAATTGACTGTTCCAATGTCTCTAATCACACAGCTCGATCTATTCGATAGATAAACAGTACCATCACTGCTCTCTAGGAAGTCAAACTGCTTCTTTCTGCAACAAACATGATATGTGCATGCAGAATCTAAAATTCACTACTGAGAAGAACTAGATACTTTGTCAGATATCTTCAGGATATCATCCTCTGACTCACTACTGATCGTCGCTATAATAGCCCTCATTCGATCCTTGAGTTATGGACAATCCTTGATTCGATGCCCCAACTTATCGCACCTATAGCATCTGATCTTGCTTTGATCCCTCATCTTGGATTTGGATCATCCTCCTTACGATCCTCTGCTACTCCATCTACTGCCTCCTGCTCCTCTAGAAGCTGCCAAAGCTGAGCTGATGTCATCTGAGCTTATAGCTGGGTTCTTCCTTCTGAGAACCTTGTTCTGGAGTATTGCTACAATGACCTCATCCATCTTAATGATTCTATTTTTCATTAGAAAAGCAGTCACCAAGAACTCATATGAAAGAGGGAGCGATGCTAGCAAAACCAACATCCTGATCTTCTCCTTAACTTTTTTCATCAATATTGAGGAGGTTGGTGAGAATCTTTTGAAAGTTGGATAGATGCTCCTATATGCTCTGACCTTCATCTATCCACAGCTAGTAGAACTGCCTCTAAAGAAATAGAGTATTTGTGAGTGACTTCGCCATGTACAACTCCTCGAGTTTCGACTATAGCATCGTTAGAGAAGTCTCACCAAGTACATAGATCATAACATCATTCGATAGATATAAATAAATCATGCTCACCGCCTGCATCTGAATCCGCTTTCAATCCTTCATTTATGGTGGCTGGCATCTCCTCATACAAGAGAGCATCGACCAACCCATGTTAGATGAGGATATCCTTTACCCTTGCTTGCCATAAGAAAAATTATTCTTTCCACCAAATCTATTGATCTCCATCTTGATTATGCTTGTCTTCTCCATATTCTTCAATCTCTATCTACTGCTACAATCTATGCTTCGGTACTATCTGGCTTTGATATCAATTATTGTGGTATCAACTCGTTGTGATACCAATTTATTGGGATATCAGCTATTCTGATACCATTTATTAAGGATCTAGTATCAAATTATTATGACAAAAAGAAAAAAAAAATAAAATAAAAAAATAATTAAGTACGTGGATCAGCCTAAAGGTTCGCCTCCATGGGGCATGCAAAGCTTCACTGTGAAAGAGAAAAATAGGTACAAAAGAAAAATACCCACTTTCAACTCACCATATATAAATCTCTCTCAACTAAAAATAAAAGCTCTCTAAGAATTTCAAGAAGATCCACAGAAGCTACAAGATGCTCTGCCCTCATAGCCTCCTTATCGGATGCTATGCACATGTTGCTTCTCTCTCTCGCAGGCTGCACGTACTTGACGCTCTACCAAACTTCTTTCGATGGCTGTCTGAGCTTCTCTACGTGCCTCTCACGCCACACGCCACCCCCGCTATTCCACGACATCTCAGTCCTTTAAATAGGATGAGAATCCTTTTCTCAGCAGTTCACAAGAGTCCTAACAGGGCTCTTTCTTCTAATATGAGTCAAACATATCCTTGATAGAGTCTTGAAATATTTTTCAACCTTCAGATCATGACCGCAACCCTCCATGGCCGCTGTGTCCTATGGGCAACTCCAATAGACCTCTTGGATTAATCATAATCCGAGTCTAAATAGAAAATTTCATCCTATTCTGTTCATCTCCGTTGAGCCAACTCGATCAGGGATCGAGCTGGCTTGACTGCATCTCGTTCAAACTCCTATTTTTGTCTACCTGAGAAGCCAGCTCGACTGTGGTTCGAGCCGATTTAAGCAGGCTCAATCTCAATTTGAGCCGACTCAATCTCAATTTGAGCCGGCTCGATCGTGTCTCAGAGCCGGCTCGACTACTATGTTGAAAACTAATTCTCTTCTTATTGTGGGTCGAATTCGAGACGCCAAATTCTAACAACAATAGCACTCCCACTGATCTTTTTGAATACACGCGGCTCCTTCTCATTCTTGATGAAACCAAATAATTTGATTATATCATTAAAAGAAACATTCTTGCTCCAAGATGCTTATTTAATTTCATAGATAGACCTTTGTAGTTTGCAAACTTTGTGATCACTATCACTGAAGGTAAAACCAAGCGACTATTCCATATTGATATCTTCCTCAAGATATTCATTTAGGAATGCTGTTTTTACATCCATTTATTATATTTCACCATCGAAATATGCTGCAACGACAAGCAGCGTGTGGATGGATTTAAGCATAGCTACTGACGAGAAGGTATCATGATAGTCAATATCTTCACGATAACTATATCCTTTCACTACAAACCTAACTAGCTTTAAATGTCTCTACATTTTTATCTGCACTAATTTTTCTCTTAAAAATTCATTTACACCCAATAGATACAATATCCTTAGGTGGATCTACTAAGGTCCAGACTTGATTTGAGCGCATTGAGTCAATTTCTGACTTTATTACCTCTTGCCATTTCTCGGAGTCAATATCTGATATCGCCTCATCATAGATTTTGGGATCATCTTCATGTATCTCATTTTTTGTGAGGAATATTTTTTCTATATTCTCTAAAATAATATCTAAATATCTCTCAAGAGAACGAAAAATCCTATTTGACTTACGAGGTGAAAGAGGAAGTGTGTAGATCAGCTCAAACTGAACTAGTTCCTTAGCTCATTGCTCTTCAGAGAAAGATTTTCTTTTCGAGCCTAATTTGACTTCCTATGCCTCCATCTTAAATAAACTATTTTTCAAGAAAGACAGCATGTCAACTTATAATGATATTATGGTCTTCTGGAAGATAGAAATAATATCATAATGACTCTTTAGGATATTTGATAAATCAAGCTCTAAGGGACCTAGATTCTAACTTATCCGTTTGTTATCTTCTGATATAGGTCAGACAATCCTAAATCTTGAGATAACTCAGACTTGATTTCTTATCATGCCACATCTCATATGGTGTGGTAAGAATGATTTTAGAAAAAATCTTATTTAGTACATAAATAGCTGTAAGAAGACTATATCTCCAAAATAAATGAGAAGGTTTGTGAAGCTCATCATGAAATGGACCATATTTAATAGGGTTTAATTTCTTCATTCTGAAATTCCATTGAGTTGAGACGTTTCAAGTGAAGTCCACTATGAGACTATGCCATATTCCTTGAAATAATCCAAAAAAATTTTTACTAAGTTTTCGCCTCCTTGATCTGATCGAAGAACCTAATAGACTTTTCAGTCTGTTTTTCTATTTTATGTCTGAATTCTTTGAACTTTTTAAAAGCCTCAGATTTAGGATGTATAAGGTACATATATCCATACTGAGAAAAATCATTGATAAAGATACTAAAGTAGAGAAAACCTCCTCTGATCGGCACATTGAATGGGCCATAAACATTTGAATATACTAGAGCAAATAACTCTATGGTCCTTTTTTCATGTCCCACGGGGGGCAGCTTGGCCATTTTTTCTTAAAAACATGATTTACAGACCAGATATGATTCGGAAGTCAATGAACTCAAAAGTTTAATTTTCTCCAATCTATTTACACTATCTTTAAGTCGTTTAGATCCTATGGCATTCACACTTTGCTCGATATAATTTATAGAGACATCAACATATAACTGAAAGAGTGTTAATAAGAAAACCACTATCAGTTTTATTATTTTCAAAATAAATATTACAATGGCCCTTATAAAAACTAATTTTATATCCTTTCTGCATCAAGTAGGAGATAGAAATTAGGTTCCTGCTTGCAGCAGGTACAAAGTAACAATCCCTAAATACTAAAATGCTTCCAGATGGTAGTCGTAAAGGGTACGTTCCCATAGCTATAGAGCAACCTTTGCTCCATTTTCGATATATAGGATCATTTCACCGTCCCTCAACATCTTGCTATTCTCAAGATCCTGCAAAGAAGTGCATAAATAAGTACTAAATCCAGTGTCAAGCATCCAACTAGATGCAGAAGAAATCATCAAGTTTGTTTCGATGATGAGCATACCTTCATAAGATCCTTCTTTCCTCTTGTTCTTCAAAGTCGTCAGGTAAGCAGGACAGTTCTGCTTCCAATGAACATCTGAGTTACAATAGAAAAACTTTCTTTTCTCAGCAGTCATCTTTTTCGATTCTGCCTTCTTCTCCTTCTTCTTTCCCTCAATCTTCTGCTTCTTCATGAACTTCTTTTTTTCAGAAGACTTTCTTTTGGAAGAATTCGCTCCACAGCAAGCACTGAGCTCTTTGAACTCTTCAAGGTATCCTCAGTAGTCACCAGCATGTTCATAAGCTTAGCCAAGATGCACTAGATCTTATTCATATGAAAGTTTACTATAAACTATCCATATGAATTAGTTAAGGACTGCAGAAATCAGATCAATCTGCAAGTCCTTATCCATAGACATGTCGAACTTCTCAAGCTCTTATAGATCCTTAATCATCGACAAGCAATGATCATGAACCAACTACCCATCATGCATTTGCGCCTTGAAAAGTTGCTTGGATACTTTGCAGCGAGCTGCACGGCTTTGCTCACCATACAATTTTTGTAGGTGAGCCAGCATCTATCTGGCAGTTCTCATGTCCTCATGTTGGCGCTACAACTTATTTGATATGGATACCAACACGTAACACCTAACTTTATTATCATCATCCAACCACTTCTCGTGAAACGCTCTCTATTCAGTGGTCAGATGGGCTAGGAGAGGAAAAAGATCCTGATCCAGAACATAGGTCAACTCCTTGAAACTCAAAACTATTTTTAAGTTTCGAAGCCAATCCTTGAAATTAGATCCGATCAATCTATTGATCTCTAAGATCTTGGTTCGAGGGTTGGAAGCAGATATAATTTATGTAAAGAGTCAAAATTTTTAGTTAGACTTTGTATTTGACTTAATCAATTTATTTTAAAAATTTTATTTTTAAAATAAATTAGAACTTTCACTATTTTTTTAGATTCCTACACTTCTATAGAAGAGATGCAAAAATCTTCATAACTAAAGATTTTAGTGGGTGCTACGATCCCACCGATTGGCTTACCACCTCACTTGATAGTTATTGATGATGAGTCAGCCGATGAGTGGATAACTCTTATTCAATATTTCTCTAAATAAGTTACAGTTAACTCAGTCTCTAATTCATGAAGCTTACCATGTCTGAAATATTGCTCCACTCCTTAATTAAGTTAGACCCATTATTTGCAATGGATTTATGATTAGGACCCTCACCATATTCAGAATATTGAGCCTAACCCTTCCTCCATCCTATAGCATCTCATGACTAATAATATGGTTATGTCTTCTCGGTGCAACTGAACCACTATGTCCAACCGAGAACAGTCAACCCTAGGAAGGGCCCACACAACTACAATAGTGGAAGACTGCATGTCTTAATATTTTCAAGAAGATTTTAATTTAGATCTCATCCTTAATTAGTCATAACTATTATGACTAACATAGTAGCATGGGTTAGCTCAAATCGTTGGCAATCCAATACAAAACTAAATCGACCTAATTGACCAAGTAAGTGAGATTGGTGGGAGAGATATGCCATTAACTCACCGTAAATGCTATCTAGATGAGTAGCTCCCAATTAATGATCATTGATCGTATCTGTCGAACTTATCTTAGACATCAATTTGTCAATTCAGAATTAATTAGATTCGTCTACAATCCAGGCTCGAACCGTAGAGCCAAATTAGGTCTTAAAGTAATTGATAATATATGGCTGTTAATCGATCTTGAGCAAACTTACAACTATTTGGCTGGTCAAAGAGCACTCTTGATCCTATCCTAACTAATTCTTGATTTGGTTTGATCAACCGCTCATACTAGACCTAATCAAGCTATCCACACCCTCGAACCCATGTATTATAAAAATATCTTAGATCTTTTAATTCTTAATTTTAGATCTAATTATTTTCATAACTTAATTTTTAATTAAGTGTAATAGGGTTCATAAAAATAAAACATGAAAATAGATCCTAGGGTTTTTGGATCTAGAGTTTAGCAAAAAGCAAGTTTTATTCTTCTTCATGAAGACCATCACATCGGCACCCCTACATGCCATAAGAGCATCCCATCATATAAGAAGTAAGGACCTTTAAATCCTTCTTTTTTTTATGACCAGACGGCCATGGTGACTACCCTAATCAGAGTACTTTGCTACTAAGATTCAAATCTAGATTTATAACATGCTTTGCGTACAACTCATGTAACTATTAAAAATCCATCACATGCATTTTTAAACTCATACTATTTTGATCTCATAAAAAACATAATCTAGATCTATGCAATCTAAAAAAATGGACTAATAACCTGACTCTAATACCAGCTGAAGGAACATTTTAGGCTAGCTGATCGGATCGGATCAAATGCAGTGGAATATAAATTTTTTTTGGATCCAATCCAGCCTTGGATTCATAGATCTAATTACATAATCTATAACTAAATAAGCATGCAAGAAGTTGGTGATCATATCACCTTGTGTGGGTGGATGATCTCCGCGATCTGATAATCTAAATTTCGATCAAGATTCACCTTCAAGCACGCACGTATCCGGCCTCTATCAGTATCCATTCGGATTCAAATCTAGACATCTTCTCTAGCTTGATCTGACTTCTACAAATTAGATCTGGATCTCCTAAATCTGCCTTCGATCGGATCATCGGCAGCACTTCGATCGACAAATGATTAGATCTCTTTCTTCTTCTTGCATGGACAACACTTCGATCTTCGAGCACTTGGATCAGCCCAACCCTTGGACATGGGAGAGAGAGGGAGAGAGAGAAGATTTGGAGAGGATGGAGGAGGCATGGAGGTAAAGAGGCAGGGCTTCGCACTTAGAAAATACAATGCTAAACCCTTTAGCATAGTCCCCTATTTATAGAAATAGAAAACCTAGAATCCTAAGGCTTTAAGTATTTGACCAGATCAAATACTTAAAGCAGAAGGACTCTTGCATGAGAAGTGATGGCCCCTCTCCTTTTCCCCATGTGTTTTGTCGAACAAAACACTCACCTAGCACGTGCCACCTTATCTAGATAAGGTGGTTGGCATTTAGATAATCTCTTCCCTTGAGTTTGAATTAAATCAAACATTTTGACTCATTCAAACCTAGTTTAAAAGAAAACAAACTCTCTCTTATCTTATCCACTATGGATGCACACCAAGAGAAGCAAGAGGATGTGTGCCCTCTAGGACTCTCTCTCTCTCTCTAAGAAAAGTACACGCTCCTAGAGAAATTCCAGAGGACGTGTGCCCCTCTCCCTTACGCATGAAGACTTGGTCAAATATGGGGGAGCGCCAAGTGAGCGCCAACACTTGGCGCCCCCTCATTCTTATCCTTTTAAGAGATCAGGACAAGATCCTAATCTAATTAGGACAAGACCATTCAAGGTGTCCAAACAAGCCAAATCCAATTTGACTCCGTCCAAACTAATAGAAAATCCAATGTAGGAGAAAATTAGGTTCAATCGTATGCTAGTATAATTTTCTTGAACCTAATTAGATCAAATTCGAATCAATCGGACCGTATGAGTCTAATTAAAAACATCTAGACCCAAACCCTTATTTGTGTGACACCATGGATTCAATTCTGTATGGTAATGGAATTTGTTGTTATCTCCATCATCGACATCATTGAAATTTCTTTTGATGGACCAAAATTCTTTCCAATTCATCCAATTAGAATTATCGATCATCAAAATAATTCTAATCAGTCCTACAATCCATCAGTAATACCTAGAAGTATATGATGGCAATCCATCAGAACTAAATAACAACCTCTCGATACAGTTGTCGTATGATTCGATTCTTCTATTATGAATCTCGATAGGATCGAGGTTAAGATCAACTCGTCAAACCTTATGCCTGTCATGTGATAGAATCAATCGATTCGAGTCCAATGTGAAATTCTAATAATTTTTTTTATTATTATTTCATACTGCCATGGCTATGAGCTTTAGAACTTAATCTCATGATCACCATAGGACTACTCTACCGAGGTTGATAGATCCCATCTTGGTGTGATTCAATTCTTATAATGAACATGCTATAACCAACATACACCTCAGAGTTTAATATGACTAGGAGCCGAGTTATGATGTAGTCAAATTATAACATCTTTAAGATGAACTGCCAATACACCTCAGGTCAGAGAACCAGACACACTACTATAGTAACGAGCAAGTCATTGACAAGAAGATAGACTTTCTTATGACTTTTTGAAGTTGGTCATGCTCAGTATCCTTGTTCTCAACAACTTTCTTATACTTTTGCTTTGATGTCTCCATACTGTAGATTCAAGATATATCTACCATAAGAAAGCCATAATACACCAATCTTCTAAATCGATCATCATCCTCGTAATGATCCTATGATCGAAAGTAATTTATGAATTAATTATGATAATATATATCTCAAATTCTCAACTCTTGAGAATATGTGTTATCATATCTATTAACCCAATGGATGAATCACAAACATAAATAACACAAATATGATCTAGAAAATAATCTAGATTTTATTTATAAGTCAAAATTATAAATTATACTCTTAGAAAGTATTAGATGCATCGATCAATTTGGCTTCTGGAGTATACATCTAACAAACTTTCACTTGACCTAAAGCCAATTGGCTACATCAGGGACCTACATGATCTATATATGGAGGAGTCGGTCAGGTGGCTTAAGGGTGTATGGATTTGGAGTCTTGGTGCTCATCCGAGGGTTTGCCTTTTCATTTGAAAGGTGGTATGAGGTCGGCTCCCTACCATAGCTCTGTTACGGGCCTGGAGGATGGATGTGTCTCCCATCTATCTATATTGTGAGCTTAAGGAGGAGTCGATGGATCATATCCCCTTCCAATGTGCTTGGGAGGCCTGGGTGTGGTAGCTTGCTAGGCTCTTTCCCATGGTTACCCTTGGTGAGTGGTCTAGCCATGCCTTCTTGGAAGCCATACGGAGGAGTACTCGGGTTCAAACTAGAAGTTAGACGGTATCAGGATAGCTTATGTGACTTTTCAGATCTGGTTGGTCCGGAATATTGGCCTATTTGAGGCAAAGGTAGATGTTGGTGAGATTTGTGTTTGCGAAAGCTTCTTCCTTGACTGCCGAGATTCTGGAGTTGTTGCTGCTTGAGCCGACCTTGAGGAGTTGAGACACCTGGGACTCCATGCCCCCCTAACCTCGCTCTTGTAGCGCCCTATAAGGTGTTCATTTCAAGGGAGGCTCCACCCCCGATCTTTCTCAAGATTAACTTTGATAGCAGTGTGACTGATGGACATGGTGGTGTTGATTTTATGATTAAGAATCTAAATTCTAGATTTATTGTGGCAGGCAAGAGCCACATATTTGAGACTACAGTTTCAGCAGTTGAGTTGCGAGCCGCTTGGGAGGGTATACACTTTGTAAGGATATAGCTCCGAGTTGATTAGTTGGTAGTGGAGGGGGACTTGGCCATGGTGGTCAGTTGGATTCGGAGGCGGGAGGAAGGGGAGCACAGCCTCCAACTTGCTCTATGATATCTGGCGCATGTTGACAGAGTGCGTCTCCGTCGACGTCAAATATATTCCAGGAGGTGAATAGCACCATCGACTAGATGGCAAACTATGTTGCCAACCATTTTGGAGCGAATATTTGATCTGATATTTTTGTTTTGCCGATATCCTTTCATGACATAACTTTTTTTTTTATTTTTTAAGTGGTATTCATACTTATTTTGCATGAATGAGAGAGAGAGAGAGAGAGAGAGAGAGAGAGAGAGAGAGAGAGGAGGAGGAGGTAGGGGTCAAAATAAGATTATAATGGATTTTACTTAAATTTTTTGGTTTTTGAGACAAAAATGATTGTTACTTACAAATTTATCTAGATATAATATAATGGAATGCCTTGTAAAGGATTATCATGATTTTATTACAAAATTACTTTCATTCTTTTAAAAAATCATCATTCATGCCCAATCATTTGGAATCAAAATCATCTACCATTCCCATCATCCCATGTGATGATGGAAGATCTCTCCGCATTTTTAACCGCTCCAGGCAGGATGCTGCGGCGATTGGGCGAAAATGTAGAGAATAGTACGGTCTTGGAGACGAAGGAGAGGAGTGGGCTGGGTTTTTCCTTTTCTTTCTTTGATTATTTTTTTTATTTATTTATATATTTTAATATTTTTTTATTAATGCGGCGAACCATAAGATCTGAGACTAGTTTTAGAGAGGAACCATGCACCCCTAGACCTATACCCATCCATTTATAATTGAGTTGAAAAAAAAAAAAAAAAAAGTGGCCCCCGCCTGATCTTTTTATTTTATATAAGACCTGTACACAACCCACTAACTTAATTAATACCATTCGTCAATTAAATGTCGTAGGAAATTTTTTTGTATTTTTAAAGTCAAAAATAGGGGACCTAAGATCGTGCATGCAAATAAACAATGTAAATAAAAATATTTCTTCGAGAAATATAAGCCAAATTCACATTGTTTTCTCCATTTTTTCCCTACATTATGTCTTATTTGTTATTTTAATCATTAAGCTGACCAAATCCTTCATATAGCTATGGCCTATTGCATGGATACAACCATCCTAAAGATTTGGCTATGATCTCATCAATCCATAGTGACTCATGCGGCTGGAGGGTTAAAATATAATGCCCGCCCATTCTATGATTAGATTAGTTTCAGATAAAGCTTAAAAATCCAACATAATTATAAGAAACCATCACCTAAACCCATTTACGTAGTTTTGGGTCAGTTTGATTGTTTGAACGGGTTAGCAGACCATTGCCGCCCCTAGAAAAGAGTTTAGGGACAACTAGAGAATAAATGTACAAAAGATCTCCCCCCTTTTCATGAGCTCTCAAGTGCCAAACACAAGGCTTAAACCACCAGAGGAACAAGTTACAACTCTGGATAACCACAAATTCCTCACCCAGACATGATACTACATTGAATATTGTAGTCCCTCAGGGAAACAAGTAATGCACGTTTCTTATTAAGAGACATCTTCCATCCTACTTCATCTCTTGGATTCTTCTCAGCAAGGAGGCAAATTATACAGCGGATTGAGCTGCATAAATCTACACATTATTTTAATGTCCCAAGTTAGATATGTATGCAGATGAACGCCCCTAAGAACCAACTGCTTGAGGACATGCAATTAATCTTTTATTTTATTTTATTCCTAGAATGTTTTGATTTTATTTTATGGAACAGCACTCAGAAAAGGTCTATGAATCGTCTCTCTTTTTAAGGCCATCTCGTGGATAACATCCTAAAAGTCACATAGAGGAACCCTGGTCGCTACAAATTGCTCAAAAGCTGAGCGTAAAATGTTATCTGTTAAAAAAAATATCCTCTCTCTAATTTCCTCCTCACCCTTGGGTAAAGATAATGTTTGCAACACCAACATCAGGATCAAGAGACGCAGAAAATGCTACGTGTCAACAAAAGCAATCGCTACCTCGCTTGGTGTCATTCCCATCTCCGCATTTATAGTAAGCTATTGGGAAGGAAGGAGAGTGCATAAGAGCCAAGCAAAGTTTTAGGAACCCCAGGATGGCAACCTTTGTCATGTCTTCCTTGGCCCTGAAGCCTTCTCCATTCCTTGAGAGGCCACAGGCTAAGGGCCTCCCTTCCTCGGCCAGATCCCCTTCTTCTCTCAAGGTTCAGGCCAGCGGTGGCAAGAAGATCGAGACCTCCACACCCTATGGTTAGTATTCAAAAGCAACTCTGACTCAAGCTTCATCTGCTCTAAAATCGAGTATGCATGACAAACCCGGATTATCACCACCACCACCATCATCTGAGAGCATGCAAGTTTATATAATACGTATCTCCTGATTAACATGGTAAAATTTTCATACCCTCCTTAGCATCAACCATTCAAGACCAGTTTCTAGAGACAGCAACAAAAAAAATGGAGGAGAAAATAGTAAATCGCTAAACTGAAAAGATCGATTAACATTATGAGGTGCTGCATCCCCTCTAAGGCCAGATTTTTCTATGGCAATGTGATTATATCACAAGGCTGATTTTAACTTTTCCATCCGTCAATCAATAAAAATAAAATCAACCTATATATTTATTATTTTATGGCATTCAACATATCTCTACAGTCTACAACTTCCTGACCTCTCACAGGAACTGAATTTCTGGTCCTGTTCATCCGACCAAATTTTCTTTTTCTGTGATTAAAAATTAAACAATTTGTAGGAACTGGAGGGGGTATGAACCTGAGAAATGGTGTCGACGCATCTGGAAGGAAGCCTAAGGTTGTATTTCTCTCTCCCCCTAATTCCTCTCATAATTAACCAAGTATATGGCTACATTGCAAACTATTAGAGGTGTCTTTGGGGTGTCAAGTTGCCTCCGCTACTGTTTCTGATAGAAGCTTCCATCCTTACTTTGTCTTGCCTATAATGGATACAGGGGAAGGGTGTTTATCAGTTTGTGGACAAATACGGTGCAAACGTCGATGGTTACAGGTAGGAATTCAACAATTTCTTTGCTTTCTGTTATCATTACTTCATCCATTATTACCCAAAGAAAGGGGGGGGAAAGAACTAAATGCAGTATGCAGCAACGGGTTCTGGGACTATGAATGTTAGACTTCACCTATAGCATTCTAAAGAAAAAATAATCACAAATTGATCATAAAATTAAAATTGCTGTGGCAGTAATGATTTATTTATCATCATGCGAAAGATTATAATGTCAATACTTTTACTTGCAGCCCAATTTATGCACCTGAAGAGTGGTCCCCAGGTGGTGATGTCTATGTTGGAGGTTAGACCAGCAAACAAAAACATATGATATCAAATCTAAATTGGTGCATTAGCAACATAATATCTACTCATCAGAAACCTTATTTTTTGAGAGTCAAATTTTCCTTGAACTAATATTAGAATAAATGTGGGTCGTGCAGGAACCACAGGGCTTTTGATATGGGCTGTAACCCTGGCTGGACTTCTACTGGGTGGCGCTCTTCTTGTGTACAACACAAGTGCTCTGGCTCAGTAGAATGTTATCACAATGATGATGTAATCTAGCCCACTATTTCTCTCAGAAAGAGCTTATTGTTGATACTCTCCTTTATTGTTTTATTGCTAAAATGCAAACTAATATTTCCTTAGTCGATAACGGTAAGGATCTCATATCTGAATGCTAAACTACACATTTTCTGTCGGTGGGATAGAATTCACCATCTACAGCAACAGCATTGCATCGACATAGGAGTTAACAAGGTTTTCTCAAATATAACATCTCATACTATATATTGGTGCAGAAACTGATCGTCACTGAAACCAGCTGAAGTGGAGGCCGACGAGGTTGCCGCCAGGGATCTGTAAAACAAAGTTCCGTCCGAAGCCAGTGGGGGATGGCTCCAGTAAGACCCTCCAATGATCAAGTCAGCTCTGGCCAACAGAAATGGAGTGCTCGAGAATGAGTTCCGCAGAGCTTAGAAAAGGAGGGAAGAGCTTAGAGCTTAGAGATAGCGTATCTGAAGGGTCCTTTTTATAGGCGGAGCTTGATGGTGACAGCTGTGGCCGCGTGGTGGCGGGCCGCTCGAGGTCCGGCGGAATCAATCCCGAGGAAAGGCACCGTCTGCAACGGGTTGACGGTGACAGCCATCGCCGCCTGGTAGCAGGTCGCTGTCGCCTGCAGCGGACTGATGGTGATGGCTACAGCTGTCTTGATACTGAGCCGCTCGAGGCCGAATGAAGGGTTGAAGAGCTTTGACGTGTACCCATTTCGGAGGAGTTCGAACTCCCGAAGGGAATATGGCTGGAGAGGGTCGTCCGGGAGGAACAATAGCTGAAGGAGCCCGAAAGGAATTCCGCTTCCGTAGGAGTTCGTCTGAATGAGGGATCCAGGAATCCGACTGAAGGAGGTGTCTGGGAGGAGTCCGACCAGAGTTCAGCTGCTGAGTTTGGCCGCTGAGTTCGGCCGAGGGACGACCGCTGAGGAGTTCGACCGAGGCTCAACCGCTGAGGAGTTCGACCGAGGCTCAACCACTGAGGGATTCGGCTGGAGGGGTTCGGCTAAGGCCCGACCATTGGGAGTCCGAAGGAGCTCGACCGCTGAGGCGTTCGGCCGGCTGGAGGAGTTCGGCTAAGGCCCGGGCGCTGGGAGCCCGAAGGAACTCGATCACTGAGGAGTTCAGTCGGCTGGAGGGGTTCGGCTAAGGCCCGGCCATTGGGAGTCCGAAGGAGCTCGGTCGCTGAAGCGTTCGGCCGACTGGAGGAGTTCGGCTAAGGTCCGACTATTGGGAGTCCGAAGGAGCTCTTCCGTGGCTACCGATTGCGTTAAACTGAGCATCGAACTGGACTTCGGTAGGAGCGGAGTTTATCCCCAACAATAGTCCCCCCACTCCCAAGTTCGAAACTCGAAGGATGTGCGGAAAGGGCGACTGCCAAAATCCTCTTCTGGGCTCCATGCTGGTTCAGGTCGAAGCTCGGGAAGATCTCATCTCCAGCCAAAGTTGACGTTGAAGTCGAAGCCCGGAAGAGATCTCATTTCCAATCGAGGTTGAAGTAGATCTCGACTCCTGCGGTCGAGGTCGGAGGTTAAGCCCCTCGGGGGCGATATTGTCACCAGCGACCGAGGCTGACTCGGAGGGGATCTCCTCTCCTGGAGTCGAGGTCGAATCGGGGGAGTTCTCAATTTTTGCGACTGAGGTTAATACGAGTGCTCGGAAGAGATCTGATCTACAGTTGGGGTCGACTCGATCGCTTGGGAGAGATCCTATCTCTGGCCGAGGTTATCTCCGATCTTATCTCTGGCTGAGATTGTCTCGATCATTCGGTAGAGATCTCATCGCTGGCCGAGGTTATCTCCGATCTTATCTCCGACTGAGGTTGTCTCGATCATTCGGAAAAAATCTTATCCTAGCCGAGGTTGTCACGGTCGCTCGGAAGAAATTTTATCTCTGACCGAAGTTGATTCGATCGCTCGGGAGAGATCTTATCTCTGACCGAGGTTGTCACGGTCACTCGAAAGAGATCTTATCTCTCGCAGTCGAGGTTGGCCCGGACCCTCGGGGGAGATCTTATCTCCTACGGTCGAGGTTGCTTCGGAGGAGATCTTATCTCCTGCGGCCGAAGTTGGCCCGGACCCTCGGGGGAGATCTTATCTCCTGCAACCGAGGTTGCCTCGGGGGAGATCTTATCTCCTACAACCGAGGTTGCCTCGAGGGAGATCTTATCTTCTGCAGCCGAGGTTGATGCGGGTGCTCGAGGGAGAACTTATCTCTTGCAGTCGAGTTTGCCTCTGGGAAGATCTTATCTTCTACAGTTGAAGTTGACCCAGACCCTCGGGAGAGATCTTATCTCCTGCAATCGAGGTTGATGTGGGCGCTCGGGGGAGATCTTATCTCCTGCAGCCGAAGTTGGCCCGGACCTTCGAGGGAGATCTTATCTCCTGCAATCGAGGTTGCCTCGGGGGAGATCTTATCTCCTACAGTCGAGGTTGATGCGGGCACTCGGGGGAGATATTATCTCCTGCAACCGAGGTTACCTCGGGGAAGGTCTTATCTCCTGCAGTCGAAGTTGGGCCGGACCCTCGGGGGAGATCTTATCTCCTGCAGCCGAGTTTGCCTCGGAGAAAATCTTATCTCCTGCAGCCGAAGTTGGCCCGAACCCTCGGAGGAGATCTTATCTCCTACAACCGAGGTTGCCTCGGAGGAGATCTTATCTCCTGCAGCCGAGGTTGATGCGGACGCTCGGAGGAGATCTTATCTCCTGCAGTCGAGTTTGCCTCGAGGAAGATCTTATCTCCTGCAACCGAAGTTGGCCCGGACCCTCGGGGGAGATCTTATCTCCTGCAACTGAGGTTGCCTTGGGGGAGATCTTATCTCCTGCAATCGAGGTCGATGCGGGCGCTCGAGGAAGATCTTATCTCCTGCAGCCGAAGTTGGTCCGAACCCTCGAGGGAGATCTTATCTCCTGCAACCGAGGTTGCCTCGAAGGAGATCTTATCTCCTGCAGCCGAGGTTGATGCGGACGCTCGGAGGAGATCTTATCTCCTGCAGCCGAGGTTGAAGATCTTTGACCTGCTCGTGTTAGGACGAGGTTCTCCTCCTGTTCCGAGGGGAAGCTACCTGCAGCACATCCCCGTTTCAGGGTCGTGGGGGCGTTGTTCCTCCGAATTCTCTCAGGCAGTAAATCCCGGGCCGGACGACCTCCTCTATCTCAAGCTGACCTTCTCAATTTGGAGCACGCTTGACGCTGAGAGATGACAGCCCGTCGAAGTACCAAGCTCCTCTCAGGGGTAACGTTGATGACGCCATGAGGCGGCCAACCTTCTTGTCGTTTCTGGCTACGACAGCGCCCTTGGCCGACCTTCTGCTTCAGGCTGGCGTCGGAGGAATTTACGCAGCCGCCCCTTTCTGACAAGCTCCTTAATTTCGTCTCGAAGCTGAATGTATTCCTCAGTATCGTGGCCGTGGTCGCGATGGTGGAGGCATTACTTGCTTCGATCGCGCATGTCTGGGGGAGGTCATAATCCTTCTGATCTTGGTAGTCGGTTCTTAACTTCCATGAGAATTTAAGTTCGAGGAGCATTATGGGGGGCGTAGTCGCGGGACCTTTCGAAAGGAGGATTTCTTCACGCCCTTCTGTCGGGGCTTCATGCCCCTTTGTCGAGGCTTCCTTGATGACGAGTTCGAGGGAGAGTTCGGCGAGACCACCAAACTTCATTCCGTCCTCCAGTGAAACCTTCGTCGGGGCTTCCTTAATGACGAGTTCGAGAGGGAGTTCGGCCTTGCTTGCGCTGGAGAGGTCGTGAGCGCGGCCGAGCTTCACTCCGCCTCTTGTGAAACCTTCTGCGGGAGAACTTCATGCCCCTTTGTCAGGGCTTCCTGGATGGCAAGCTCGAGGGCGAGTTCGGCGGCCTCGCTCACGTCGAACCTTATTCCGCTCTCCCACGAAACCTTCCGCAGGAGAACTTCATGCCCCTTTGTCGGGGCTTCCTTGATGATGAGCTTCGAGGGGAGTTCAACCTCGCTTGCGCTGGGGAGGTCGTGAACGCGATCGAACTTCACTCTGCCTCCTGTAAAACCTTCGCTGGGAGAACCTCATGCCCCTTTGTCGGGGCTTCCTTGATGGCGAGCTTCGAGGGGAGTTCGGCCTCACTTGCACTGTGGAGGTCGTAAGCGCGGCCGAACTTCATTTCGCCTTCCGTGAAGCCTTCCACGGGATAACTTTTGCTCTGTTTCTCCTCCCCAAGGGCGATTGGCATGCTAAGCCAAATGCTCTTCCTTAAGACCGGTTCCTGACATTCTCATGGCGGGTTTGCTGGCAAAGTCCCCGTCGAAAGCTTGTCGCACAGCCTGCATCATCTCAACAAGGCCACGAACCTGCTGGACCAACAGGTTGAACTGCTCCACATCCACGGTGGCTTCAGATGGAACCTGAGTTGCCGGGGCTGAAGCAGGAGCAGATGGATACGGAATCGGGCCGCGGAGGCTGCCGATCGCCGAGTCGAAGCTCTCCTGAGAGGCATTTTCTCTGATCTCCGGAAAGGAAAGATGGGAATCATCGCCGAGCACTCCTTTAAGAACAAGGAAACCTCGAGGGTTCGGAGGCCCTTCCTCTAGCGCCAATCTGTTGGTGTAGAAATTGATCGTCGCCAGAACCAGCTGGAGTGGAGGCCGATGAGGTTGCCGCTGGGGACCTGCAAAACAAAGTTCCGTCCGGAGCTGGTGGGGGGTGGCTCCGGCAGGACCCTCCAATGATCAAGTCAGCTCTGGTCAACAGAAATGGAGTGCTCGGGAATGAATTCCGCAGAGCTTAGAAAAGGGGAGGAGAGCTTAGAGATAGCGTATCTGGAGGGTCCTTTTTATAGGCGGAGCTTGATGGTGATAGCTGTGGCCGCGTAGTGGCGGGCCGCTCGAGATCTAGCGGAATTAATCCCGGGGGAAGGCGCCGTTTGCAGCGCCGCCTGCAATGAGTTGACGATGACAGCCATCGCCGCCTGATAACGGATCGCTGTCGCCTGCAGCAGACCGATAGTGATGGCTGCAACTGTCTTGATACTGAGCCGCTCGAGGCCGAATGAAGGATTGAAGAGCTTTGACGTGTACTCATTTCAGAGGAGTTCGAACTTCCGAAGGAAATATGGCTGAAGAGGATCGTCCGGGAGGAACAATAGCTGAAGGAGCCCGAAAGGAGTTCGGCTTCCGTAGGGGTTCGTCTGAATGAGGGATCTAGGAATCCGATCGAAGGTGTCTGGAAGGAGTCCGACCAGAGTTCGACTGCTGAGGAGTTTGGCCGCTGAGGAGTTCGACCGAGGGACGACCACTGAGGAGTTCAGCCGAGGGACGACCGCTGAGAAGTTCAACAGAAGCTCGACCGCTAAGAAGTCCGACCGATTGGAGGGGTTCGACTAAGGCCCGGCCATTGGAAATCCGAAGGAACTCGACCGCTGAGGCGTTCGGCCGGCTGAAGAAGTTCGGCTAAGGCTCGGGCACTGAAAGCCCGAAGGAACTCGGCCGCTGAGGAGTTCGACCGGCTGGAGGGATTCGGCTAAGGCCCGACCATTGAGAGTCCGAAGGAGTTCGGCCGGCTGGAGGAGTTCGACTAAAGCCCGACCATTGGGAGTCCAAAGGAGCTCTTCCATGGCTACCGATTGCGTTAAACTGAGCATCGAACTGAACTTCAGTAGGAGCGGGGTTTATCCCCAACACTATACATAAAGCAAACGCTGGGCGTAATTGACCATCGTCCAGGATTAGACGTTCAAGCATCTCACATGCAACCGCATGAGATGAGAACCTGTGGGGTTAAAAAAAAAATCCTGCAAAGTCCTGAAACTGAACCACCATGAAAAATCCCAAATCTCTTTTCTGAGGGGGAAAATCCTAAATCAAAAAAATTGTAAACCATTTACCTCAAGTAAATCTGAAATAACTGACTCTGATAATTATTATATAATAGATTCTGGAGTACTTTTATAGACTCTTATATATAAGAGAGCTCTTATTTACAAACCTATTCCAAAACTCTCGCTGAAATCTTTGAAAAAGGGGGAAAAACTCTTGAAAAGTGGACTTATTCCAAAACCCTCTAGTTCAATTTCCATTTATCCTCCTCTCTAAGAGATGAAATCTATCAAGTCATGTCGCACACGCAAAGAACATGTCGGTAGCACAAGAATGAGATGCAATTGAAATTAATAGAAGTTTAGTATTCCATATATTCTTAGTTGCAACAAGAAACAAGAGGGCAGGAGCTGGAGTACAAAGACAAGAACGTTAATGGCAACAGATTGCTACCGTCAACAAACAACACTAAGAAGACTCAGACTGCTTGCTTAAAGCATAGGATCGGTCAGGAAAAGTACTTAAAACCTGAACTTTGCCCATCTTCACAGGTTATAAGATCACACTGCTTCATAAGTAACTGGGTTTACAATCTAAAAATATGCCCTCCAAAAGCACTCGGACAAGAAGTTGGTCAGACGAGTAACAGATAATTCAGCATTCTATAATAAAAATTAATGATGACAACCAAGGAATCTGATCTTCAGCAAATGCAAGTGATATGATTGCATAGCAAATAAAAAGAACCACATATATGGAATGAGCTTGTCCCTTCTTTGGACCTATTGAATATTGCAGTTGCTATCATCTTGATCATTATGTCATCCATGAATGGTTGGTATATAACAAAGTAATCAGCAGATCAATAACCATATATACATAATATAGTGAAAGAGCCATTAACATAATCAGCAACATTAACACAAGGGAAAATGGTAACCTAATTTGTAGTTCCCTGAATATGTAGACAACACAAGGCATTCAAATTTCTGGTCAGTACATAACTGATGCTGTTTTGTTTCAAAAATAGAAAACTTCCATAGGAGTGCAAACAGCTTGATTTATGAAAGCAGCTCAATTCAGGAAGCGATTATGCAAAGCACAATATGAGGGAAGACAAGATACTGCCATTATAAAGGGAAACTTAAAAATAAATCTATAAAAATCAGTGGAGATTTTAAAAGTGATCATCAGCATCCAGATATTTTTCAGTTATGGACTTGGTTAGTAAAATTTACTCAACCAGACAACAGAAATATAGTTCTCCGCATCTTGTCGGTACTTGATGTGCATACAAGGATCTGAAAGGCTGCACAAAAAAATATTATATATGATAATAATAATCAGTGTCCTTACAATTTGTTTCTGGGAAAAATTTTGAATTTTCCTCAGGAAGTACAACTTCATTCGACCAACCCAGGAACATAAATGGCCTCCATCTAGTGAAGCAGAGTACATGAAAAAAGCAATCCAAATGCATGACAACAAAAGCATGAACTAAGCAGCATCTTAGAGAGGGTTAATCACCTTCAAAAAAGAGTTTTCACTTTTTCCCACCACCAGAAACATTGAATTTGAAGAAGATAATGTCACCATCCTGAACAACATAGGTCTTTCCTTCTTGCCTGTACTTCCCAGCAGCCTGTAAGAACCAAGAGGTATTATATTTTCATAATTTTGAAGAATAAAATGCAAAGAACGAGAAGAAGCCATGCATAGATATGACTAACTATATAAAACAGTGGACAAGGCAGGCAGAATAAAGTGCAGGTATAGTTCTGTACCTTGACTGCAGCTTCACTGCCCAGTTCTTTTAGCTCTTCAAACTTCATAACCTGAAAACAATACAAATCACCAAATAAACAAGCATTGCACGAAAAGTAAAAAACAAATCCTAGATCCTACTTATTTCCAAATATTTTGATTCAAGCCATGTTCAAGCTAAACATCTTTCTCTATGCAACAAAAGTGAGTCACAACTGTTGCACATTAACTAAAATGTAAAGACACCTGAACATATATTCATTGATATAGGGGAAAAACAGATATCTGCTTTGTTTCTTGAAATGTGAAACAGAAAATGGAGCCAACACCTCTTGAATATGTAGTCAATGTATCTTGGGAGCAACAACAGATACACAAGATATCAGAACCAGATAGTGGAAAAAAATTTAGCAGCCCATATTCTCATTAGCATAAATCACAAAAGAAGGGAATATTATCATAGTGAAATGATAGAAGTGCACATTAGTTTGGGTATTAATGTTAGGTTCAACTAGCATTTTCCAATATGAAATAATTAAATAGAAATAATGCAGATTCGGCACACAAGGTATAAATATTCCAAGGGACCTGCATTATTGCTGGCTGAATCAGGATCTGGAAAATGATCAATTCATTACAAAACACTAAAGATCATCAATATGAAGAATAAAAGGCTGCAGTACCCAAGGTGTTCTGAAGTGACATAAAAACCCAAAAAGCATGCAAAGCCACATGATGATTAGAAGTTGCATATAAAAAAGGCCTATAGAATCTTCAAAGGTCATCCAGGAAAAGCATATGCAGATCTTACCCACAAATGACTTAGATACTAATTAACTATGCTAAAATAGGCATTACAAGTTCTACGCCAATGATTTTCATCTTCATTAGATCATATTATCATCGACAGGAATGAAAAAGAAGCACAAAATTTCTTCTAGCTGAAGAGAGAGTTAAGATACAATGCCATAGATTGGATTTTAAGCCCAGTTGTTTTAAAGAAGGCTATATGCAGCTACATATGTGTAGCTAGCCTACAGGCCGCACCACATGTAGGATATACGGTAAACATATGTGCTGGGCTGCATAACAGGCTACCTAGGTGGTCCACAGCCTGCATCTGCAGTCCAGGCAGTCTGCAGCCTGCTTTATTCAAGGCAGGATTAATGGGTCATGGTGGTGGATACAAGCAGGTTGGGCAGTTCTGGGAAGCACTTAGGAGGCTGTGCCACTTTGGCTACTTGAAAATTGGACAGAAGAGGAGGAGAAAATACAAATCCTCCCAGTTGGTTAGGAGACAAGAAGAGAGAAACTCATTTTCTCTCATTTGGTTAGAAATTTGAGGAGAGAATAAGAGTAATTTGAGATCCCTGGTTTGGATAATAAATCGGGAGAGAAGACAAGAAACAGAGAGATGATTTCTCTCCAAACCCTACATTTTAGTCCTCCGAATTTGGAGAGAATCTGAGAGAAAAGAAACTCTCCTCTTCCCCTCTTTTCCCTTGTGTCCCAAGTTCTTTTCTCCTCTCCAGTTCATGATTCTCTTCATTTCCTTTCTGTTATTTTCTTTTCTCTTTTCTCATTTCCTTTCTTTTCTTTTCTCCTCCCCTATGTATCCAAACAGGGCCTTGGTTCCCCCAATGCCTCTCTCGCCTTGGCTTCTTTCTTAAGGCCTAAACACCAAACTGTAGAAGTGAAATCGAGGTCCTCAACAAACAGTGATTACAGAAGGCAGTTCAGCATGGTGGGTGGACAAACCTCACCTCTCTTCCTCTGCCTCCCCTGTTTGGTCTTCAACCTATAGTCTGTTTTCCCCCTTACCTCTCTTTTTTCCACTGCTGCTGCTGCTGCTGCTTTTCTTTTTTATTTTCTCGGCTGTGTTGCTGCTCACCAGTTCTTGCTGTTGCTTCTGCTGTTATTGTTAATGATTTAATACTATTTTGAATATAATAAACTCTTGCTTCTTGATATCAGTATTAAATATTTAAATATATATACATAATTTGCTGTCAAATAAGGGGTGCAATCGAGCCGAGTCGGGTAATTGGAAGCTCAAGCTTGACTCAACTCAAAATACTCGGACTCGAAATTCGGCTCGAACTCGACCGAACCTTAATATCCCAAGCTCGAATTCGACTCGATAAAAAATAGGCAAAGCTCGAAATCGACTCGACTCAACTCGAATATGAATCGAGCCATACTCAAGCTCGAGTTCAAGCTCGAAATCCGACCTTACCTTACTAATAATACATATATTAATATATATATATATTATAAATAAAAATAATATTATTAAATATATATAAAAATTCAAGTATGCTTGCAAGCTTTCAAGTCAAATATCCTGCTACTCGAGTCGAACTCGAGTAGCTCGACTCATTTGCACCCTTAGCTATCATTGCTGAATGCTTAGATGCTATAGTTCTTACTGAATTGCTGATGTTGTATGTGTGCCACAAGTGTAATTGATATTGAACTTTGAGCATGGTTTACATTTTATAGGATGATATTGCCATTTTATTAGGATAATAATTGATACTATATTAGAATATGACACTCAACTAAACATGAATTGGTGTACATAATTTTTTTATTTTTTGGTGTTTTATATTTCTAATTTTTCAGGGTTTTGCTGATTTCTATTTTCAACTATTTATATAGAGTCATGCATATAATTTATTTTTACATATCTAAAAAATATAAACCGCATATGCACCCGCATACTGCATGTGCTATGCAGGGACCTGACCACCCACATATTACAGCTGCCTTTTGAAACATTGTTTAGGTCCATGACAACTGCAAAAATACAGATTAAGTAAAATCGAGATTCCTGGATGCTAAGCATCATATGAAGCATCTAATAAAACTAGAAACTAAAAATCAATTGTTTGCAATTCTTGGTTAACCATAATGTTTTTTTTTTTTCAGCTGATATCACATTTCTTCTATAAATAAGAAATTGTAAAAAGTATTATGGAAAGTGAGATGATACCGTTAGCATAGACATTATATGATGAAGTACCCATAAGAATCCATACAGATATTACAAATATCAGACCATACATGTGATCTCTAGACTGCACTTATCTGCTAATCCGAACTTTTACTAAACAAAAAATAAATAAATAAAAGTTCATGTCTATGCAATCAAAGAAAGCAGAAATACCTCAGCACATATAAAACCTTTTTCAAAATCAGAATGGATGGCACCAGCAGCTTGAGGGGCTTTGGTTTGCCGTCTGATCTGCCAACATTTCACCTAATGACAGCCAAAAAATTGTTACAACAGAGCATACCCAGCCAATGAATAAATGAAATTCTACTGTTCTAGTCTTCCAGGTGTCATGCAAATCACAAGGTAAGAGATCGCATTATTGATAATATATATTATATTGAATGAAACTATGAATGTAGCATGCAGAATAGCTTAACATCACAAAGTATTTTTTTAATTCAGAAAGGGCACAGTTACAGGTACCAACTGATAAGAAACATAAATTATCTCAAGTTATATACAAATCGGCGGATGATAAGAAACTTTCTCCACATTCAATGGCGTTTGACTGAAAATGCATGAGAAGATCAAAAACCTTGACAACATGTCACATAAACCAGGTGATCAAATAAGTAAACTATGGCGGTATGCCTGTTGGGAAAAATATGATACCTCATCTGGTCCAGCGGTGAAAAAGTATATAAGGTTGATTGCAGCAAAACCAGTCTTTATGATTTTAGGTATAGCACTGCAGCAACATAAAGCAAATTATTTCAGAAATCTGCCATTTAAACCTATACATGAACCTTTGTTGAGAATGCATGCGCATGCAATGTTAAGAACAGTGTTGTTAAAGGCCCTTGGCGCACCTAGGCACTAGGAATCCCTGGAGCCTAAGTGCAAGGTGCAGGCACATGCCTAAGAGAAGTCATGCATCAAAAACAGAAACTATAGGCAAGAATTCCAGTAAATAAAAACTAGCACCCTGTTATTAAAAAGTAAAAACTAAAAATAGAAAAAGATATAGCTATAGACAAGACGAAGTACAGCATGTAAAAACTAACTCTAACCCAAGAATAATCAAATAAGTACTTTTTAAAATCCTAATTGGCTAATCCTTCTCCTCAACATCATCAAACCAGCTTTATCATTTTCTTCTTGTTCCTCTCTAATATCTTTCTCATACTTGTTGGGCTCATTGACTCTGCAACCCCGATTTGACGTCCGTACGACAACTGATAGTCGATCTTCCCGATTGATGATTGGCGCTACCAACCAAACAGCAACCACAACAAACTCCCGAATAACGACGAACGGCCATGAGTCGAGCGGACGGCCATGAGTCGAGCGGACGGAACTGGCTGTCAACCAATTTTGACATTCGATTTACAATCGGATAACCACACAAACAACCGACTGTCAATCAGTCTACTGATCGACAATCGGCTTTCTCCAACCAACTCTTCATCAAACGGTGTAATTCTAACCGCTGACCAATCAGAATATCGGAATTGTTGATGGTCAGTCGAATCAACGATGTCACCGACGTATGGTCGGCTAGACAATAATACCGACATATGGTCGGTACAATCAACATTTTCGATGCAAAATGCGTATAACGGACTCTCCATGATCATATAATGGGCATTAACTGCTCTCATTAAAGCGGAACCCTACGATCTCTAATCGTGATCAGCGGTTACTAGTACTTCGCCTATAAAATGATTTTTCATACCGGCCCATACACCCTGTACCGTACCGTATTGGTGGAGAACCGGAACGGTTCTGGCCGATTTTTCTAAAAATGGCCTGAACCAGACCGAACCAGTCGGTATGATATGGTATGGGCTAGTACCAAACGGTTTGATCCGATACAGGTCGGTACGGTATGGTATGATTTTTTCTTTTTTTTTCTTTTTTGGATCATTGGATGGGATTTTTTTATTGTTTTATTGGCGGTACGGAGCGGTATGGTACCATACCATACCATACCGACCGGCATAGGTGCCGGTACCGAGTCCGCGAACCTTGGGTAGGACACTTCTGGGCTAAAACTCTGCCAAGTACATTCTCAATATCCTGTTCACCAATCCTCCTCTAACTTAAGCATTAGAGGATCCCCACCAGAGACAACTTCGATCAGTGAGGGCTTTCTTTTTCAGGCAATCTTCTCCGACGATAGGCGTATCAGAGGATTGGCCACAACAAATTGGCGTGTCAGGTAGGGGGAAGAAACAAATTACTTTGAGAAAATAACCATTGCTAAGAACACGAGCCCAACATTCCACCAGCTCCGCTAGACAGTCTTCCCACCGAAAAGATTTTCCTCCATCACTAATGGCAGAGCCCAGTGCTTCGCATCCGATTGTCACAATGGATGTCCAGACTCAACAACTTGCTGCGCTAATGCAGCAAATGAAAGTTTTGACGGAGACGGTGCACAACCTCCAACAACATCAACAGCGACCGATAGCAAAAGAACCACCAGCACATGTAGTGCCGTCCAGGCACAGTCGCCACTCTCCATGGCGATCTGTCTCCTTCACTAAAGCGGTGATCAACTCGACATTCTCGTCGTGTCGAAATGTCACCATCTCGGCACTCACATCGTGCCACCCATCATTCGCGACAGTCTACTTCTCCTTCCTTTTGGCACAGTATTCATAAGAGAAAAAGACAGCGTCCATTGTCGACTTCTTCATCTTCAACTTCTTCAGAAGATTCTACCCCTGGATACTCACAGCAACAGCAGCTCGATGACTATGAATGAAAGTTCAAGAAAATCGACTGTAAACTCATCCAACTGCAAGGGAATAATCGGGAGGGGGGGGTCCCAGCAACCTTAGCATTCACTCGACGAATTATAGATGAACCGATCCCATCTCGATTCAAGATGCCATAGATGGAGCCATACGATGATGGTTCCACAGACCCAATCGATCATCTGCAAAGTTACAAAACTCTTATGATGATCTAGGTGGCCTCTGACGCCCTCCTTTGCAAAGGCTTTCTGACGATTATTCGGAAAGCTGCTCGAGCCTGGTATTCCAAGCTTTAGTTGGGAAGCACATCTTCTTTCGAGCAGCTAGAGAGTTCGTTCATGGCACATTTCAGCACCAGTCGAAGGATGCCACAAACATCCAACAATCTCTTCTCAATCAAGCAGAATGGAGAGACGCTGAGAAAATTTGTGGCGCATTTCAATGCCGCCATGCTTAAGGTCAAGGACCTCAACGAAAACTTGGCCATTTTGGCCATGAAAAGAGGTCTGAGGAGATCCTGGTTCACCTACTCTCTAGGGAAGAACTACCCTCGAACATATGCTGAACTTCTGGAGCGTGCATTCAAACACATTCGCGTGGATGAAGGCACTTCTGACCAGCGCCAAGTAGAAGAAAAAGGTCAGAAGAAAAAACAAAAGAGTGAAGCTCCTGCTGACTCAAGTGGGCAATCAACTAATCAAAAAGCTTCACCATTCCAATAGGGTTCGAGGCCGAATAATTACAGCATAAAATATGACTCCTATACTCCATTGACTGCTCCTCGCACGCAAATTTTGATGAAAATCGAAGGAATAGAATACCTTCGACGCCCTCCACCAATGAAGGCACCACCAAAAAATCGCAATCGAAAGAATTACTGTCGGTTTCACCGTGATCACGATCACGATACCGAACAGTGCATCCAACTCAGGGATTAAATTGAAGCCCTGATTCGCCAAGGGTACCTTAGTAAATATCAGCGCGATCCCCAAACTCAGACTCCTGTTGATCGACAACCTCAGTGCCAACCTGAGGAACCGAATGACAATCAGCCAACAGTGAGTCATCAATATGATTTCGGGACAATCCGGAAACTGAGGGGCAACTTCCGAAGAAGAATCGGCCAAGAAGCGGCACGAAGATAATATTATTTCTTTTTCGGATGATGATGATGTACGGAGAATTCAAATTTTCCATAGTGATGCTGTCGTTGTGTCAGCAACGATAGCTAATTATGATGTAAAATTCTTCCTTACGGATAATGAAAGTTCGACCGATGTTTTATTTTATTTGACTTTCTCCCAAATGCGATTGCCGACTGATCGACTCAGAAAAGTATCAATGCCTTTAATCGGCTTCACTGGAGATGCAGTCAATGTGGAAGAAGAGATCACTCTCCCCCTCACAGCAGAAACTGAACCACGTCAAAGCACCCTTCTCACCATATTTACTGTTGTTCGAGTGCGCTCAGCTTATAATGCCATACTCGGATGACCTACACTCAACACATTGAGAATGGTAGTATCGACTTTCCACCTCTTAGTCCGATTTCCCATCTGAGAGGGAGTCGGCGAAATGCGTGGGGATCAACAACTAGCACAGCGCTACTTTATGATCTCTATCGAAGGCACCAAACTTGAAGACCCTCTGACAATCAACAAACTCGATCAAAGAGAAAACGAAGAAAGGGGAGAACTGTCAGAACAACTAATGCCAATTCCCTTAAAAGAAGCAGATCTGATGAAAACCGTTTCAATCGGATCAAGATTGATCGAACAAGAACGGAATCAACTAATAGATTTACTGAGGGCAAATGCTGACATATTCGCTTGATCGACAACCGACATGCCTGAAATTCCTTCGAAAGTAATAACTCACCGACTGAATATTGATCCGAAGGCCAAGCCGGTGAGACAAAAGAAGCCTTTCGCTCCCGAAAGACAGAAAGCCATCGATGAAGAGGTGGACAAACTCCTCGCTGTCGACTTCATCAGAGAAACTCACTATCTCGACTGGCTTGCAAATGTCATGATGGTGAGAAAGGCTAACGAAAAGTGGCAAATCTGCATCGACTACACCGATTTAAATGAAACTTGTCCGAAGGATAGCTTTCCTTTGTCGAAGATTGACCAACTAGTCGATGCAACGTCAGGACACCAACTGTTAACCTTCATGGATGCCTTCGCAGGTTACAATCAAATTCGGATGGCGCCAGAAGATGAGGAGCATACCACTTTCGTAACCAACAAAGGCATTTACTGTTACAAGGTAATGCAATTCGGTTTAAAAAATGCCGAAGCAACTTACCAACAACTAGTATACAAAGTGTTCAAAGACCAAATCGGCCGAAATATGAAAGTCTACGTCGATGATATACTGGTGAAAAGTACTTAAACCGGCAATCACATTCGAGACTTAGAAGCTTTTAGCACACTACGACAACATCAGATGAAATTAAATCCGACTAAGTGTGCATTCGACGTAATCTCTGGCAAATTTCTTGGATTTCTTGTCTCGCAGCATGGAATTGAGGCCAACCCAGAGAAAATTAAGGCCATCGTCGATATGAAACACCCGACTTCCAAAAACGAGATACAATAATTGAATGGAAGAATCGTAGCACTCAACCAATTCGTTTCAAAGTCGACTGAAAGATATTTACCCTTCTTCAAAATTCTACGACAAGCAGACTTTTCATGATCGATTGAATGCCGACAATCCTCCGAAGATCTGAAGAAGTATTTGATGTCTCCACCACTGCTTGCAAAACCAGAGGTAGGAAAAATATTATATCTCTACATAGCTATGTCGGTGAAAGCGGTTAGTTTGGTCCTCGTTCGAGAAGATGAGAATCGAATCCAACGATCTACTTATTATACAAGTGCTTCATAATGCCGAAATCCGATATTCGAAGGCCGAGAAATTGATCTACACCTTAATCATATCGGCTCAACGACTCCGGCCATATTTCCAAACCCGTTCGGTCGTAGTATTAACAGACCAACCATTGAAAGCAATTTTACACCGACTGGACACTTCCGGTCAATGGCAAAAGGGGCGATTAAACTCAATGAATTCGACATTCAATATCGCCTACGATCATCAATGAAGGCACAAGTATTAGCCGATTTTGTTGCCGAATGCACAATATCCGACGACAAACCAAAGCAATAATCCAATGGTAAATCGGAAACAATGGAAGGTTCTGAGACCGAAATCGATTCGACATGGATACTTCATGTAGATGGAGCATCCAACGCCCAAGAAAATGGAGCCGATCTCATCCTCGCCAACTCCAAAGGGACTGTTACCGAATATGCCCTTTGATTCAAATTCAAAGCATCAAATAATCAAGTCAAATACAAAGCACTACTAGCCGGCTTGAAAATTGCCAAGGAACTCAATGTTAATAATCCGAAGGTTTTCACTAATTCACAACTAATAACCGGACAAGTCAAGGGTGAGTATGAAGCTCGAGACCCGACTATGGCGAAATACCTTCAGAAGACCAAGGATCTCATATCGACTTTCGGATATTTCAAGATATACTATATTTCGAGAATAGAAAATGCTCGAGCTAATGCACTCTCTCGACTTACAACGACTTCTTCCAATCTTCTCTGCCGAACATTCATCGAATACCTGGAACAGCCGAGTATCGACAAAGTTGATGAAATGCTACAAATAAATGATGAGCCAAGTTGAATGGATCCGATCATCCGATATCTCACCAATGAAATCTTGCCCAATAATCCTTTGGAAGCTAAACATTTAAGATGGATCGCTTCACAATATATTCTGATGAACGGACATCTTTACAAGAGATCATTTCTACCTCCATTGCTTAAATGTTTAGGGCCGACCGACGCCAACCATGCCCTTCGAGAAATTCACGAAGGAATTTATGAAAATCACCTAAAGAGCAAATCATTGGCCTATAAAGTGCTGCGACAAGGATATTATTGGCCCACTATGGAAAAAAACACAGCCGATCTTGTTCGGAGGTGCAACCCATGTTAGAAGCATGCCAACATTCAACATCAACCAGCCAGTCAACTAACATCCATCATCGCACCATGGCCATTAGCTCAGTGAGGGATGGACATTCTTGGCCCTTTCCCTCTAGCGCTTGGTCAAAAAAAATTTTTGGTAGTTGCAGTAGATTACTTCACCAAATAGGTGGAAGCCGAACCATTAGCATAAATCACCGAAAGCAAAATGGAAGACTTCATTTAGAAATCACTCATATACAGATTCGGGCTGCCGCACACAATAATCACCGATAATGGTCGTCAATTCGATAATCAAAATTTCAGAGAGTTCCGTACGAAGTTTCACATAACGCACAAATTCACATCAGTCGGCCATCCCCAATCAAACGGTGAAGCGAAGGTCATGAATCGAACCATTCTACATGGAATCAAAACACAACTGAACGAAACGAAGGGCCTCCGAATAGAAGAACTACATTCAGTCCTATGGGCATATTGGACAACTCGCATTCCAACAGGAGAATCACCATTTGATCTTGCATATGGAACCGAAGCAGTAATTCTGGTGGAAATCGATTTACCATCCTTGAGAGTCGAATACTATGTCGAACCAAGCAATTCCGAATCAAGAAGAGCCGACTTAGATCTACTTCCTGAAATTCGACAAGATGCTCAAGTTCAGATCGCTGCATACCGATAAAGAGTCGCCCAATATTACGATGCAAGAGTGAAACCGAAGGTATTCCTCCCAGAAGACTTGGTCTTAAGAAAAGCAAAAGTTTCAAAACCTTTGAATCAAGAAAAGTTCTCTCCAAACTGGGAAGAACCTTATAGAGTAATCAAGACTTTTCGCCCAGGCGCCTACCAATTGGAGACTCTTGATGGAACGGCTATTCCACGAACCTGAAATGCAGACAATCTTAAGATGAATTATCAATAAAGTTGTCTTGAAGTTATTCGACTGTATGGCAATAAAATGATTGGGTTTCACTCCAATTCGATTAAAAATATATGCATTGTCAATTGACAACCGATTATCAAAAGGTAGTTCTACAACTCGTCGACTTATAATTGAACGACTCAACATTATGCCGACTCAGCAACAGTTGAGCGAAACCATATGCTGACTAAGCTACGGCTTAGCAGAATATGCTAACTTAGCCACGGCTGAGCAGAATACTATGCCGACTCAACCAAAGTTGAGTGGAATTCAACGCCTACATTAATTCAGTGAAAAAAATACCAACTTGACTCCAGTTAGTCGAAGGATATTCGGCTTACCCCCATTTATTAAATATAAAAGAGCTTCATGCCTAAATCCTAACCGATTAAAACTCGGTTAAACAACATACTTGGTGGTTATCTCTACTGAAGTTCTACATTCGATAAGTAAATCTACATTCAACTACCGACTGCAAAATGAAAGATAACACTTAGAAACTTTTCAGTGAAGAAAGTTCATTCATACTTAAAAAAGATTCATATTTAGAAAAGTTTCCTTTCATTCATACATAAAAAGTATTACAAAAGTTGGCCGAAGCCGAATTACAAAGTTGGGCCTTACCCGACGACAAAAATAAAAGAAAATGTACAAAATTTGAACTGATCAACGATCGGTATCTTCTACTACTACTGCGTTAATAACGTCCAGCGCCGATGCAAGTTCTTCTAAAGTCGGAGGAGGATCCAAAGTGGTCCCTTCAGAAGTTGGAGCGGGTTCCACAACGACTAGTGCTTGTTCAATCGGAGCCTCCTCAATCGGAGCGTCCTTAGTCGAAAGGAGTTTAGCCGACTCATGTTCTTCATCGACATCTTTTCCATCAGAATCGAAAACAGCGATGCAGCTCAAATCTAGATTTGGATAAACTTTACCGACTGCATCTCTGCCGTCTTCATATCCAATCAGATAAGCAAGATGACTGCCCATGAGCTCCTCCTTGAAGTCTTCTGAAACTCGAAATTCTTCGACAACCAGTTCCTGCGCCCGACTGATAGTCGCCCGAATCGACTCCATCTCTGACTAGAGGGATTGATGCTTTTTCTACTCCTCCAGCTCCCAGGCATAACCATCATGCTCCTTCCAAAGCCGATTGACGTCATGCCTCTTCCTCCGAATTTAAGAATCTTAAGTCTCAATAGTCCAGTCAGCCGACTCACGATCAACTCGAGCCAACTCCAATTCGGAGCGCACCGACTCTAACTCCAAATTTGCCGATCCCAAGTCGGCGCGAGCCGACTCTAGCTCGGCCTTCAGGCGAGAGACTTCTTCCGCCAGCTTCTCTTTCTGCTTCTTTGCCTCCCTCTCACGGTCGGTCGCGGCCTGAAGGTGCTCAAGGGCGGCATTCTTTTCTACGATGGCTGCCTTTGCCTTGTCAGATCACCCCTGTCGAATGTCAACATACGATCGAAAGCCTCTTTCGAGCGTCGACACATCATAGGCCACCTAAAAAGAAAAGAAAATTAGAATAGAAGAAAAGAAACAACTTAAAAGAAGAAAAGAAGATACCGGCGTACCGAGATCAGGGAGTAGAAGGAAGAAAACATGTTGGCTAATATCCGATTCTTTCGACTCCGTCTATTAATTGGAAGAAGAATCGCTTCAACCAATTGCTTCGCCAGAGTTAGATTTGTCAGGGCCAACTCTCCAACTAGGACTTGGACGTTGAAGAACTCTGCCGATCCGGTTAGAGCTTCACTTCCAGCAGAAGTTGCTAGAGCTTTCTCCTGCCCTTGACTGTGCGGCCTCTCGATCAGCGCCAACATCCAATTGGAAGTAAAGGGAGTCTAGGTCGTTGCTGGCTGCCGCTTTCCAGATCCAACTTCGGGCACCGATGGTGCCCGAGATATCACCGGGTCGATGGGGGCAGTAGGAGCCTCTACAACCACCAGATCGTCATCTAGCTCCTCGACCGCCCATGGAACTTCCACCGACACATCTTGAGCCGATGGAAGGCCTATTGGTGCTACCAGCACAACAACCGCCTCCCCAGCAGCACTTGAAATTTCGACCAATGGAACATCGGTCGAACCAATTGCTACCGATGGAGGATTGATCGGACGAATAGCAACCGATAAAGCATCGAGCTGACTTTTCTTCGACGCCCTAGAGGACCCAGCACCTACAGCCAACTTTCGGTTGCCCATGTACTGGCGAATGTCAGAAGCAGAGATCGACGCTGAAGGACGCATGGCTGCATACAAAAACAAACAAATTAGTTTTAAGTCTGAAATCAAATGAATAAAAATCCTAACTATTACATCGGATTATATTGGCAGTCGGAGCAAGACCAAGCCCGACATCGTAAAAGGTCTAATCAATCAGTAGTTCCTTCTGCAACGAGACTTTCATGTCTCTCAGCTCGAGGAAGTCCTCCCGATCGGCCAGATCTACTCGATTGTTGTCATTCGGGCTGGTGTTCGGAGTCCTCCAAACAAAAGAAAAACCCCAAGGAAGAGATGAAGACAGAAAAATTGGATCTTCCAATCATGGATGGAAGATGAAAGACCAGAGATGAAGGACAAACCCTTCCTCGGAGCAAATATCCACCAACCATCAACTTTGGGATGAGGACGAACAGTGAAGAAAGGACGAAAAAGGGACAACCGAGTGGTCGGGATGGTGTGGCACAGCAAAGCAAAGGACACAAGGAGCCGAATAGAGTTCGACGCAAGTTGCGCCGGACAAACCTGATAATAATTCAGGATGTTCCAAATGAACTCCGGAACCGAAAATCGAAGACCCAACCTAAGATTTTCTACATAAAATACTACCTGACCGATTGGTGGGGAGGTCATCCGACCATCCAGATCAGGTGCAAAAAGTTGAAATTGCTCCGAGATGCGGTATTGTTCCCAGAGACGCTCGACTATAAATTCGATCAGCGAAGAAACCTCCGCTGCCGGACCAGGAGAAAACACTACGGCCGAACCAAACGGCCGACTACTTCCTACCCTACCACTACCTCTACCAAGTACCAACCATTATAAACAACAACAAAGGATCCAAAAGAAGCAAAGAAAAGGAAAAACTCTAACCTAAAAGTTGAAAAAGATCTGAAAGATAGGAAGAAGAGATTCCGAAACCTTAGAACACCAGTAGGAGCCCTCAGCCAAAACAGAAAGTTCAACAGAGGGTAAAAGGACCCCTATATATGTAGATATCGTCAACGATCAGGATGATTTCAGTAAAAATAAAGTCATCCAGATTTTCAACACATGGCAAAATCTGAATCGATTGATATTCGGATGCTTCAACGCACCCACCGTTAGATCATGCCACGACATCATCATCCGCGAGAATGATTGGGGACCAATGACGACTCGACACGTGACATCGTCAGGTTGGGCTGGAATCAAATCAGCCAGACTGTCAAGTCACCTTTCCACCGAACGTGCTAATGATAACAGCACGATCACCCAGACGACAAAACGGCTAAAAAATCTTTTTTTCAACCTACGAAACAGACAAAAAGTCCTTTTTTCAACCTACGAAACAATCATTAATGCGGAAAGAAGAGAAGCCGCCAAACCAGGGTTCGAGACAGCACACGGAAACTCTCATCGTCCAAGATGTCAAATCACGTGACCAGTCACACGCCCTCCATTTTGAACTCGAGTGGGGGGGACTGTTAGGCTCATTGACTCTACAACCCCCGATTTGACGTTTGTACGATGACTAATAGTCGATCTTGCCGATTGATGATTGGCGCTACCGACTAAACAGCGGCCACAACAAACTCCCGAATAACGACGGACGGCCGTGAGTTGGGCAGACGACCATCGATCGACTAAACTGGTTGTCAACCAATTTTGACATCCGATTCACAACCGGATAACCACAAACAACTGACTCTACCAATCGACAGTCGGCTTTCTCAAACCAACTCTTCATCAAACGGAGTAATTCTAACCGCTGACCAATCAGAATATCGAAATTGCTGATGGTCAGTCGGATCAACAATGTCACCGACGTTAGTCGGCTAGACAATAAAACCGACATATGGTCGGTACAACCGACATTCTCGATGCAAAATGCATGTAATGGACTCTCCACGATCATATAACAGGCATTAACTACTCCCATTAAAGCGGGACCCCACGATCTCTAACCGTTATTAGCGGTTACCAATACCTCGCCTATAAAAAAATAGGTAAACCAGACACTTTAATAAAACATTTCTGGGCTAAAACTCTGCCAAGTACATTCTCAATATCTTATTCACCAATCCTCTAATTTAAGCATCGGAGGGTCCCTACCGGAGACAACTCCGGTCAGTGAGGACTTTCTTCTTCAAGCAATCTTCTCCGACGATAGGCATATCAGAGGATTGGCTGCAACAATACTCATCATTTGTCTCCTCTGATTCATCTAGAAGCTGCACTTGGGATGGTCTACTAGACTATGATCTTGATGATAACGTTGAAGCTCCCCATTTGAAAGATGTTTTTGCACTAACTCTAGTGTGATAAGCAGGCTCATAAGCTCCAGAAGCTTCGACAACAAAATACTATGTCAAACTATCATCATTATCACTTAATACTTATTCTTGTTTATCATTCTCATCTGTATGAACCCGCTTCATTCTTCCAGTCAACCACTCATTGTAATCATCAATTTCTTTTAATGATATAGGGTCAATGTAATTTCTTCTACTGTATCGATGCATAAATGCTCAATTATACCTAACAAATACCAGATCATTCCTAATTCCTATGTACTATAACTAATATTTTCTATACACTATAACTGACCTTTCCTGTGTACCATAACTGACCTTTTCTATGCACTATAATTGACCTCTCCTATTCCTTGTAAACTAAAAATTAATATTATAACTGATCTCATTGCACAATGCAGAGACGTGCATCTGAGGCGTCTAGGCTACGCCTGAGAGCTATCACCTCGCCTAGGGGGTATAGAGGCAACAGCCCTTGCGCCTAGCACCTTTTGCGTGCCTTTAATAACACTGGTTAAGAATGCCCCTAGCATACCCAAGTCATTGGTTTCTTGCATAAAAAACAAAGAGGAAAAGCTACTTATAAAAATTTGTCAAATAAGAATAGCATTTTGGGGGTAAGAACATATAACACTAATCATTTTGTTGAGCATAATTTTTTTTAACCCTATCTTTTAGAACATCTAGATCAAAAGTTTATGGTGACAGGTACATGATACAAGATATGTTCTAAAATAAAATCATATCCTCAAATTCTATGATCAGACAGAATCATCAAATGATAAAAGCAAACAAGAAATACTAACCTCCTACCAAACTGGGAAAATTTAATGGGCATAACAACTCCCTAATTTTCCCGGACAAAAGGTTTTAGCCAATAAGCCTGGATATTAGCTCAGACGGTCTCTAGAGTTACAATATTATATTCTACACGGATATGCTTAAAGAAAAATTAATTTAAGTAATATAAGTACCTATATGAAAATTTTGTCTACCTAACTTCGTCTACTCCCAAACCATCAAATTACTTCAGTTTTAAATAACTCTATTGCCAGCAACTTGCGTATCTTTTTATCTTCATCTAATACAAAGCAGAAAATAATACTTTGAACTTTCTATTATATGGATATCGTGATGCTACTATACCAGTGTATGCAAGTCTGAAGAAGACAAAGAACTCGTTAGTGGTAGCTTAAAATAATTACAACTTCCTTAGGATTAAACAGCCAAAGATATCCATTTAAAATCAGTAAAATAATGGCAGTTGATTTGACACTAAAGCTAAGATGATGGGTAATAATTATCGATTCTAGTAAAGCATTTACTTAGAAAGGAAATCGTTCACAATTCTAGCCAAGAATTAGTTGACTCAGCACAATGTACAAGGGGCTTGGTGGAGTGGTTTAACTGCTGGATGCAGGGAAGTTTAACGGAGTAATGCTGCCCAGTGCTTGGCACAGTATGGAGGCACGTACAGTGTAAAAAAAATAAAATGTGATATTTTCTCACAACATTTCCTGTTAGTAAACAGTAATATTTGGTTGGCACACCCATATTCATGAATAGATGAGGTAACCAACATATCATTAATATTTCCTTCGATATACTATTACGAATATAAATATAATACTTCAACAAATTATTATGGAGGACTTGCAGGTAGGTGCTCATTTATTTGCGGGCAAGCTGGATTGTTTTCATGCATCATGGTCAATACACTACATGCAATAGACAAGAAAATATCACCAATAAAAACTTGCCCTGGATGCAAGCTTTGGTCTTTAATCTAACAATTTGTCTAGAAAATATGACTATTTAATAACATGCTTTTTCCAATAATATATAGGCACACATTGGTGATATTCATAACAGAATTCTTTTATTTTAATTAAAAAGATTACATTTTTTGCCAGCAAAAAAAGTAAATGAAGATCTAAATTACTCATTGATAAGTCAAATCAAAATTCAGCATAAAGAGAGCAAACATGGTAGCACAAACACATCCTGGAACATGACATGTTTTCTTGACCAAAGAGAAAGAATCATGTTCTATGCATAAGAAAGAGAAAGAAACCACATTTTGTGCATAATCAAGACAACTTTCAGATAGTAGAATCCAAACATAATGTAATGGAATATAATATATACATGTATACTAATTTACCAGGGTTAAGGGACTGCATGGGAACGATCAAAGCCAATTAAATTTACATGTTTTGGCATGAACCAATCAGTTCTGATCATCATGTTCAAGCTATGCAACATATTTCCCTATATGTTGCATAGATCCAATGCAGTTTATTGTCGGTAATCATTTAAGAAAGTGACCCAGAATGCAATCCATGAAAACTTGCCTTTGTACTTTGTGTTCCTCACAGTACTTAGCAGCTTCATCCTCTGGCATATCTACAAGATTCTTTTCCAGAACACAGCTGAAAGGAATAATAGGCTCACCACCATGATCCTGCACCCTGAAAAATATGAGTAATAAAAAATCAAACAGAAATATCCTTGACATTTTTTAGAGAAAATGAATGAAATAACCTAAATATCCTTGGTTTCAAATAAACATAAGGGCACAAGGCTGGACTGCCAATTATATCACAATAGCTATAAAATGATAAAGCAAGGAACTGTCCAAGAGACTCGTGACATGATGGTGATCAATATCTTAAACCTCCAACTCTGAAGCACTGATTTCTTACGAAATTATGTTGCAAAAGAAAAAGGTAGGCCAAATGCAAGGGTAGCACAGGGTGGAAGAGCATTAAATCCATCTCAAGCCATGGCCAGATGCTACTGTTACTATACAGCACCACTGGAGGAAGGCATACCATGCATGTATTTTCGGTAGAAACTTGTTCTTCTTTCTTTGATAGTCTTTCTCATTCATATTCACCTGCAAACAAAATATAGCAACAGAGCAGTAAATATTGTTTCCATATATACTATGGAAAAGTGTGAGATGAAAAATGAATGGAAGAAAGAACAAAAATACAAACTTTAGTATATGACAAATGATTTAAGTTGATATTTATTTTAATACAGAATTTTAAATGGATAAATTCTGGAAATGCTTGAAGGATCTGTTATGAAGCACAAATATAGATGCAGGATGCGGATAAGACATGATATGGATATGCCAATAGGTCAAGGACATGATACGGCTAGAATACATCAAAGAATTATATTATATTATATTATATATATATATATATTAAAATGGAGGATTTTGCTCCGTTTAACATGTAAAACTTTTGATGGTTTATCGTTGTGACACGTGGAGTTTTTTTTTTTTTTTTTTTTGCTGCAGAAGTGCAATACCCTGGTCCAGCCATCATCATAGCATCCCTATTCGGCCGCTCCAAGCCTCCCACCCAATTGGAACTCTTGAGGACGGAAGAAATAGAGGAAAAATGGGGTAAAACCAAGCCTCCCACCACGGTTGGGACTCCTGAGGATGGAAGAAATAGAGGAAAAAGGGGGTAAGACATGGGAAAAATCAACGAAAACAGAGGAAAGATGGAAAAAATAGGGGTTTTGCTGGTGATATCGTAGAGAGTGGGGGAGGAGACAAAGGGGTTAAGCTTCATGAGGAGGGTGGGGGCTGGCCGATGCCACTAGTGGCACCGAGGACGGTGACCTTGCGTTCAGGGCTGGACTCGATGGAGGAGCACCGGCATGGAAAAAATCAATGAAAACAGAGGAAAGATGGAAAAAATAGGGGTTTCTTAGGTTCCCATCCTGTGCATCGAATGGGATGTGCCAGTGATATCGTAGAGGGCGAGGGAGGAGAAAAGGGGGTTGAGCTTCATGAGGGCGAGGGCTTGGCTAATGCCACCGGTGGCCCCAAGAACGGCGACTTTGCCCTCGAGGCTGGACTCGACGGAGAAGCACCAGTGGGGAAGGTGGGAGGAAGCGGCGCCTCCTCTTCTGAGGGCAGTCTCCAGGGACCTTCCCCTGCTTTGAAATAAGAGGGCGATGGATCCTTTTTTCCATGCAAGAAGAGAGGAAGACGAAGGAAGAAAGAAAACAAAAGGAGAAAAAAGAAAAGAGAAAAAGAAGAAAAAAAGAAAAAAAAGGATTTTATGATATCGTTGATTATTATAAGATTTTTTAAATATTCTTGATTATTATGAAAAAGGAAGAAAAAAAACATAGGAACAAAATTTTAAAAATCAGATTTCTAATTTTTATTTTAAAAATGAAAGATTTTTATAGTTTAGATCGCACAGCACGGGGGTTATAAGCTAGTATATTTGTGTATATAAGTGCATATATGTACATATGTATACATGTCCCTATGTGAGCATCTATTTATAAATTACACACATACATACATACACATGCAGAAACACATAATACATATGTATGTATATAAACTTTTTGTGGTAGAATTAGCTTTTACAAGCTTATCATTTAGTCATTATTCCGTGGACCATAATCCATCATATTTTAACACAGACTACAAACTTGACCCTTCCCCACATTTTTGAAGTGTATCTAGGAAGCATACAAACTGTCGTTTTAATTCTAAGAAGAGGATAACATAGAAGGTGAGCCTTGGTGCAATCTCAAGCTTACTCCATTGTGAGTTGGACATCATGGATTTGAAACATAGAAATAGCCTCTCCACATGTAACACTGCATATATCTGAGTCTCCCCAAACCCTGCAACAGCAGGAGACTCATGCACCAGGCCGCTGTTTTTCTAAGATACTTAAGTATTGGATGCTATCCAAAAAGTACTTGATGAGTATCGGCATCTAATATGAATATGATATAGACATGGCATGCGATCTGAAATATCCATGCTTCCTAGAGGGTCTAACTACATATGCAAGCAAACAGTAGAACAGATTTTTAAGGCCATGGAAGGCTGAACTATCCCGAACCATCGGGTTTGGGGCAGGCTGAACCATACCAATGGTGGACCGAGATGATTCTGGCCTTCAAAATGAGACACTGATGAGGAACCGGGGAGGGAGAAGAAAAGAGAGGGAAGGGGAGGGAACGAAAGGGAGGGGGAAACGGCAGCTAGAGGGCCGGCGAGGCCACTGCTGTCGCTGCTGATGCAGCAGCCGAGGCCACCGATGATTATCTCTTGCACCATGCCATTAGAGTCAAGCTTTTGAGCCATTCGTGCAGGTGATGGAAAATCTCTGATTATTGGTGGATGAACTCTAATCCCCAACCCTAAATGTTCATCTTCTTGGTGTGATGCATATCCTTAATCTCGAGATTCTTGGGTTTATGAAGCCCTAAAGCATCTGTCCGCATTTCTTATTTTCCATCTTGATGACTTGATGGCGGGGCAGCTTGGATGGCTGCCAAGGCTGCTATAGCCATATCCCTTAGGAGGGTTTGGAAGCAGGCAGAGGGGAAAGGAATCCTATAACAGGTACAAGCATCATTTTTCCATATAATTTGATTGACGAAAGAAGAGTCTAAGCATCTTCTCCCTCTTTCTTCATTTTATCTTTTCTCCATTCATTTATTTATTTTTTAACTAAGATTTGACAGCGGTGGTATGAATCTAAGTTGTGGATTCCACATTAGATCTAGGGATCCACATTCATTAGTGAAATTGGGAAATTATAAGTTTTTGTTTCATTAATTTTGCTTATATATTAGGGTTACTTTTGCAATAGTATGTTATTCATCCTACCTTTATTTTATACTTTTCCTCTCCAAACATTAGGAGTTCAGAGCATAATCTGTGAAATCTTGATGAAAAAATGATTTGTTTTATGCCGAAAATTACAGGAGTTGGTTAAAATTTGGAAGATTTTTAATTGCTTTTTTGTTCTTCATTTTGTTTTTTTAATATACTTCATCTTAGTGGTGTAGGCAACGCATCATATAAGATGAATTTTGCTTATCTAAAAGCTTATAGATTCTTGGTTATCCAAAATCTTATTAATTAAATTTGAAATCGGGTTCATGTGGATTCTTTTTTCTAAACAAATTTTTGGTGAATGGTTCCATCCTTTCAAATGGATAGATTTGAGACTATGGTAGGTCCCAACCCTTTCGAGAAGCAAGAATAATTGTTAGGTTATTGTTATAAGATTTGTTTCAGTAGTAACTTTCTTTGATACATGGAGATGGGAAGAGAAGGGTGGGGTTTTTAGGATCCTCTCCCTGGATCTCCAAAAACTGCCCACTTGAGGACCGTGAAGGAGAGGTACCACTTCCAGTCCTTTTCATGTTACATTATTTTGCAAACATAAAAATTTGATTGCCAACCATTATGTTCTTTCTATCCCATTACTTATAGTGATACTTTCTTACCATTAACTTGTAAGCTAAATGCATGAGATAGACTATAATATATCTAGCTGCCAGTAACTACAAATAAAAGACTTCTTAGAATAAGTACTGAAACTGAACTGAGTTTGAGTTCAGCTTTTGTGCAACTTATTAGATTTACCAGAAACAATAAACAGACAACTTTGGCAATTAATTTTGACTGCATTATTTTTCTTGAAATTGCAAATGAAAAATAAGAAAGTGCAATCTCAATTAGATAGGCTAATCCTTGCCTATCAACAAGGCATCCAACAGCCTTTCATGCTGATATTCTTCTTGCAATCGAAAAATATATGCAATAGTTGAGTCAAATGGTTAATAACAAGCATTTGTGCAGGTATTTGTGCTCCTCTTGCAATCTGAAAATATGTGCAATAGTTGAAAAAAATGTTTGCACGTGCGTAATTACTAGTTATATAAAAGTAGTTATGTAGGAGATGATTATACCACATCCTATAGTCAGACTTGCACATATTTAACTTTCTAGTTGTTTATATGCTAATAACTCAAAACTTTTTCTCTATGATGCTAAGAAGAATTAAAATCTTTTCCCATATTAAGAAAATTGCTTTGGAAGACAACAAATTCATGATCACACACTAATACACAATTAAATTTTAAAAAATAATCATACCAAATAGACAACAGCTTTAGCAGTAAGTAACTGGAAAGTGTTCAAGATCTCAACATCAGCAGCTTTCCAATCACCTAGACGAACATCTTTCCCATCCTTTAGCCATGCTTTAACCTGCAATGTGAAAGAGTAATGCCAGACTATTAAAAATTTTATAGGCTCAAACTACTGACAAAAAGCTATGTTACATCAACACAAATTTGTGTTTCAAGTGTTGGTATGAACCTAAGTTGTGGATCATTTCAATATCCAAGATTTCTTCTGATGGAGCCATGTCAACTTGCCATACCAATATCATGTTTAAGTGTCAGGTGTGGGTATCTCAAGCCAAATCAAAGGATCCATGTAACGTAGGATCAAAGAAACATGGATAAATTGAAAATGGATGTTCTACCTTCTTTTTTGCCAAGAAGGACAAAGAGGAATATAAACAACCCATCATGCTAACGTAAAGACAGCATGCTACAACTAGCTGGTAGAGGATTACAAGTCGACTAATTGGAGTAGAACCTTGAACCACTTCCATATGCAGGATATTGCATGAAATTTCTCAGTTTAGACATCACAGAATCTCCAATCAATGCGGTATCTCTGTTCTCCCATCCTCTAACACCTCTTTCCAATTGTACTAGAGCTGATGTTATCTTATAGTTAAAATATGATGTCACAGAATTCTAGGCTTCTATATAGCATGTAAAAGAAACTTGGATTCCCTATATTGGTGGCATCGAGTGCATGATAAAGTGATGAGCTATACATCAAACTGATTAGGTCATTTCCACGGATAAATAAGTGAGCAATAATAAACTCAGCTACAAAAAATTTTCCATGCATGAAAGTCTATGAACAAATAGCAGTATAAACATCACTTAGTTTATCCTAAAAGCATTATTCTAATATCTAGTTCTCCCTCCTTCACTGAACTCCATAGATAAACTTGATCTAAACCCTGACCTGAAAAAGTGCACCTCTATTAACCACCATTTACAATATACAGATATCAATCTACAGAATTCATGAGTAAAAAAGCAACATGAAATATCTTAAACAAGAAAATCAAATAAATGAACTAATTGTAATTGGCTTCATCCAAAAAGAGCATAGTATAGAGAAATTTATGCATCTGACTAACTAACTTTCAGAAATATATTGTGCCAACCTTCTCACATAATTCATGTTCTAGTTTTAGCTGCTTGTCATTGCTCCTTTTCATGCTCTTTTGAAGATCCTCCAACCTTCTCTCCATGAATTCTACATCCTATGAAGAACAGATGCAGCAGATAAGAGGTTAAACAAGCTTATGCTTCATTGCTTCTAGTTCTCTAACACAAAATCTTAACTATTCTAAGGCACTATCAATAACAAAATAAACTATGATAAATACATTGGTATAAAAGACAAAGTAGAGTGCATAACTGTGGAAATCGAAACTAAAACCCAAACTTGAAATTAATAGTAACAACAACAACAACAAATAGTAAGAGAAACATGGGGTTCTAAATATATGTTCCATATTTGTCACGTTGTATTGCTATATTCCAAAATTATGCCTAATAACAAATAGGTAGAAAGAAAATAGACTACCTATGCAATTATCAAGGTGATAAATAAGCAGAGGAGGTCACTACAAAAAAATTAGAAAACAAAAACGGTAGCCATAAAAAACAGCAATTTTTTTCCAATTTTTATAAAAGCTAAAAATGGCTGAGGGATCCAGAGAATCCAAAACAAGAACCTTGACCTGTTAGGAAACATGGATAAGAAAATAATTTCATATCAAAACAAATTCTAAGTTGAAAGTAAACTAATGTTTCAATTTATGATAATTTTATACTCTAGATCCATGAGAAGAAAACAATGAGAAAAGGCTTCAGCACAAAATATTCTCTCAATAGACATATTTTTAGCTCGAACTGCAGGCAGAAAATTAATGAAGACCTGCAAAATATACATATTTTTTCCAGGGCCAACAAATGCTTCTTATGAGAAACAATGTATGAAATTTGAAAAAATAAACCATCCAGCATAAAGGATATGATACTGCAACCATCCATGCAATTACATGGTGTTAAGCTGTTCCACCATTTAACCTAAGTTATTATAAACCATGATAAAATCCTGCACAATGAAAGCCATAGACAACTTTGGACAATCAGAGAGATTTTATTAGAGACATACTATGAATACATACGATATTTATGCTTTAAACTCCATCTCAATAATTGCTCAGAACATGATGCTAGTCCAAAGTCCATACAATGCAATATGCAAGCATTCTTATGATTTTATTTGACAAAATAAAAACTCCACTTCAGATATAAGCCATGCAAATGTAATAATTATAGATGACATGTATTGATAGCATGTACAGTTCAACAATAGTTTGGTAGAGTCAAGAGGAGGTGAGTGTGAAGTTACCTAACAGGTCAAGACAATGAAAGCACTTTGAACATATCTAATAATCTGGAAATAATCTATATCTACCAAACCTAAAGCAGACAACATATTCCTTAAGGATATATATCAGCAATACCTTAAGTCGTAGTTCGTCAGTTATGGTCTCCAAGTCCCTAACAGGATCCACAGAGTCATCAACATGAATTATTTCTGGATCTTCAAATGCTCCTACGAAAGAACATGACCAAGGTGTCTTAGCTACTATCCATATATGACAATATCAAAAAGAGAAAAAAATGGACTGAAACCTAATAAACTCTTCTTGCTGTACATAATAAATGAAAATAAGCATCAATAACATAAGGGCATAAATTTGTTCCATCTTTTTACTAAAATTCTTGAATGATAAACCTATGAAGCTAATGAGAAGCCAAGAATACGTAGATATATGACACAAGTGTCAGGGTGAATAAAAGAATCTGACCTAGAAACCTTCAAAACACTTGAAGTGGTAACCATGTAAGGTTTGATAGTTATAAGTGGTAACCATGTAAGACTATATATATATAAACAAAATACATAATGAACATAATAAACATGGGAATCCCTTGTCCTAAAAGCAGAAAGACAAAAGAAGCTTACTCAATACATGAAAGATGCCATCAACTGCACGTATGTGGGATAGAAAGTTGTTCCCCAAACCCTGTCCCTCATGAGCCCCTCTTACAAGTCCAGCTATGTCATGTATTTCTAAAAAAGCTGATACCTGCATGGAACACAGTTCCTTATGGCTCTTATTTAGAATATATGGATTGACTAAAAATATCTATAGAAAAAACAGGTATTAGAAATAATCCACATAGACACTGCAACATTAAAAAATGACATGAGTTTTTATAACTTGCAAGTTGTTCTGCAAACATATACTCTCATAAATGTGTCACCTAGATTGAAATTCTTGCCAATGGTCTAAAGACTCCATGAAGGTTACACTAAGAGCAACAAGGAAAAATTGTTAAACAAGTATGCAAGAACGTTGTAGCTTCACTAATATAGCACTATCATCAGATAACCATGGGCAAGAACTAAAATATAAGGGTAGTTGCTAGTTATTGTAGTCCTATACTATAGGAGTCAGTCCCTTTGTTTTGGAAGACTGCCATTAAAGGTACCACTAGGACTAGTCTACTCATATGGAACATAATACACCCGCTACTCTCCCCCCTCCCCCACCCCTTTTCCTTAGTCACCCTTTATTCTTCTCCCACTTCTAATTATTTATGCTAGAACCAACAAACTGTTATGTGGTATAAGAAAGTTATATCCATTACCATTCTTTGTTATATTTCCAGAGTTAAGGTTTAAACAATCTATATTTATCTGGAAAAGTAGAGCAGGTCATTGATCAGACTGTTTGCATTATCATGTTTAAACCATGGTAACTTTTTCATGCAATATCCATATGTAAAAAAATAGTGCATATCTGATGCTTGAACTGTTCCATTGACAAAAGCACAAGCATTAAATTCAAAGAAATATTTGTAAACGCCAAAAATACAATACCAGGAATCCATACTCAGTCAAAAATGTATATAGTATATACTCGACCATGTTTCTGTTTAACATGTAAGGCAGCATACCTTTGATCAATAGACACTGAACATAAATAGACTGGCTGATTTTGATTTAGAAATTGGGCATTGACTTCATCTGGTATTAGAATTTACCACGAGCTAAATCCAGCAACTTTCTTCAGTTATACATAATGCAGGGAGAAGACAACGATCAAATATCTAATGTGACAGAAGGAGTATGCATGAGTATGTTGCTCATACATTTTATGGCACTGCTAAAGGACTTGCTATCTTTCCTTAAGTTACAAACCATGCAGTATAACATTGCACAGAGATAAAATTCATCAATGTATCAATCTCAAGAAATGTCCAACTGCATTTCCTAATACCACCATCTTCACATAGTACATTCAAAAGGGAGAAAAATAACGAACTCCAACTAATGGAGTCTTTATTTTTTAAGAAGCATAAGTGGAAATATATCAAGATATAAAGAAGTTATCTATAGGAATAACAAGAAAAATTAAGCTTGGAGAGTCTTGTTATGAACCTCACTCTTTGGCTTGTATAATTGACAAAGCCAATCAAACCGCTCATCAGGGACATTAATCCGTGCCTCATTGGGTTCTATGGTACAGAAAGGGAAATTCTCTGCTGGGATTGACAACTTTGTAAGTGTGTTGAAAAGGGTTGACTTCCCAACATTTGGTAACCCAACCTGTGAATCAAAATAATCACCTATGTTAGTGATTAGTTAAGCATGATAATTTCTGACTCAATTTTCACGTTATTAATTATGATAAGATAAAATTAGAGAAAAGAGAAGTAACCATACAAAACCTCTCTATTTCAGATGGTATCAAGATATGAAAAAACAGAACACGTTGAGATTTTCCCATTGATCAATGAAGGGGATAAACTTGCCCATGGAGTTACAGACTGAATATTTCAGATTCATTCTTATGGTCTGTACAATTTCATTTTGTGAAAAAATTGTGGAATTAAATGTTATAAAGTGCAAAAATGGAAATCAAATATCGATTCCTAGTCATCCAACAACAACATAATAAACAACTACATGCTGCTAACAAATTTTATTAAAATCTTCAATGGATCTAACTTGACATGATTTTAAGCAAAACCAAACAGTAAAAAGGACCCAAACAAGCAACAGGTGTGCAACTAAATCATACGGCAACAGAGCGCGTACACGTAGTGGAATCTGAAAATGTTTCAATTGTTTACTAGCAATACGTTATGTACGCAGATATTTTGTGCCGTTCAAATCAAAACCGAATAGTGAAAATTTAAAAATGAAACATATGGTTCCTCCCAAAATCCTAATTTTCTTCGTAAAATCAACTGGAATTACCAATATAGCACGTCATATGCTCATCAAGAGAACAAAATAAGAGCACAAAGTGCCAAAATTAAAACAGAATCCACACTACAATGGGCTGCTTTGCGACCACAGATGACGAAGTCCAAGCAGGCATATTTTGGAGGAAAGTTTCGAGTGAAAGGTGCGGATTGAAAGCTTACGATTCCAATCTTCAAATGGGACGAGAACCGACCCAGAATCGGCCGCTCGGGGGTGGCGTCCTTCGATTTGGAGGACTTCGGAGGCATCCCGGGAATTCTTGCAAGGAGCTCCTCCGAGATTTTTTCTAGGGTTTTGGAACTCGGAGGCTCTCTCCCCTTACCAGGGTCTATTTCGCCCCAAGATTTCGCCTTGGGAAGGGAGACCGCGAGAGAAGAGAGAAATGGAAACTCCTATTTATATCTAACCCTAGACTTAGCGTACTGTTTACCCTCTCGCTGCCGTCCTACCGGTGCAAGAATGCGGCGGCTCGTGTTTCTTATACACTGATGCTTAGCAATTAAAGAAGATGGATGGTTGTGATTTCATTTGATGGAAGGGCTTCATGTAAAAAAAAAAAAAATCGTTAATTTTATGGTTTTCTCCAACCGTGCATCTCATCCCCAATGGTGAGAAACTACAAAAGAGCCATGGAACAAAGCTCTATTTATTTTTTTTTCTTTTCTTTTTTTTTATTAAGTACAACGCTCCTCCTATATATGGACTCCTTTTTGGTTGGACTCCTTTTTGGTTGAAGGATTATATTATAGTATAGAAGAAAAAACACCATTAATTTTATGTTGATTATAAATTAAAAATAATTCTAGTATATATAGTAAGAGACCATTTTTTCTATGTGAGGCTCACGTATCGAGCCATGAACTCTTGACCATAATAAAAATCAACCACCTAGAAGATATTGAATTACAAATCTTAGTAGATGAGGATAATCCAAGATTTGCATGTTTATTATGATATGTCATCAAGTTTCAAACTTATATGAATAAATATAAAGAAAAATATTTTAAGGACCACCACGAAGTTCTTCATGCGAGATAAGAACATAAAAATATAGCATCTACGAGACTACAAAAATAATAATTTTAGTGTCTATAACTAGTTCTCACGAATACAGTGCATTGAAGCACTTGATTCTCATATTCCCATTTAATCATTCTTCTCAGTTTAACTCATCCTTTTTTTATCTTAGTCTTTGCATTCATTTATGATAGTACCAGTATATGCATGCATGATACACATAAAAAATTATAAGATATTAAAACAAAATATCAAAAATATGCTGCATAGGATAAAACTATAAAACATTATGAAGTTAAAATAGCTAAATATGACTACAACAAATTTTGTATCTCACCAGAATTCGATCTATGACAAGCTCGGCTCTCTTTAGGCCTAGTTTATGATACAAGTTTTTCTTACCCTTGGATCTTGATTCTAGCGATCCTGTGGTAATCACTATGCCTCTAAACCTAAACAACATGATTCCACTGCTCCTAGTTTTTTGGTTTTAGGTTAAATGCTACTTTAAATTGACTCTATTAATTGAAATCTTGTCAAAATTGCTACTTAACCACACCATTTTCGATCGGGATGTACTCTTAAACTATTAAAGAAAAAAAAATGATGCTTTGTTGGCTCGAATTATAATAAACCTTAAAGATTCCAATATGAAAGTAAAATGAACCGCATATATAATCTGTGCATAATATCATTTGTTTGATCGATAATTTATTAAATAAGCAATATTAGTATGAAAAAATTCTTTTTTGTAAATATTAAGAATGTAATAGTGAATCTATTGGTGTTGATGTAAAACATTATATTAAAAATGAAAAGCTCTAGGTTTTCTAGGCACCCAAACTAAACCAAACCTACTTAAATATTTTATTAATTTTATTTATAAGCAAAAATGATTTGGGTTACTCATAAATGTTATTGCTTTGTTATGATCCTTGACAAGTCTATTTTTAAATTAGGACCAAAGTAATTGTGGACAGGAAAATTAAAAGCTTTATTTGACCTATTTACATCCTAGGTACTGACATCTTACTTTATATCAATGACTTAATTAGGATATTGTATTATAATATATCTAATATCATTTATTAATTTTAAATTTATGATTTGAGCAACTAGAGTGCAACTTGAGGCAAGATCAGACATAAGATTGATTTGACTCGTGTAATTAAGTCTACTAAACTTGAATTTGGTATTCATACTCAAAAGAAATATTTAGTTTTTCGCCAAAAAAAAAAAAAATTCCAATTAGTACAAATATTCAGCTCAATTAAGTAAGTCGTGCTTTATTTTATTGGAAGAAGTAAGGCTTGGGCTTATCATTCTCTTCGTTGTCAACTAGTACACTGCATCGTCCACTCGTACATGGGAATAAAGATTTTTTTTTTTTTTTGGCTGATGGACCCCTCACAATCCTGTTGGCTGATGGGACCCCTCACAATCCTCTGCAAGTTTGCTCCACTACCAAGGGACGCAGAAGTAAGGCCGTAAAAATAAATTATAAAAAGCTAAAAAAATTATTTAAAAAAACGCCTAGATAAGTTCTACTTTATTCACATATTCCACTTAATATATTGGTGTAAGAGAATTGTAAGAAATTGTATATAATAAACGTTCTTCCAAGATCAAGTTGATTCAAAGCCAAAAACTATGTTTTGAAATGCGTAAATGTTAAAGCTCCATGGACTTCTCAAAATTTTCTTCTCTTTGAAATTTTATTTCTGGTTCTGCATCTTTTCTTTGGAGCTTGGTATTTTAACCAATCTACAAACTGTCAGCAATAAATCAAGAATCATGGCAGTCCATCTTTCCAAGATTAAATTATCTTTTTTTTTTTGTTGTTGTTGTTTAAATTTTGTCTAGTGATTCGTCCAACTTTGAAGGACTTGTGCTTCGCAACCATGTATTAGTGCAATGCATAGTTAGAAGTTCTATGGAGGTCGGGCAAAGGCTGCAACAGCTAATGGCATCAATGATTCATTTATGTACATGCCTTGGAATATCAAGGAGAATTACCAAATATATTATATTATATTAATTGCCTCCTAAATCAGACTGAATAAAGTAACACTGGATAAAATGTTGTTATCAATAAATGATCCCATTTACTTTGGTCATATTTGGATGCTGAAAAAAAGTATTTGGAGAACCATCCTGAACTTTTTGTTGGCATCTTCTTGGGCCATTTAGGTCATGGTATATATTCTTCATGAAAGAATATTTATATATCCACTGTTTTATTAAAAAAGAAAAGCAGCTCTGATTCTTCTGTGTGATATATGAAAGTGAAATAGAAACAGTATATATATATATATATATATTTTAATACATTTAGGTGGTCACACTATTCTAACAGCCTATAAAATTAAAATACAAAAGATCTCGTAGGGCTGTAAAATTAAAATACAAAAGATCTCGTAGGGCCGGCGGACATGTGCCTAGATAAGTTTAGTCTCCAGATTGCTCCGCCATATAAGATGCCATTTAATTTATTATGTTGTTCATCTTTCGATAAACATACTGGATTGATGCTGCAACAAAATGATGAATAATATATATGATTTCCTTCAACAGAAGCACTTCACCTTTCAAATAACTTATGCATATCTATTGCTGCGTTCAAGGTAAATGCACATGGCAAAGAGTAGCAACCAGCTGACTTCCTTGCAAACTATGCCACCTCCCTTGCTGCTTTTCCTACAAAGTGGAACTTGATTTTCCCCATCTCATGTTGTTTGTTTCTGCTTGTCTCCGGGCAGGTTTTCATATGTTTGTAATTGGGTTTCTCCCCCTCATCTTTAATGAATTAAAAAAAGGGGCGGGGGGTGGGGGGACACCATCGCATTGCATGCTGGTTGAATTCAACTGGCTTGTTGTCAAAGTACAAACCAGTATTTTTAATAGGTTTAGATTAACATATCTAATATACTTCACTTTAATTAGCATAGAGCATTCAATAAAAAAAAATATTTTCTATACTACGGATGGTGTAACTCCACAGATACTATCCACAGTGATTGACTCTCGCACGAAATCAGAGTATGGTATTCAAAAAAAAAAAAAAAAAATCATCCGGATCCTATATAAGAGCCAATCGGACGGTATTCATGAAACTACACCATCCGCGGTATAGAAAAAAATTTTCTTCGATAAAATAAGCAATCTATTATGTTTGTTAAATAGCTCGGGTGCACGATATGCTAATTTTGCAATGTGACTAATTCTTATTTTCCAATGGCATTGCTGGTCAACATGATATCCCGAAGTAAGTGCTGACAAAAAAAAAATATATGGTAAAACCAAAGCATAAAAACAAAGGTATAATTCACATATCAAGAGGTTGGAATACAAGGATGGTGTTGACGCAGAATCTGATCGTCGTCGGAGTCCACTGGAGTGGAGGCCGATGAGGTCGCCGCCAGAAATCTGCAAAACAGAGTCCCGTCTGAAGCCGATGGGGGATGGCTCCGCAGGATCCTCCGACGATCAAGTCAGCTCTGGCCAACAGGAATGGAGTGCTCGAGAATGAGTTCCGAAGCTTAGAGAAGAAGATGAGAGCTTAGAGATCAGAGAGATCGGAATTAGCGTATCTGAAGGGTCTTTTTTATAGCGGAGCTTGATGGTGACAGCTGTAGCCGCGTGCTGGCGGGCCGCTCGAGGTCCGGTGGAGTCAGTCTCATGGAGGAAGACGTACCGTCTGCGCACCGTACAACGGATTGATGGTGACAGCCATCGCCGCCTGATAGCGGGTCGCTGTCGCTTGCGGCGGACTGATGGTGATGCTATAGCTGTCTTGATATTGAGCCGCTCGGAGTCGAATGAAGGGTTGAAGGGCTTTCGTCGTGTGCCCATTTCGGAGGAGTTCGGACTCCAAAAAAAATATGGCTGGAAGGGTCGTCCGAGGAAATAAAGCTGAAGGGGCCCGGAAGGAGTTCGACTCCCGTAGGCGTCTGGCTGGAAGGTAAGCGGCTAAGGCTCGACCGCTGGGAGAGTTCGGTAGGAGCTCGGTCGACCGAAGGGGGTGTCTGAAAGGAGCCCGGCTCCTGAAGAAGTCCGTCCGAAGGATGTCTGGGATGAGTCCAGCTCCCGAAGAAGTCCGACCGAAGAGGAAGCTTGGAGGAGAGTTCAACTCTCGTAAGCATCTGGCTGGAGGAGTATGGCTAAGGCTCGACCGTTGGAAAGTTCGGCCGAGGGATGACCGCTGAGGAGTTCACCGCTGAGAAGTTCGACCGAGGGACAACTGCTGAGGAGTTTGGCCGCTGAGAAGTCCGTAAAAGCTCGGCCGATTGAGCAGTTCGAAAAAGCTCGGTCGGCTGAGCAGTTCGGTCGGCCATAAGGGTTCGGCTAAGATCCGTCTGCTGAAGCTCTTCCGTGGCTACTGGTTGCATTAGGCTGAGCATCAAACTAGACTTCGGCAGGAGCGGGATTTATCCCCAACACTAGCCCCCCCACTCCCGAGTTTGGAACTCGAAGAAAGGGAGTGCAAAAAGGACGACTGCCGAAGTCTTCTTCCGGGCTCCGTGCTGGTTCAGATCGAAACTCGGGGAAGATCTCATCTCCAGCTAAAGTTGAAGTCCGAGGAAGATCCCATCTCCAATCGAGGTTGAGGTAGACCTCGTTTCCTACGATCGAGGTCGGAGGTTGAGCTCATCGGGGACTCGGGAGAGATCTTATCTCCTACAGTCGAGTGTGATGCGGGCATTCGGGGGAGATCCTATCTCCTGCAGCCGAGCTCTCCTCGGGGGAGATCTTATCTCCTGCAGCCGAGATTTCTTCGGTAGAGATTTTATCTCCTACGGCCGAGATTGAAGCGGACATTCGAAGGAGATCTTATCTCCTGCGGTCGAGCTTTCCTCGAGGAAGATCTTATCTCCTGCGGTCGAGGTTGAAGCGGGTATTCTGAGGAGATCTTATCTCCTGCAGCCAAGCTTTCCTCGGGGGAGATCTTATCTCCTCCTGGCCGAGGTTGAAGCGGGCACTCGGGGGAGATCTTATCTCCTGCAGCCGAGCTTTCCTCGGGGGAGATCTTATCTCCTGCAGCCGAGATTTTCTCGGAGAATATCTTATCTCCTACAGTCGAGGTTGAAATGGACACTCGGAGGAGATCTTATCTCCTGCAGCCGAGCTTTCCTCGGGAAGATCTTATCTCCTGCAGTCGAGGTTTCCTCGGGGGAGATCTTATTCTCCTGCGGTCGAGCCTTCCTCGGGGGAGATCTTATCTCCTGCAGTCGAGGTTTCTCGGGGGAGATCTTATCTCCTACGGTCGAGGTTGAAGCGAGCACTCGGAGGAGATCTTATCTCCTGCGGTCGAGCTTTCCTCGGGGGAGATCTTATCTTCTGTAGTCGAGGTTGTTGCGGGCGCTCGGGGGAGATCCTATCTCCTACGGCCGAGCTTTCCTCGGGGGAGATCTTATCTCCTGCCGAGGTTGTTGCTCGCATTAGGACGAGGTTCTCCTCCTGTTCCTAATGCGGTAATTATTGACTGCTTCTTCCCTGTCATCGCATAGTTTTCGTATCCAGAAATGATATTATTAGAAGGAAAGAATTTTATGGAAAGAAAGAATTTTACTGGAAGCGAAAGTCTACGGGCAGCACATCCCCTGTATTTCAGGGTCGTGGTAGCATTGTTCCGTTGCTCCTCCAGCTTCTCTCCGATAGTAAGTCTCAAGCCGGAGACGACTTCCTCTATCTCATGCTGGCCTTCTTAATTTGGAGCAAGCTCTTAGCTTTGTCGCTGGGAGATGATGAATCGCCGATGTACCAAGCTCCTCTCCGGAATAACGTTGATGATGCCATAAGGTGGCCGACCTTTATCGTTTCTGGTTACGGCAGCATCCTTGGCCGATCTTCTCATTGCCATTTCTGGCTGGCGTCGAAGGAATTTATCCAGACCTGCCCCTTTCTGACAAGCTTTCCTCAATTTTGTCTCGGCAAGCTGCATGTATTCCTCAGTGTCGTGGCCGTGGTTGTGATGGTAGAAGCAGTACTTGCTTACGATCGTGCTTGTTTAGACAAGACCGTAACCCTTCTGGTCTTGGCAGCTGGTTCTTAACTTCCGGTGAGAATTTGAGTTCGAGGAGCATTGAGGGGAGCGCATAGTCGTGAAACCTTTCCAGGAGGAGGACTTCTTCGCACCCTTCTATCAGAAATTCCTTGGTGGCGAGCTCAAAAAGTTCGGGCCTTGCGCTGTGGAGAAAATCGTAAGCGCAGCCGAACTTCATTCATTCTGTCCTTTTGTGAAACCTACGGAAGAACTTCATGCCCCTTTATTGGGGCTTCCTTGGAGTCATACTCGAGAGGGAGTCCTCGCTTGCCCTAGGGCGGTCGTGAGCGCGGCCGAACTTCATCTCACCTCCTGTGAAATCTTTGTAGGGGGCTTCCTTGGTGACATATCCGAGTGGGAAGTTCGGCCTCACTTGCGCCGAACTTCATTTCGATGATGAGGCTTGAGGGGGGAGTTCACTCACTTGCGCCGAACTTCATTCCGATGATGAGGTTTGAGGTGGAGTTCGGCCTCACTTGCGTCGAACTTCATTTCGCAGGAGAACTTCGTTCCGCCCTCATCTGCACCGAACTTCATTTTTCCACGAAAGCTTCCGCGGGAGGACTTCATGCCCCTTTTGTCGGGGACTTCCTTGATGATGAGCTTGAGGTGGAAGCTCGGCTTAGCTTGCCCAAACTTCATTCCACCTCCTGTGAATTCTTTGTAGGAGGCTTCCTTGGTGATATACCCGAGCGGGAGTTCGACCTCACTCGCACCGAACTTCAGTCCGACTTCCTTGACGACGAGCTCGAGGGGGAGCTCGGCTTTCCTTGCGCTGCCGAACTTCATTCCGCTTTCCTATGAGATCCTCCGCGGGAGAACTTCCTACTTCTTTTGTCCGAACTTCCTTGACGACGAGCTCGAGGAGGAGCTCGGCTTTGCTTGCGCCGAACTTCGTTCTGCTTTTCCGTGAAAGCTTTCGCGGGAGAACTTCCTGCTTCTTTTGTCCGAACTTCCTTGACAACGAGCTTGAGGGGGAGCTCGACTTTGCTCATGCCAAACTTTGTTCCGCTTTTCTGCGAAAGCTTCCACGGGAGAACTTTCTGCTTCTTTTGTCCGAACTTTCTTGACGACGAGCTCGAGGTGAGAGCCCGGCTTAGCTTGCCCAAACTTCATTCCACCTCGTGTGAATTCTTTGTAGAGGGCTTCCTTAGTGACATATCCGAGCGGGAGTTCGGCCTCACTCGCGCTGAACTTCAGTCGAGGATGAGGTTTGAGGGGGGAGTTCGGTCTCACTTCGCGTCGAACTTCACTCCGCCCTCTTTGAAGCTTTCGTTGGGAGGACTTCATATTCTTTTGTTGAGGCTTTCTTGGTGGTGAGCTCGAGGGGAGTTCGGCCTCACTTGCACCAAACTTCATTCCGCGGGAGAACTTCGTTCCGCCCTCGCTTGCATCGAACTTCGTTCCGCTTTCCTGCGAAAGCTTCTACGGGAGGACTTCATGCTTCTTTTGTCCGAACTTTCTTGACGACGAGCTTGAGGTGGAGCCCGGCTTAGCTTGCCCAAACTTCATTCCACCTCCTGTGAATTCTTTGTAGGGGGCTTCCTTGGTGACATACCCAAGTGGGAGTTCGACCTCACTCGCGCCAAACTTCAGTCCGAGGATGAGGTTTGATGTGGAGTTCGGCCTCACTTGCGCCGAACTTCGTTCCGCTTTTCCGTGAAAGCTTCCGCAGGAGGACTTCATGCTTCTTTTGTTCGTACTTTCTTGACGACGAGCTTGAGGTGGAGCCCGGCTTAGCTTGCCTAAACTTCATTCCACCTCCTGTGAATTTTTTATAGGGGGCTTCCTTGGTGACATATCTGAGTGGGAGTTCGGCCTCACTCGCGCCGAACTTCAGCGAGGCTGAGGTTTGAGGGGTCGTTTGGCCTCACGTCGGCCGAACTTCATTCCGACCTGAGGTTTGAGGGGGAGTTCGTCTCACTTGCGCCGAACTTCATTGCGCCTCACTTGCAAGATACTTCGTCTCGGGGACCCTCGCTTGCATACGAACTCTTCGGGGTTCCGCTTTCTTGCTCGAAAGTTCTTCTTACGCGGGAGAACTTCATGCTTCCCCTTTTGTCCGAAAACTGCTTCTTGACGACGAGCTTGAGGTGGAGCCCGACTTAGCTTGCCCAAACTTTATTCCACCTCCTGTGAATTCTTTGTAGGGGGCTTCCTTGGTGACATACCCGAGCGGGAGTTCGGCCTCACTCACGCCGAACTTCGTTTATCTTTCTCGCGAAACCTCCCACGGGAGAACTTCATGCCCCTTTGTCAGAGCCGGACTTCTTAACATTCCGATTGTGGGTTTTCTGGTGGGATCGCCACCGGGGACTGCTGTATGGCCTACAATGCCTCCGTGAGGCCACGGACCTGTCGGACAAGCAGGTCGAACTGCTTCACATCCACCATGGATACAGGTGGAACCTAAGCTACCGAAACTGAAGCAGAAACAGACAGATCCGGACGGAATCGGACCACGGAGGCCGTCGAGCGTCGAGTCGAAGCTCTCCTAGAAGCATCTTCTCTCCGAAAAAGAACTCCAGTGAGAAAGAAGAGGGATCTCTAGAGAGAGAGAAATCGTCACCGAGCACTCCTTTAAGAATAAGCGAACCTCGGAGGCTTGGGGAGGCCCTTCCTCTAACGTCAATATGTTGACGCAGAATCTGATCGTCGTCGGAGTCCGCTGGAGTGGAGGCCGATGAGGTCGCCGTCGGGGACCTGCAAAATAGAGTCCCGTCCGGAGTCGGTGGGGGTGGCTTCGGCAGGACCCTCCGACGATCAAGTCAGCTCTGGCCAATAGGAATGGAGTGCTCGAAAATGAGTTCCAGAGCTTGAAGAAGAAAAGGAGAGCTTAGAGATCAGAGAGATCGAAATTAGCGTATCTGGAGGATCCTTTTTATAGTGGAGCTTGATGGTGACAGCTGTAGCCGCATGCTGGCGGACCGCTCGAGATCCGATGGAGTCAGTCTCATGGAAAGATGCCGTCTGCAGTGGGTTGATGGTGACAGCTATCGCCGCCTGATAGCGGATCGTTGTCGCTTGCGGCAGACTGATGGTGATGGCTGTAGAGCCGGCCGAATGAAGGATTGAAGGGCTTCATCGTGTGCCCATTTTGGAGGAGTTCGGACTCCTGAAGAGGAAGCTTGGAAGGAGTTCGGCTCCCATAGGCGTCTGGCTGAAGGTAAGCGGCTAAGGCTCGACCGCTGAAAAGTTCGGTAGGAGCTCGGTTGGCCAAAGGAGGTGTCTGGGAGGAGCCCGGCTCCTGAAGAAGTCCGTCCGAAGGATGTCTGGGATGAGTCCAGCTCCCGAAGAAGTCCGACCGAAGAAAAAGCTTGGAGGAGAGTTTGGCTCTCGTAAGCATCCGACTGCTGAGGAGTGCAAGTAAGGCTCGACCGTTGGAAGTAGTTCGGCCGAGGGACGATCGCTGAGGAAGTTCGGTCCAGATGTTGGAAGTTCGAAGGAGGACGATCGCTGAGAAGTCCGAGGAGCTCGGCCGCTAAGTAGATCGATCGACTGAACGGGTTCAAAAAAGCTCGACCGCTGGGGGTTCGGCTAAAAAGCTGCTGGATCCAAGGAGCTCGGCCGCTAAGCAGTTCGACCGACCGTAAGGATTCGGCTAAGATCCATCTGCTGAAGCTCTTCCGTGGCTATTGATTGCATTAGGCTGAACATCAAACTAGACTTCGATAGGAGCGAAATTTATCTCCAACAGATGAAAAAGTAAGACAAAATGATATCAATTTGCTTGCTTGTCAAGAATATTTGATTATTCTCAACTCATTTATTCCAAAGTTTTTTTTAAACAACCAGTTATTTCTGCTCCCATATGCTTCTGTTAAGTATGCAACAGCAGATCCTTGAGGAGCAAGATCTAATTCCAACCATATCCCTTTTTGAAGGGTGCTAGTAAAGGTTCAGATTGCTTTCTTTCCCAGCAGCAAAATGGAGGGAGGTGGGGCAGCAAGGAAGGGGAAAGGGGCGGTGATGTATCGGGTCAAGAGAAAGGTGAGTAGGAAAAATACGTGAAGTTGCAACTTGCTCCTTGAAAGCCTCAACTTGTATATTAGGTATTTACCATTTTCTGATTGATGGAATCATAACCTAAGGGTCCATTTAGCTAGATTATAGGATTTAGTTGTATTAATTGTGAAAAGAGGGACCATCTTGGTATTCAAGGCAACATAAATGATTTTATGTCTTTGATATTATATTATATTATCCAAGGGGGCAAGTTTCTTACTTCCTCCTAACTTCTCCACAAAAAAATAAGAGAGAAAACATGTCAAAATCCCAAAATAAAATCATACATTGCTATTATTGATGATGAAATGATATAATATGGAAGCACAAGAGAAAATTTGGTACGTTAGAGAAGGATCCTGTCTGATGATCAAGAACATGCAGGATTATCTCCTTGAGCATGCCATGGTTAAAAGGCACGAGATAAATACTAAATCAAAATCATGGAGAGAAACTTTGGATGATTTTAAACGAAAATGGTAATGTCACAAATACACAAAGCCGACATACTGTTGAAATGCTGTTCCCAGGGGAACTGGTACATCCATCCTTCTCATTATATGCCTTTAACTAAATTCAATTAAATAGATGTCAAGGAATTAACTGTATCCTGGTGTCAATTTCCATCTCTGCCATTTTTCTATTAACCTGCCTTCAGAATGAACACATGTCCGGTTCGTTAGATTCAGAAAATTCTTTCTAAGCAGTTCAGGTGTCAATTCCGATCACCATCGAACTAATGAGAGGAGGGTATGTGGCATGGATGGGGTGGGATTTATCCAAACCCACCTATCTTCTGTCCATTTATTTATTGTGGTTGCAATAAGTAGCAACCTAATCTTCTCATTTTCATAATCTGATATACTAATCACATGCATTAACAAGCATTTGAATGAACTCAAAATTCTAATTGTTCCACATTATATATAGTACCTTTATACCAAATAATTCTCATGCCCCCTCCCTTTCAAGTAAGAAAACAAGAGTAATTGAATGCCACCATCTAAGCACAACTTAGTTATGGAAAGTTTGTCGCTACAAAATTTTACATAAAGCTCAGAATTCCATGACCTTCAGCAATGCTACTATGAAATTGTTACCTATTTCCATGACATCAACTCCATCAAATAGTATGTGCTTTAATATGCTTTAATATTTATACACATGAAAAATAAGTGAAACCATCACTGAAGTTGGAAACAGAAATGCTGCTTATAAAATTTATGCGCTCATGCAATTAGACGAGCCTTCCTATTGTGGTATTGCCCAATAAATTATGAAGTGGCAGCGATGGCCTCTTTCTATCCTATCTATAGAGGAATGGATGCTTGGGTGTTCTATTTGTTTTGTCTCTACCATGGCTGTTGGAGATAAACCCGCTCCCACCGAAGTTCAGTCTGATGCTTAGCCTAATATGATAATCACGGAAGAACTTCGATCGAAAATTCTTTCTCCAGCGGTCGAACTCCTCCAGCGGCCGAACCCCTCCCAGACTTCTGTGTCGGACTCCTTCCGGACTTCTCCTTCGACCGAACTTCTCCATCAGTCGGACTCCTTCCGGACTTCTCCTTCAATCGAACTTCTCCATCAGTCGGACTCCTTCCAAACTTCTCCTTCAATCAGATTCCTCCATAAGCCAAATTCCTTGCGGACTTCTCCTTCAGTCAAATTCCTCCAGCAGTCGAATTCCTTCAGAAGCCGAACTCCTTCCGGACTTCTCCTTCAGCCGAACTTCTCCATCAGTCGAACTTCTTCTGGACTTCTCCATCAGTCGAACTCCATCCGAATTCCTCCAGCGGATTACTTTCAGATTTCAAGTAGTATTCCTCCCGAATGATCCCCTCTAGCCGTATTCCCTTTAGGAATCTGAACTCTTCTAAAATTGACATATGTCAAAGCTCTTCACCAACCTGCTTCCTCCGAACTTCGATTATTAAATCTCAAAGAACAGGCGACCCCACTATCGAACGATTACGACTATTATTATCAGTCTGCTATAGACGACCCCACTACCGGACGGTTACGGCTATCATTATCAGTTTACTATAGATGACCCTACTACCGGATAGTTACGGCTGTCATTATCAGTCTGCTACGGACGACACCTCTCTCCGTAATAAATTCCATGCGGTCCCGAGCAGCCAGCTACCGGATAGCTACGGCTGTTACTATCAATCTACTCCGAGCTCCGTCTGTAAAAAAGACCCTCCAGATACGTTTTCTCCAAGCTCTCTTCTTCTTCCCAAAACTCTGCTGAATTCTTTCCTGAGCACTCCATTTCTGTTAGCCAGAAGAGCTGACTTGATCATCGGAGGGTCCTACCGGAGCCACCACCATCGACTCCAGACGGAACTTTGTTTTGTAGGTCATCAACGATGACCTCTTCTTCCTCAACTTCAGCTCGATCCGACGTCAACCAGATTTCGCACCAATAGGATTGATGTTAGAGGAAGGACTCTCTGTTCTTGAGGTATCCTTGTTCTTAAAGAAGTGCTCAGTCGACCCCGTAGATCTTCTTCAAGATTCATTTTCGTCCTCTCCCTTAATCCCAAAAAATGCCTCCCAAGAAGGCGACTACCCGAAGATCTACCACTTCTACCATCAAATCTGAGCCAGATCCATCCATTCCTGCTCCATCGCCAGCACTTCAATCTCCTCCTCCATCAACGGCCACGGTAGATCTAGAGCAGTTTAAACTATTGATGCAGCGAGTTCAGAGCCTCACCGAAATCGTGCAGACCATGCGGCAGCCTCCGATGGCGATTCTGCTAGAAAACCTACCATCGAGATGTTAGGAACCGATTCCAAGGAAGAGCATTTGGGCTAGCATATCCATCGCCCTTGAAAAAGAAAAACATAAAGCAGAGGATCCTTATTCGGATCACGATTCTTCTCCGAAAGAGATTTTTCCGATCTATAGCCGGAAGCCTTCCAAGATCTGCGATCGAGATGATGTCCTCGATCAGAAACTGCGAGAGATGGACCGACGGATCGAGAAACTCCGCCACATCGCCCCGGTTCACCATGACGGCGTCCGCACCAATCCTCCTTTCTCTCCTCGAATTATGCAAGAGTCCATTCCGCCGAACTTCAAGCTTTCTCAATTTGATAGCTACGACGGAACCTCTGATCCGGTCGATCACTTGGAGGCTTTCCGGACCATGATGCTGCTCCATGGTGCACTAGACGCCATCTTATGCCAAGCTTTCTCGTCTACCTTAAAGGGAGCAGCAAGAAACTGGTACTCGACATTGAAGTCGGGTACGATCTTCTCCTTTGACCAGATGAGCCATCAATTTGTGGCTCATTTTGTTAGCAGCCGGCGTCCTCGCTGAGGTTTGGATTTTCTGATGAATATCAAGCAAAAGGAGGGAGAATCTATCTGGGCTTATGTCATCAGATTTAATATTGCTGCATTGGAGGTCCGAAATCTAGACCAATATATTGCAATGACCGCACTCAAGGACGACCTTCAGAAGAATGATTTACTGTTCTTCCTAAAGAAGAAGTACCCCAGAGACTTTGCCGATCTGCTAGCTCGGACTGAAGGATATGCCCGAGCGGAAGAAACCTTCAAGTTGAAGGATGAGGATGCTGTAGGAGAGCGACGGACGGGTGAGTCTAATAGACCCGCCGCTGATGGAGGGCCGAATTAAGTTCGACCGCGCTCACGGACTCCCTCCGAGCGCAAGCGAGTCTGAACTCCTCCTCGAGCTCGTCGTCAAAAAAGCCCCAACAGAAGGGCGTGAAGAAGTTCTCCCCCTAAAAGGTTCTACAACTATGCCCTCTCTTAATGCTCCTAAAACTCAAGTTCTGATGGAAATTAAGAATTAGCTACCAAGATCAGAAGAATTATGATCTCCCCCAAACAAGCGCAATCGAAGCAAGTACTATTTATATCATCATGATCACAGCCACGATACTGAAGAATGCATTCAGCTCTAAGACGAGATCGAGGAGTGCATCAGAAGAGGCTGACTGGATCGATTTCTCAGACATCGATCTGAAATAAGAGAAGATCGGTCGAGGACATTGCCGTAGCCAGAACCACCAAGATGGGAGGAACAACAAGGAGATCGGCCGCCTCTCGACATCACTAACACTATCTCTAGGAGACTTAATGCTTCGACGAGCCACCATCTCTCAGCCTCAGAGCCAGGAAAAGCTTGCCTCAAATTGGAAGCCCGTATGAAATAGAGGAGGTCGTCCGGTTCGGAGCTTATCACTTGAAGGAGCTTGGAGGAACAACGCTCCCACGATCTTAGAATTCAGAAAATCTAAGTATACTACCAGTAATTTTTCTTCAATAAAACTCCTCCATCTCAACATTATTGTTTCTTTGTGCAAAAATTATGTGACGACACGAAAGAAGCAATCAAAAGTGGCCGTGTTAGAAATAGGAGAAGAACCTCATCCTAATATGAGCAAGTCGAAGACCTCCGATTAATTAAGACAGGAGGAGGGGAGAGGCCCATTCAACTGTCCATCTATGCATCTAGTGCCATATTAGAAACAAGAAGAAAACCTCGTCTTAAGATGAGCAAGTCGAAAACCTCCGATTATTTAAGATAGAAGAGGGGGAAAGGTCCATTCAACGGCCCATCTATGCCCCTAATGTCATATTAGGAACAGGAGGAGAACCTCGTCCTAACATGAGCAAGTCGAAGACCTCCGATTATTTAAGACGGAGGAGAGGAGAAGTCCATTCAACGGCCCATCTGTGCCCCTAGTGCCATGTTAGGAATAGAAGGAGAATCTCGTCCTAACATGAGCAAGTCGAAGACCTCCGATTATTTAAGATAGGAGGACGGGAGAGGCCCATTCAACGGTCCATTTGTGCCCCTAGTGCCATGTTAGGAACGGAAGGAGAACCTCATCCTAATATGAGCAAGTTGAAGACCTTCGATTATTTAAGACAGGAGAAGGGGAGAGATCCATTCAACGGTCCATTTGCGCCCCTATTGCCATGATAAGGACAGGAGGAGAACCTCGTCCTAACATGAGCAAAGTCGAATACCTCATCCATTTTAGACGAGGTGAAAAGAGAGATCCCGACTCGGTTGGAGATAAGATCTCCCCCAAGCTTCAACCTCGATAGAAGATAGAATCTGCTTCAACTTCGGTTGGAGATAAAATCTCTCTCAAGCTTCAATTTCGATAGAAGATAGGATCTCCTTCAACCTCGACCGAAGATAAGATCTCTCCCGAGCTTCAACCTCAATAGAAGATAAGATCTCCTTTAACCTCAACCGAAAATAAGATCTCCCTCAAGCTTCAACTTCAATAGAAGATAGGATCTCCTTCAACCTCGGTTGGAGATAAGATCTCTCCCGAGCTTCAACTTCAATAGGAGATGGATCTCTTTCAACCTCAATAGGAGATAAGATCTCCTTCAACCTCGGCCGAAGATAGGATCTCCTTCGAGCTTCAACTTCAACAAAAGATAGGATTTTCTTCAACCTCGCTGAAGATAAATCTTCCCGAGCTTCAACCTCGGTTGGAGATAAGATCTCATGAGCTTCAATCTCAATAGGAGATAAGATCTCCTTCAACTCGGTCGGAGATAAGATCTCCCCCGAGCTTCACTTCAAAAAAAGATAAGATCTCCTTCAAACCTCGACTGGAGATAAGATCTCCTTCACCTCGGCTGAGAGATAAAATCTCTTCTGAACTTCAACTTCAAAATGAGATAAGATCTTCTTCAACCTCGACAGAAGATAGAATCTTCTTCAACCTCGGCTAGAGATAAGATCTCCCCCGAGCTTCAACTTCAATAGGAGATAAAATCTCCTTCAATCTCGGTTAGAGATAAGATCTCCTTCGAGCTTCAACCTCAACAGAAGATATGATCTTCTTCAACCTCGGCTGGAGATAAGATCTCCCCCGAGCTTCAACTTCAAAAGAAGATTAGACCTCTCTCAACCTCAACGAGAGATAAAATTTCTTCCGAGCTTCGACTTCAATAGAAGATAAGGTCTCTCCTGAGCTTCAATCTCAATTGGTGTAGATCTCAGAAAAAAATTTTGGTAGTCGTCTGTTTTGTACTCTCTTCTTTCGAATTTCGAACTCGAAAGTGGGAGAACTAGTATTGGGGATAAACCCACTCCCATCGAAATCCAATCTGATGCTTAGCCTAATGTAACTGGTAATCACGGAAGAGCTTCGATCAAAAATTCTTCCTCTAACGGTCGAACTCCTCCAACGGCCGAACTCCTACCAGACTGCTCCTTCAACTAAACTTCTCCCGGACTTCTCCTTCAACCGAACTTCTCTATCAGTCGGACTCCTTCCGAACTTCTTCAGTCGAATTCCTCTAGAAGCCAAACTCCTTTCGAACTTCTCCTTCAGTCAAATTTCTCCAGCAGCCGAACTCCTTCCGAACTTCTTCTTCAGTCGGATTTCTCCAAGAGCCGAACTCCTTTCGGACTTCTCCTTCAGTCAAACTTCTCCATTTGTCGGACTTCTTCTAGACTTCTCCATCAGTCGAACTCCATCCGGATTCCTCCAGCGGATTACTTTCAGATTTTAAATAATATTTCTCCCGGATGATCCCCTCTAGCCGTAATCCCTTTAAAAGTCCGAACTCCTTTGAAATTAACATATGTCAAAGCTCTTCACCAACCTGCTTCCTCCGAACTTCGACTATTAAATCTCAATGAACAAGCGACCCCACTACCGGACGGTTACGGCTATCATTATCAGTCTGCTATAGACGATCCCACTACCAGACGATTACGACTATTATTATCAGTCTGCTACAGATGACTCCACTATTGCATGGTTACGGCTAGCATTATCAGTTTGCTACGGACAACACCTCTTTTCGTAATAAATTTCATACGGTCCCGAGCGATCAGCTACCAGATGGCTACGGCTGTCACTATCAGTCTGCTTCGAGCTCCACCTATAAAAGAGACCCTCCAGATACGTTTTCTCTAAGCTTTCTTCTCCTTCCCAAAACTCTGCTGAATTCTTTCCTGAGCACTCTATTTCTATTGATCATAAGAGCTGATTTGATCATCGGAGCATCCTACCGAAGCCATCACCACTGACTTTAAATGGAATTTTGTTTTGTAGATCACCGACGGCGACCTCTTCTTCCTCAACTCCAGCTCGAGGAACAGGAGGAGAACCTCGTCCTAACATGAGCAAGTCGAAGACCTCCAATTATTTAAGATAGAAGAAGGAGAGAGGCCCATTCAATGGCCCATTTGTGCCCCTAGTGTCATGTTAGGAACAGGAAGAGAACCCTATCCTAACATGAGCAAGTCGAAGACCTCCGATTATTTAAGACAAGAGGAGGAAAGAGGCCCATTCAACGGCCCATTTGTGCCCCTATTGCCATGATAGGGATAGGAGGAGAACTTCGTCCTAACGTGAGCAAAGTCGAAGACCTCATTCATTTTAGACGAGATGAGAAAAGAGGCCCCAACTTGGCTGCAGATAAGATCTTCCCCGAGCTTCAACCTCGATAGAAGATAGAATCTTCTTCAACCTCGGTTGGAGATAAGATCTCCCTCGAGCTTCAACCTCGATGGAAGATAGGATCTCCTTCAACCTCGGTCGGAGATAAGATCTCCTCCGAACTTCAACCTCAACAAAAGATAAGGTCTCCTTCAATCTCAATCGGAGATAAGATCTTTTCCGAGCTTCAACTTCAACAGAAGATAGGATCTCCTTCAACCTCGGCTGGAGATAAGATCTCTTCCGAGCTTCAACTTCAATAGGAGATGGGATCTCCTTCAACCTTAATAGGAAATAAGATCTTCTTCAACCTCGATCGAAGATAAGATCTCCTCCGAGCTTCAACTTCAACAGAAGATAGGATCTCCTTCAACTTCAGCTGGAGATAAGATCTCCCTTGAGCTTCAACCTCGATTGGAGATATGATCTCCTCCGAACTTCAACCTCAAAAGGAGATAAGATCTCCCCCGAGCTTCAAACCTCGATCGAAGATAAGATCTCCCCCGAGCTTCAACCTCAATAGAAGATAAGATCTCCTTCAATCTCGGTCGGAGATAAGATCTCACTCGAGCTTCAACTTCAAAAGAAGATAAGATCTCCTTCAACCTCGACTGGAGATAAGATCTCTTCCGAGCTTCAACCTTAATAGGAGATAAGATCTCCTTCAACCTTGGCTGGAGATAATATCTCCTCCGAACTTTAATTTTAAAAGGAGATAAGATCTCCTTCAACCTCGACAGAAGATAGAATCTTCTTCAACCTCGGTTGGAGATAAGATCTTCCTCAAGCTTCAACTTCAACAGAAGATAAGATCTCCTTCAACCTCAGCTGGAGATAAAATCTTTCCCGAGCTTCAACCTTAACAGAAGATAAGATCTCCTTCAACATCGGTTGAAGATGAGATCTCTCCCGAGCTTCAACTTCAACAGAAGATAGGATCTCCTTCAACCTCGACTGGAGATAAAATCTTTCTCCGAGCTTCAACCTCGATTGGAGATAAGATCTCCCCTAAACTTCAACCTTAATAGAAGATAAGATCTCCTTCAATATCGATCGAAGGTAAAATCTCTTTCGAGCTTCAACCTCAACATGAGATAAGATCTCATTCAACCTCGGCTGGAGATAAGATCTCTTCCGAGCTTCAACCTTGACAGAAGATAAGATCTCCTTCAATCTCGATTAGAGATAAGATCTCCTTCAAGCTTCAACTTCAAAAGAAGATAAGATCTCCTTTAACCTCAACAGAAGATAGGATCTCCTTCAACCTCGGCTGAAGATAAGATCTTCCCCGAGCTTCAACTTCAACAGGAGATAAGATCTTCTTCAACCTCGACTGGAGATAAAATCTCTCCAGAGCTTCAATTTCAAAAGAAGATAAATCTCCTTCAACCTCGACTGGAGATAAGATCTTCCCCAAGCTTCAACCTTGACAAAAGATAGGATCTCCTTCAACCTTGGTTGGAGATAAAATCTCCTCCGAGCTTCAACTTCAAAAGAAGATAAGACCTCTCTCAATCTCAACGGAAGATAAGATCTCTTCCAAGCTTCGACTTCAATAGAAGATAAGGTCTCCCCCCAGCTTCAACCTTAATGGGTGCAAAGCCTAGAAAAGAACTTTAATAGTCATCTCTTTTATACTCCCTTTCTTCGAATTTTGAATTCGAAAGTGGGGGCACTAGTGTTGGGGATAAACCCGCTCCCGCCGAAGTCCAGTCTAATGCTTAGCCTAATGTAACTGGTAATCACAGAAGAGCTTCGATCGAAAATTCTTTCTCCAGCGATCGAACTCCTCCAGCGGTCGAACCCTTTCCAAACTTCTTCAGCGGTCGAACTCCTTTCGGACTTCTCCTTTAACTGAACTTCTTCCAAACTTCTCCTTCAGCCAAACTTCTCCATCAGTCGGATTCCTTCTGAACTTCTCCTTCAGTCAAATTTCTCCAGCAACCGAACTCCTTTCGAACTTCTCCTTTAGTCGAATTTCTTCAGAAGTCGAACTCCTTCCAAACTTCTCCTTCAGTCGAACTTCTTAATCAATCGGACTTCTTCTAGACTTCTCCATCAGTCGAACTCCATTCGGATTTTTCCAACGGATTACTTCCAGATTTCAAGTAGTATTCCTCCTGGATGATCCCCTCTAGCCGTATTCTCTTTAAGAGTCCGAACTCCTCTAGAATTGACATATGTCAAAACTCTTCACCAACTTGCTTCCTCCAAACTTCGACTATTAAATCTCAACGAACAGGTGATCCTACTACCGGATGGTTATGGCTATCATTATCAGTATGTTACAGACGACCCCACTATCGGACGGTTACGGCTGTCATTATCAATCTGCTATAGGTGACCCCACTATCGAATGGTTACGGCTGTCATTATCAGTCTGCTACGGACGATACCTCTCTCCGTAATAAATTTCACGTGATTTCGAGCGGTTGGCTATCGGATGGCTATGACTGTCACTATCAGTCTACTCTAGGTTCTGTCTATAAAAGGGACCCTCCAGATACGTTTTCTCTAAACTCTCTTCTTCTTTCCAAAATCTTGCTGAATTCTTTCCTGAGCACTCTATTTCTGTTGGCCAGAAGAACTGACTTGACCATCGGAGGGTCCTGCCGAAGCCACCACCACCGACTCCGGTGGAACTTTATTTTGCAGATCACCGGTGGCGACCTCTTCTTCCTCAACTCCAGCTCGATTTGGTGTCAACCAAATTTTGCACCAATAAGATTCGCGCCAACCAAATTTCCTCAAATCCTCCAGCGATCGAACTCCTTCCGGACTTCTCCTTCAATCGAACTTCTTCCAGACTTTTCCTTCAGCCGAACTTCTCCATCAGTCGGACTCCTTCCAGACTTCTCCTTCAGTCGGATTCCTTCAGAAGCCGAACTCCTTTTAGACTTCTTCTGCAGTCAAATTTCTCAAGTAGCCGAACTCCTTTCGGACTTCTCCTTCAGTCGAATTTCTCCAGGAGCCGAACTCATTCCGGACTTCTCTTTCAGTCGAACTTCTCCATCAGTCGGACTCCTTCTGGACTTCTCCATCAGTCGAACTCCATCCGAATTTCTCCAGTGAATTACTTTCAGATTTTAAGTAGTATTCCTCTTGGATGATCTCCTCTAGCCATATTCCCTTTAGGAGTCTGAACTTCTCTGGAATTGACATATGTCAAAACTCTTCACCGACCTGCTACCTCCGAACTTCGACTATTAAATCTCAATGAACATGCGACCTCACTACCGAACGATTACGGCTATCATTATCAGTCTGTTACAGACGATCTCACTATCGGATGGTTACGGCTGTCATTATCAGTCTGCTACGGACGACATCTCTCTCCATAATAAATTCCACGTGGCCTTGAATGGCCAGCTACCGGATGGCTATGGCTGTTACTATCAATCTGCTCCGGACTCCGTCTATAAAACGAACCCTGCAGATACGTTTTCTCTAAGCTCTCTTCTTCTTTCCAAAATTCTGCTGAATTCTTTCCTGAGCACTTTATTTCTGTTGGCCAAAAGAGTTGACTTGATTGTCGAAAAGTCTTGCCGGAGCCACCACCACCGACTCCAAACGAAACTTTATTTTGCAGATCACCGGTGGCGGCCTCTTCTTCCTCAACTCTAGCTCGATCCGGCGTCAACCAGATTTCGTACCAATAATGACAATTTCACATTTTCTTGTCACCATAAGCATATCCTTTACACAGCAAACACCCATGTACATGGTCCGATTAATTGAATATACTGCACATAACTAGAAGAAAAAGATGAAGAAAATGCTGCCGTAGATCACTCTTTAACATTACGTGATTATTACAGGGTGGACAAACATTTCTCAAATAAAAAAAAAATAAAATAAAAGATGGACAGATGCAGAAAGATATATTAATATGGTTAAGCCATGAATAACCCTTGTAAACATTTGAATGCAGCTGAACTCAAGTATGTAAATGCATACAAAATTATAGCCTTTTAACCCATAATGAAAACCACAGACTGAAACATGTTAATAAAATTTCGAAGAGGAATTTTACAGGGAGTAGGAAGCAAAATGATATGCATTTCAGAATCTATAACCGCAGAGTTTGTCTTGCATGGTAATCAAAGAATTTTGGCACCTTTTCAGTCAATTGTCAAGCAAGGGGCGTTTGTTAGTCATAATTCTTTCGGGGAACATCGTAATCATTCTTCCATTTACTTTTTTAACCTGCTTACTTCTGAAAAGTAACAATTAGTTTCTAAGGATGATGTCACAGCGAGACCGGTTTGCTGGCCTTACAAAATCATGACTCTGATTCAGCAGTTGAAACAAGCCCCCTTTGTGCTTTGTTATGTGATCAGACAAAGAAATAATTCTCTTCTCTTCTCGAGAAAAGAAGCTTTGTATCCTGAAAAGGAATAATAGTGATAAGGTGGTTTTGGTTTTCATAAAACGGATGGTGGGTCCATGGGACTAAGCTTTAGTTGGTATTGGAGGTCTTCTGAGTGTTTTTCCAGATTATGGACCTTGGTCTTGTTAATCGGACATCCAATCCATTCATTCCTGAAAGCTACATTGGTAATAGGGCCTTTCTTTCTAAAGGCAAAAATCCCATTCCAATGATCAGAAGAATACTGTCTTAACAATCTGAAAATAAACATCTGGTGCTAAAAGTTGTTTACTTTTCTGGATCATAAGTTTTCATGGCAATTTTAGCAATAAGCAGGAGCATAAATAACTCAGTGGAGCAAATTTAGGAAGGAGGAAAAAAAGATTAAAAACAGCTGAATTCTACTTAGAGCCCATCACACGGGTCAGAAGTTTGCATGCATTTGTTGAGTAGACGAAATACTAGTTCCAGAGAAATAAATAATGTATGTTATTAGTAGACTTTGTATATGATCTTGATAAACATACATTACCTCTCAAACTACTAAATAAATGAATCACATAATACAGTTACATTCACCAAAATGACAATAAACTTTAAGATCTCCACAGTTTATTATATCAAGTAGAAGAGATTTCAAAAATGTAACTATACTCGAACACAGTAGGCCATGAAACCTTTGTAATAAGAAATTACAATTCAAGGATATCCGGCACGAATCATTTCTAGTATTAGTGGCACTCACCTACCTTGAGGGTTAACCAGCTGCGAGAAATCAACAACTCTAATGGCGTCTTCCGAACAATGTTCCACTCCTATTGGCTCTATAGCACTTTCTTTAATGTTCGAGGGCTTTGAACAAGCATCATCTACTTGCTCTGAAATATGTGGGAGACTGAACGACAAATCAGCAAATCCCAGCTCGCTGCTCCCCAAAGACTCCTGATCTCCACTTCGCTTGTATGCTTCATGTAGTTGCAAGACATACTCCAGATGCCACAACACCTCACCCATTGTAGGGCGGTTCTTCCCCTCATCAGCAAGGCATTTCTCTGCAATCTCCCCAAACTTCTTCAGGGATTCCAATGAGTAATCTCCTTCCAACCGGGGGTCCACAATCGTCTTAAGCGACCGCTGACGTTGCCATCGGAGTGCCCATTCAGCTAAGTTGATTTGATCCTTTGGCAAGCTTGGGTTTATTACAGGCCTGGCACAGACAACTTCAAATAACACCACCCCAAAAGAATATACATCTGATTTTTGAGTTAGTTGCTGCCTTCGAAAGTACTCAGGATCCAGGTAGCCAAAGCTTCCTTTCACAGCAGTACTGACATGGGTATGGTCAAATGCCGGACCATCTTTAGACAACCCAAAGTCTGCCATCTTTGCAACAAAGTTCTCATCCAACAAAATGTTAGTTGTCTTAACATCCCTGTGTATAATACCCCTCTCTGCTCCAGTGTGAAGATGGTGAAGTCCACGAGCAGCTCCAATGCATGCTTCCACCCGCTGCTTCCATGTAAGTGCTGGGAGGGCACTTCCGTAGAGATGGCTTCTTAGTGTCCCATTTGCCATATACTCATAAACCAAGATCATCTCTTGTTGCTCTTCACAATATCCAATCAATGAGACAAGATGTCGGTGCCGGAGCTTCGAAAGCATTTCAATTTCTGTTTCAAATTCTGCTAGGCCCTGCTCCGATTGTGGATGGGCCCGCTTGATTGCTACCATGTTCCCCTCCTCGATCTCACCCTCGTAGACCTTGCCAAAACCTCCAGCTCCAATGACCAAGGACTCATCAAAGTTCCTCGTTGCTGCTCTAATCTCTGATAACGCGAATCGTCTTCCAATTCTATTAGAAGCTAGTGAACCATTATTGGTTGCAGGAGATTTAGATGCCTGGGCATCAGTGGTGCTTCCCATAGTCTCATGAAGGAAAAGTGGGTGCCAACCGGGAGGATTCTCCTTAACAGATGTTGCTTTCTTCTTCTGAATGCAGAAAAAGAGAAGTGTAGACACTACAGAGATGGTGACTACAGACACACCACTGACACCGATGGCTTCCCAAAGACCTTTTTTCTCTGGCTTCTTATCAGCAGAACCTTCCCCACCAGTGATCCTTTCTGAAGCATGAGCCAAATTCCCATTCCTGCTCAGCTTGAAGATCTCCACTCCATTCAAAAGTGCATCAACACCTGAAGCGGTAGTTGACAAATCAGGACCAAGCTGAAGCCACAGAGTGTCGACTTGTTGTGGAACCAGATCGGCATAGTCTTCATGGTAAGCTTTGTTCATCCCCCCTGCCCTCAGAAAGACATCGTAGTTCTCAGTTGCAGTCTTGTTATTAATGTAGATTCTAAAAACTCTCTCATTTGCTGTATCATATACCAGCTCACAGAAGTGTAGTCGGACAAGGTAGTCAAAGTTGGGGTCCACATCGAATCTCCATGATACATTGAATCTTTTCTCAACGACTTCATTATTGGTCATCATCCTTGCTGTTTCATAAACCATGAGGGGTGCTATGAGAGAATCATTGCTAGAGACATAGCTTATGTTCGAAGTATTACTGATTGCGTTTGCCGCGTTCAAATAAAACACAAATTTCTCATCAGACTCCCACTTTCTCCACACACCTCGGTCTTCGCTTGAATTAAGTCCAGGTCCCCCCACATTCAACCTATACATAGTCTCAATTCCTCGGTCATTCATACTCAGAGAAGTCTTTAAACCATTGCTTCCTACTTTGTTCACCAAGTCAACAAACAAGTTATCTCCAACCGGGATGACCTCAATTGCATTCACAAAGGCAAACGATCCAGAGTTGGGAACAAACTCAATGCGCAGCTCATTTGAACTGACATTAAGAAAATATTCTTTAACTAGAGAAGCGACCACAGAATTGCTCTTCATGTTCTTCCAAGAGATCTCTCCAGGGACATTGAACTTGGAAACCAACTTCAGCTCATTAGCTGTTACATCAAATGCTGACTCATTGACATTAAAATTTCCCAATGAGAAGGGATAGAAATGAAGCCTAATGCAATAATTCCCTGAAAATACACTGAAGTTGTAGTCTGATGTCATGTTAAATATCCTGGCAGTTCGATACAAAGATCGGTAGCTAGATTCCTCATTGACTGTGGCAGTTGATGCAATAATTCCAGGAAAGCTCAGTGTGAAATTATTACCAAAGGTCGAGTCTCCAACCCAATTCCTATCGTCGACATCTGTGCTAGAATTGGAACCACAGTTAATCAGAAACGGTTGCCCTTGACCTTGTGCAATTTGTAGCAAAGTAGATGCAAGTCCCATAAGAAGCGGCCAGAGAAACTTCATCTTTAAATAACACAATTTTAGAGCAAGAATTTCCCACTATAATTAGCAAGTTTCTAATCAGAACCTCGAAGATCCTTTAAAATGTCTACAGAATTCTTCAAAGAAGCACCATTAAACCAAAAAAACAAGGACCCTACTCTTCCGAACTTCAACTTTTCCACGAAGCTTTCATAACTGAACAATGCAGCACAAGAAAGGAAAGGATGACCCCTGCATTACCTCCCAGTAGTTCATCAGTTCTGTTGTTGTTCAAATCAAAGCCACAACACCCATGAAAAAGATGGAATTTTTAAACAACAAAAGAGATCCAGGTCTGGAATGAAACAAGATCTAAGAATATGAAAACCCTGGCCGCCAAACCTTTGAACAAAACTGTTCCTTTTAGGAACGCATATCCTTACGGATTCCCCTTCTCTCTTATGGCTACCGAACAAGGCACAAGATCAACAGAAAGAAAAGCCCAATAATCACAAAACAACATTCCAAACCTCTAAAGACTGGTTCTTTGCGGAATCCCCAGCAAAACTTGCAGATCTAACGGGTAACAATCTCCCAAAAACAAGTAAAATCACAGCGAAAACTGCTAAAAGAATAGAATTTTGCTGAAAAGAACGGATTTTTCCCCCTCCATCTCAACTTACTTGGTGATGAAGAAATGCTCTCCCAATATCGGGCAGTCTTTGGGATTTTAGCAGATGGGTAGCTCCTAGCCCCTTCTAGCACAGGAGAGACAAGGAGCTTGGCCAGAAACAATGATGTTATGGCCTCGAGTGGAGCTTCGGCCTTCAGAGAACCAACCAAAAAAAAAAAAAAAAAAAAGGGTGCTTGGCAATCACTTTGCCTGTACTTTTTGTTTATGATCTCGATCTCTCTCTCTCTCTGTTTTTAATATTCTATTATTTCTGAGTGGTGGTTGACATTTGTGAGCGATGGAGAATCCAATCCAAGGATGGTAGGGGCACATGCTGTTGTCCATGGCTTGGATACTCGGATCACATCACGAGTGATCTCCTTTGTGCATATCTTTGTAGCACATTACCACCTGGTAGACAGTGAAAACTACCTACCCTGCCATTTCCCATCATTCACTGAGCACCGCTGGTGCAACTTTCTACAAAGTACCGACCACCAAAGATGCCCCTCATATTATTGATTATTACTTTTCTCCCCACCATGAAAGAGTTATTATTGATATATATATATATATATATATATATATATATATATAAAAGAATTCTTGTAAATAAAATAGAAGATATTGTGATTGCTTTCTGGTTTGCTTAGAAAAATTATTAGATGCGGATGGCTTTAAGGGGCCAAAAGTGATTAGCGACGAGGGGGTGTATCATGTGCATGCTTGGATATCTTGACTTAATATTAGGTGAATGCGGAGCCCGTGAGCAAAATATTTTTTCTAGCAACATGAGATAAGAATGGATTAGGCTCATGTATTTTGATTGATGCATATTGTTTCACAGGCATATCCAAAGTGAGTTAAAAGTGAATATGAAAAGTCTAATTTTTTTGAAACTAATATATTGAAAATAATTTGATGTTATTTTTGAATCATCAAAGGATGCCTAGTTCGCAACAAGAATCAAAATTAAAATGGATTAAATTAGAGTGATCAAATTTTTTGAAATATTTAATTTATGATTAAAATTAAAATTAAAATTAAAATTAAAATAAATTTTTAAATTCTTAAAAAAAATAAAAATTAAATTTTAAATAAATTAGATTATTTCATTCTGCTCCAAAATCAGAATCAAAATAAACTTCTTCCAATTAAATGGGAGCCAGCCATTTTCATCCTAATTTTAAACCCCAATTTTTCTCAGCCAAACATCCCCAGCCACCTCCATCCCCACCTGATCTTTTCTTTCTTTCTTTAATTTTATTTTGTCAGAATGAAAAAGAAAATGGTGATTGCCATTATTTACACCCAATCTGTAAAATTGCTAATAATAGAATAGTATGGTTGGGAGATAACTGATGTGCAGATTGTTGGAAGAGTAAATGGAAGGTTACAATACTCTGTTTTTTGTAACGTGGCTTGATTTTTTTATGTTTGCACGTGATAACACTAACTCACGAGGGAGAATCTTTATAGCTTACATTTTTATTGTAGAATGTGCAGATGGGCATGTGAAGCGTCCATTATAGAAAATAAATATGATTATAAAGTTTGGATGTAACTTTATTCTATTGATTTGAAAGATTATCGTTACAATTGAGTTTGGATCCTCCTGATTTTGGAGGTTCAAAGTCCATAGTCGACCATTTTAAAGGCATGTAAAGAGCACAGCATGGATTCCAATGCATCACAAGCCATTTTAGTACATGGACGGTCATGAGTGGCAGATTTGGAGTATCCAGTTCATTTATCAACTTGAGAGAGTTTAGACTCGCTGCAGTCTACTCTATTTATCCAAGAAACTATATTCCATATTAGTTGCACCATAGGACCAATAGAAGATGAGATGAGAGTGGTGGCAATCTAAAACGTTTGATAGAATGAAGTTTATAGAAATGAAAATTTTGATTGGTGTGATGCACCTCAATGTGATGCAAGGACTTTATGGTATAATTTGCCCTCCTTTAGGGTTTCTTGCAACCTAATATCTGGTGGCAGCACCATCAATATCCGATAGCAGCGAAGTGAACGAAGCTGCAATATTTAATATTTTTCCCTTTAATATTTTATTTCTTAAAGTCATCAAATCGTTTGTGAAAGCCACTGAAAGGGAAATAAGAAACACGGAAAAGTATGATGTGACTTGAGTGGCAGATGCCGGTGTTCTGTGTTTGCGGCGCCATTGTCCTGCGTGTAACATAAACAAGTGGGAAATATCAGGATGATCAACAACATATCGCATCTTCCATGATTTGGGATTAATCATGTTTGCTTATCTTCGTTTTTCCTTTTTTTTTTTTTTTTTTTGTAAGTGTTCGCTTATCTTTGTTAATAACATACATCCGGTCAAGACCTTGCTCCAAACTTGGTTGCTTTTTGGTGTATTATTGGGCATGCAAGTTGAATTGCAGGTTTGGATTGGATTAGATCTCGTACATAATTTAGGTTTAGAAATAAATATATTAGATGTGATTTTTAATATATAATTTATTAAGATGGACTTAAATCCCCACATACATACATGTTGTAAGTAAAGTTGATCATAAATCAAGCTGGGATATATAAATATTAAATTTTAAATAAGTCTAATTCTACTAAAAATAAATATAGTTTAAGTCCAGATTCAGCTCATTATCAGCATTAGTTGGAAGATGCCGACAAGAGTGAATAATGAAAATGATCTTTTCTGTGGTGCAAAAGTATGATAAAAATGATTTTATCTATGGTGTAAGAAAATTATCAACATGTTGATTAATGATGGCAAGATCGAAAACTACTACTCTTTTTAGCTTTCATTATCATAACTTAGGATGTATTTAGTTAGCCATTAAAAAATATTTTTTTATTTTTTATTTTTAAAAAATAAAAATTAAAAAATAATATTTGGTAGCACCATGAAAAGCTAAAAGCAAAAATTAAAATAATCAAAATAATTACTTTATATACAAAGTAATTTTTTTTTATTTTTTATTTTGCATATAATTACTTTTTACTTTATAGCAACGTAGTTATCAAATAAATTTTTTGCTTTTTTGCTTTTTCTTCATAGCAAAAATAAAAAAAAATATATAATATTTTTAAAAAATCAAAAATTAAAATGTGTAACCAAACATACCCCTAGTTTTCTATAACAAATTTTTAATCATGATCAATTGATTCTAATGCAATAGATTATATAAAGCTGCAATTCTTAAAATAGTTACAAAAAATATATGATATTAGTGATGGTTGCTTATGACTGTCAATCTCTACTCGCTAAGAAAAAGCTAAGGATATATTTGGTTACACTTTTTAATTTTTAATTTTTAATTTTTAATATTTAAAAATTATTTTTTATTTTTTTTACTATTGAGTAAAAATAAAAAAGCAAAAAGCATGTTTGGTAACTACGTTGTTATAAAGTAAAAAGCAGAAAAAAAAAGAAGTATGTTTGATAAACATAATATTTTGCTATTATTTTATATATTAAAATATAAAATCCAAATTACTCAATCAAACCATAATCTTGAGCTAATCTATTAATTATTCTATCCTAATTGCACTCATTTCTTATCGAGAGCTAGCCATCTTATCAATACTTGTAGCAGCTTGGTAGGGGACATCAACCTCATCTTCAACAATCATATTTTCATTTGCATACCCAATAAAGATACTATTCTCTTGTGCCTTCTTCCTGATATAATTATGAATTGCACATGCAGGTATAACAATTCATGCTTGCTTTTGTAAGAAATATGAAAGCATCTCTCTTAAGGTAGGAAACCGCTTCTATAATACTCCAAAACAATGCTCAATCACATTTCACAGAGATGAGTAGTGATAAATGAATAACTCTTTGCTTTTTCTTAATTGACGACCCCTTTCTTAATAGTCTTAAAGATGATAACGTTCACCTTGATAAGGTATAAAATAGCTATACATGTTTGTGAAGCCAAAATCAACTACATTAATACTTGCCCTCTGGTGGATTAGAAAATTTATATTCAGGATTTATGACCACTGACATAAAAATTTAAGAGTTATTCATAGTACCTTTCCAACCAGATAGGTCAAAAGCGAATATATTAAATAAGCAAGCACATAAAATATTTTAAGTTATTATGGCCTTTCTTCCTCAATAAGAAATTTATTTACTAGAGAGTACATAAGCATTAACATATATTTCATTGATAGCTCTAATACAACCCTACACATTAATTATTTTACTTGATATCAAGATAACAAAATAATTTTATTAACTTCAAAAATAATATGGACATGCAAAAATACCTTGAAATAAGGATAATATTTGAAATTATAGCGAATTTCTGAAGAAGTTTCAGCATAAGAAGGTGGCACTATAAGCTCTTTTGCATATCGAACAACTACCTTCAGTGTCTTTCTAAAATGGTGACTAATTATTTATCCAGAATGCTGAAAATGACCTACCACTATTTGATTTGACTTTCTTTGATCAATTATTATTAAGAATATAGCAACATTTTCTTTAACACTTATAAATCATGAATCATGCAATAGATTTTTTTATCCCAAGTCAGAGCAAAGGTCAAGGAATACATAATTGTCCATTCTAAATAAATCCGGATACTTATCTGGATTTTCAAGAATTACTCTCATAACATATTCAGCATCCGTCAAATTATCATTTCTATAAGATTGCTTGCATAGATATAAATTATAGTATTCTTCAACTATTATTGCAATAATAAGTTCTATAGCATCATCTTCATTTTTATCAAATAAAAAAAAGTATTTTATTTCCTCTCCATTATTAGAATTAGAAGTATTTGAATTCTTTTCAACTTCTAAATTAATTTTCATTTCTAGCTACATCACTATTCATTTCTTGTTAGTATAAAAGCAAATAAATACAAAAATATTAGCATTGACATAATTCAAGTGATGCATAATCTGTAAAACACAATAAATCCATATTATAAAGTTTAAAAGGTAATAGATTTTTAATCCAAACAAAGAATAATCTGCAAATTCATAATCCATAATATAATATTCTACTACTTAAAATCTACCTAAACAACTAAGCTACATGACTATCCAACAAACTTGCCAACCATCCCAACCTACACTCATTTGACATCTCCATAAATGTTTCTCTCCATCTCTTGTCTTGCAACTTCTTAATTGTTTTCAAATATTTAGGCATCCTCACTCCTTCGATGTTTTCAAGAACTTTAATATAATTTGCAATTGAGTACTGTCCAGAACTTGAAGTTATAGCTGTATGTGGTTACATCATCATATTGTTCCTTGCTTGGTTAGTCTCTGCTAGTGATCTAATGACATCCATTAAATATGAAACTCTTGATTGACTCCTCACACCACGGACACTTTCAGTAGGGATTGGATCTCTTGGTCGACGACGATTTCTTAAACCACTAGACTCCCTATCTACAATAACATCATCAAGATAAAGCTGCTTTTCTTGAGAATCATTGTTATCTAGTACATATTGGATGCTTGCCATTGCCTCTTTACCAGTAGCAGTAGTATCCCCAAATATTATTATGAATTCTTCATACTTGGGACAAATGAAAGTTCGAAACCTCTTTGCTTCTGGATGAACCTATAATAATAAATTCATAGATGAGATATATAAGATTGAATTAGTTAAGCAAAAACATAATAAATTTTAAAAAAAGTACGAAAGAAAAGCAAAATAGATAGTTACTTGTAGCTATGTAACTTTCCCAGACATCATTAGGAGTTGTAGTAGTTTTCAAGATTGGATTCCATCCAAACCCAATCAGAACTTCTTTAGGTCAGTAAAAACTTTATAGCACTTCCTTAGCTAATTGAACTTATTCTAAAATTGCTTCAACTCATACTTTTTTCTAGTTTTTATATAAAATTTGGCACGTATTTCCTTTCAAGATTCCTTTGTAAATATTGTGGTTAATCTATTCTCTTTCTGAACTTGCTCCACCATTAAATCTATGAATATATTTTTCTATTCTACTATCCAATTTGTAGAACATACTGTAGCATCTTCAAAACTAATGGATGGTGGAACGTAGAACTTGTCACTGTGTAATTAATAATCTTAAGCAACTATATAATAAATTATAATGTTTAAAGTTATTTGATTTATATCTAGAAGCATGCATGCTTAGAGGCTTATTATATGGTCAATTATTACTTAAAAGCTCGGACTTATTTTTATTTGATACTAAATGAGTTGCATGGAGGGATGATAGTATTTAGCTTGTCACAGGACCGACCTGCCATAATACTGTTGGAAAATATGCAGAATTTCATGCATGAATTTTAAATTTTTTTCAAAGATAATGCAGCGAAAGTTGTAAATTAAACCATTTAATCTATAAATGCATATAATCTAATTACTAAATCCTACATCTAGGACCTATAACATGTCATAATATATTCTTAAATCTAAAAATAAAAAATTTAGTATTGATCAAATCGATACCTTAGATCTAGAATGATTCTAGATCTAAATCCTAGATCGCATCTAGATGAGAGAAGAGATTGAATCTCTTACCTTGCACAGGTCGAGAACTCCATGGTTGATTTACATTATTGCTTTTAGAGCTGCACATGCATCCGATCTCTATAGGTGATCCACATGAGGCTGCAAAAAAATCGAAGGTTCATCGAACAAAGATCTACTCAAAGTGCTAACTTCTCGCAGATCCCTCCTGATGGTTAATTTAAAATTTATTCTTCAGATCTCTTGAATATTTCAAGAGATGAAGAATATGAGAAGGATTAAAAAAGAAATTCAATCTTTAAATCTCTCAAAAAATAGAAATAAAATATATTAGAAAAAGATTCTAAGATAAGACAAATCTTCTCTTTCAGGACATCAACGATTGATGTCCTAAAAATATTCTTATGCTAGGATAAGAAAAGACCTTCTTCTCTAGACTTTTTTTATATTTTTAGATCTCACACTCTCTAATTTTTCTCATAGAAAAATCTTACAAAATATGAAGAAAAGGAGTTCTCAAATAAATCCTAAGAGAAGACCTTCTTCTCTCATCAGGACATGATCAGATCATGTCCAAAAATATCACTATGCTCCAACACCTTGGAACACAAATCCCCATGCCCTCTTTCTCTATCTCTCTCAAATTTTTATCATATAAAAATTATATAAAATAAATAAGAAAAAAATACTTAAAAAAAATAAAAAGAAGACAATCTTCTTTTATCTTTGTCCCTTCAAGACATCAACATTTGATGTCTTGATTAAGACCTTTTCTTCAAGGAACTTGGTGCCCCAAACCTCCACACCTTCTCCTCCTTTTCTTTTGGTTTTTTCATGAATTTTTTAAGATTTTTCACATCCAAAAATATCTTATAAGAGGTGCCCCAATTAAATAAGGAAGACTAGGACAAACCTAGTCTTATATGGACTATAGGGAGGAGTTTTAGGAGGCGTCCAACTCTTGGACGCCTCCTCTTTTATTTTTTGGGTGTAAAGATTAGGAAACCACATGCAAAATCAAAGAAAATAAGTGCATAAAAGAAAAAAAGGCATGAAGAAAAATTTCATAAGGAAAGGAGGTGTTTTGGAGAATGGGGATTCTTTCAAAAGAAAACAAAATCAAACTACTTACCAAATTTAATCAAATCAAATTTTAATTAATCTCTTCAGATATTTGATGCATGAAGAAGCTCTTATTGGCATGGAGAATATCACAAAAAGATCTGAAAATAAAATATGGGCGTCAACTTTTATTGGTGCAAGGAAGGAGTGAGAGTCCCAGTCCAACTAGGACTCTTCTTATTTGACTAGGTCAAAACTATTTTGAATATAATTCAAATCAAATTAAATGCAACTTAATTAAAAATGATCCTAATTCAACTAGGAGTCTAATTAAATTATATTTAATTTTGATTTAAATTCTAACTCAATCAGAAATTTGGTGCACTCAAATCCTAGTCCAACCAGAAATTATTTTTTTCTTGCAATTGACTTATCCAATAAACTAATTAAACTTAATCTAATTAAGTTCAAACTAATTTTAATTAAATCTAATTCAATTAAACTTAATCTCAATTCAATCACTCAATCAAATTGAGTCAATTAGCAATCCAATTGTTAATCAATCCTCCTGCAATACTTGCATTAGGTTAAACATCAATTGTATTGAATGTTTGACCTTAGAACGATTCTTAATCATCGATTAACCTTCTGATTAAGTTACAACCTCTTATGTATGTGACCCCTATAGGTTCGAACCTAAGTCGGTAGCATAGAAATCAATTTCTGTACTAGTCAAAGCAACCATCTAGCAATGGTTCTCGACGTCTGGATAGGTCGAATGTATGCAAAGCAATATTCTTAGAATCCTAATATATGGTTATTGTATAATTCATCCCTATGATTAATAATTCTCAAGATGATTTCGAGTACGTTGTCAAACACTCATACAAGTCATCTCTATTATATCTCAAAATTTTGCAAATCTCGTAACTCCTCACGAGGATTATCTAAACCTAGATTTTGCTAAATTAAAACACAATGAGTTATTCTCTTCCTAAAGTTAATTAGAAGTGGTCAATCTCATCTTGACTCATACATCAACTTCATAAGTACTTGACTATATCCAAAAATTTTTCGAACCTATATTAAAAATACAGATAGTTCGACACCAAAGTATAGTGAGTTGCTTGTAAGTCATCATGGTGATCTCAGGTCAGAAGAACACTTATACCCATTGGTCTTAGCAAGCTACTCTTGACAGTAAAGTGCTACATTGATCACGTTCAGTGCAGATATACTCCTACATTTCATCTAGATGCCATACCAATATCTCCACATCACTTGATTACCAGGATAACCAACGCATATGGCATACAGCGACCTACACTCGATAAGTTATCATCCTTATTAATAACTTATCATTTGATCGTAAACTATTCAAGAACCATCCGATAAATCCTTCTTTATCGATTGATTATGATTCTAAGGACTTCATCATAATTTAGAAATTCATTTAAGAAAGAAAGAACTTTTATGATGAACCAGCCAAATAACTATTATTAGTAGATAATTCATATACTATTTTTAATCATCTATGGCTTAAATGATTAGTTTTAGGATACATTTTTCAACAACTCCTACTTGGACTAAAGCCAATCAGAATGATATCAAATATTCTATCTTCCATTTGAGTCCGTAAAACTTCTTAATTTCGAGACTTTAGCAAATGGGTCGATTAAGTTCTCTATTTTCATCGATCTTCCAAAAATCGACGTCATCCTGATCTAAAATCAAAGATGATAGCGATGCAAAATATGCTGGTCCTTCGATTTTTTAGTCTGAGCTATGGCTTCAGTGCTATAATAGGACTAGACCATCGATGGAAGGTGCCACTCCCAACCTGCTAATGAACCTCAGCAACTACACAGCTTACATGGTAGCATCATATGCCACAATGTACTCTACATCACTAACTGAATAAGCTACAGTATCCTGCTTGAAATCTTTTTAGTAGATTGCTCCTACAATTAGGATATAATCCGACACTCTCTTATTATCATCTTGTTCTGATTGAAATTAAAACATCCACATATTTTAAGTCAGTATTTTCATATTTAAGTTACTGGATCTTAGTATTTTTTTAAATACTTAAGAATTATCTATACAATCTTTCAGTAATTCTCACTTAGATCAGATTGGTATCTACTCACTACCATTAGTGAGTATACCATATCTAATTTTGAGTATGAAAAAATTAAATGACAGCCAAATCTTTATTTTTTGTAATGCTGGAATGTCATTTTCGATTAAGAAAATTTCATCCATAGACAACACAAGAAATAATACTATAGAATATTTTATCCAATTATAAATACAGGATTTATCTTTGTTCATAACAAAGACATACGTTCAAAATATATGTTTGAAAACTGAGATAATAGCCAAACGGATTTTACAGGTCTTTACCTTTCCGTCTGTGCTACTCTGATTCTTTTAAAAATTCATTCACATCTAATGAATTTTAACTCTTCAAATGACTTAACTAGTATCCACACACTATTGATTTTCATGAATTTCAATTTGGATTATGTGCCTCCAAGCCACTTCTCAAAGTCAGACCACTATATTGTATCCCTATAAGTGATCGAATCCTTATTGTTCTCATCGAGCTCAACAATATCATCATTTCAGATCTAGATACTAAAGTATCTATCTAGCTAACATGGTACTCTATCGGATCTTCTTAAAGGTGATACTTTAATGGGCTCCGAATTTGATCTGATCAAATCTGATTCTGTAGGTTTACTAGATTATGTCGGTTTATTTTCTACTAGTCAAACTTTTTCAAGTTCAACTTGACAGGCATCAGTTTCTTCTCTAAGGAACTTCTTTCCAAAAGAAATGCTCTTCTACTGATGAATATTTTATGTTCTTTAATATGGTAGAACTAATAACCCTTAAACACCTATTGGACCAAGATCTAAGTTTATCTATATGCAAATCTTTGACATAGGCCAATCAACTTCAAATTTGAAGGTGAGAGAGTCTAGGTCTATTCCTGATCTATATTTTATTTGGAGATTTACAATAGATTTACTCAGTATATTTTCAGAGCAAAACTCGTAGTTACAATAGTACAATCCTGAAATAGGCAGCCAAGTGAATCCTATCGTGGATTGAACCATGTTTAATAAAGTTTAATTTCTTCTTTTAGATATACTATATTTTGAAAAAAAATCCACTGAGAGAGAATCTAATTCTCTCCTAGATATGTCACAAACTTGCTGAATAAATATTAGCCTCTTCGATCTGATCGAAGAGTTCCAATACCATTTCTAGTTTATTTTTCTATTTCATTATTGAATCATTTGAATATTTTAAATGATTCAAGCTAGATGCACCCATGAGCAGATGGGTCATCTATAATAAAATATTAATATCTTTCTTTGGTACTTAAGTTCATAGGTCCACGTACATTACTATGTATGAGACTTAGAACTTTATAAGCTCCTTCACTTTTTTCATTAAAAGATGATTTTTTTATCTTTCCAAGATGATAAGATTCACAGATTATCAATGATTCACAATCATTGATATCGAGATTTCACTCTCAAACTAATCCATTTATCCTATTCTTGTCAAGATGACTAAGCCTATAATATCAAATATAGACATCTATGATATAATCTAACTTGGATGTTAATTAAATATGTACATTATACTTAACAGACTGTATAAATGTTAAATATTATTTTTTATTATTCATATATTATTATAACATTATGCATAATAATATCACAACGATCCTCTTTATTGATAAATGATAATCATCTCTGACCAAAAGACCAACAGAGATCACATTTATCATAAATGATGGACAATGGTGACAATCACTTAAAATAATATTTTTTGAAAGTAAGCTTGATAATTTCTAAAGCTAGGATTGGAACAGGACTTCCATCCCTAAAGTTCAGGTATTTCTCACCATTTTCAAATATTTTACTTACTTAAAATTTTTGCAATAAATTACATTGGACTATCGATATCCCATACCCAGATAGCAGAATAACATATAAAAAAATTTCAAGATGTTATTATATTCTCTTGTTCAGTCTGTTATGGTCAAGAAAAATAAGATAATTCTTCTTTCTATGATCCTACTTCTAATAGTAGAAGCACTATGCCTGATTTGGATCAATATTGGACTAATTATTTTGACTGGACTCAGAAGTCCTAGTACGAATCCATTCATACTGCTGAACTAAATTCAACTTTTGATACTAATTATCGAAGTTGGATCCCATAAGTCATCACTGTCTAATAGTGATTGGAGTAATTAGGGTTTACCCTTAATTTGAGAAAAAAAGAATAATGACCAAAGTATATGAATTATATTAAGCCTAGAGACTTAGACTTTAGTCTTAAGATTCTCCTACTATTTTATTCGAATTGGTAGCCTCTACCTTCAATTCGGAGAATTACTTTAATTTTTTAGTAGGTACTAGAATCCACATAGACTACACACAAGTTCGACTTTGGTTGGCCAACTCATGTGCATCTACAGGTAGGTTCATTAACCAATTATTTCTTCAAACAACTTCTAGTAATTTAATTTTATCCCAAAAATCTAATCAGTAGGCTTTGGCCTCTACTATAAGGATCCGATTAGGTCCAACTATTAACATGACCATATTTGATGCATCTAACTAACAAATAATTAAGTCCAACTTTGGTTGGCCAACCTAACCACCATTAGAGAGATACTTTCAAGTTCTTTTAATCGAGAATGATAATTTCATTAATCAATAAGCACCAGGCCTTTGGGCCTCCAATGATTATTGAGTTAATGGACCTATTATCATCCAACTTAATGGAAGGCTATAACTTAGTTATCTTCATAACTTTGTTATTTTAAGAACCTAATAATTTTAGAAGATTTAAATTATTTATGATTTAATGATAGAAAGGACATGGACCAATTTGCTTCCACTGACTTCTCCAAGTTAAGTTCTTCCACTAACTTCTCAAGTCTTTGATAAGAACTAGGATCAACATCGATCCATGGGCACCTAGATCAATCTCACTGAATAAAATCAGTCTTACTGATTTTTCATATGACATGGATTAGCACGAGTCAAATAGCAACCTAATCAAGATCTGATTAACCATATTGGTCAGGTAAGTAAGATCGATGGGAGGGTTGCCAAGGCTTACCTTAGACACCATCAGAAATGATAAAATAAGTAGGCTGCCAATTAAAAATCATCGATCTGAAATGCCAGACTTATCTTAGACATCAATCAATTTATCAGTTTTGATTTGGTCTGTCTAAAGACTCAAGCTCGACCACTAAGCCATGATCAGTATTCATTTATTAGATGTATGGACTTTGATCAACTACAATATAATCTAATCCTAATTAACTATTAATTAGATTTGATCAATTTTTTTAACTAAGTCCATATTTAATCTAACCTTAGGTCTAACCCAGTTAAGGACCTGATCAAAGCAACCCATTATCCTTTAACCCATGCTTTATGAAATTATCTTAGGATCTTTAAATCATAAACCTAGATCCTAAACAGTCACTTAATTCTTAATTAAATTCAAAGCTTATGGATTTGGATTTATGAAACCTCAGAACTAATTTCTGATTTAATCATTTAAAATATTTTTAAATTAATAAATAATTTATATTGAATCATATTCAACATATGATTTTAGATTTAATTTATTTTAATATTTTGATAATATCCTAAGATTTTGAATTTAAAATTTTATAGAAAATAAGTTCATAATTTAAATTCTACAAAATAAGTATGTCATACATATTCTAGATTCAAAATAAAAGATACATATCCACATATGCAACAATAGAATCTGGAACTAAACATAAAATATATGATCTAGATCAGATCATAAATCATTTAAGATTAGATTTAAAATCTAAAAATAAATCATAAATTACTTTAGATCTCATCTAATATATTTATGATTTAGGTAATTCAGATCAGCACATATTAGGACAACCTCTTCACTGTAAGGAATAAACCTTATAGCAGGATAATCTTATAGCAGTATGTGCAATCCGATATTATTTAGATCTAATCTAAATAATCTAAAATAGAACTAATATTTATTTAATTTTAGATTTAAAATTAAAAAATAAATCATAAAATTACTTAGATCATATCTAACTTATTCATGATTAAAGAATAGATCAGCACATAGTAGGATAACCTCTTCACTGTAAGAGATAAACCTTACAATAGGACAATCTTATAATCAGTCTGTACGATTTATAGAGTTTTATTTTTTAGATTTAATTTAATATAAATATGATTATGTTATAAATGAACCCAAATGCTCTGATACTACTGATGAAAAATATGCAGAATTTCATGCATGAATTTTAAATTTTTTTTAAAAAAATAATGCAGCGAAAGTTGTAGATTAAACTATTTAATCTATAAATGTATGTAATCTAATTACTAAATCCTACATCTAAGATCTATAATATGTCATAATATATTCTTAAATCTAAAAATAAAAGATTTGGTATTGATCAAATCAATATCCTAAATTTAGAATGATTTCAGATCTAAATCCTAGATCGCATCTAGATGAGAAAAGGGATTGAATCTCTTATCTTGCATGGATCGAGAATTTCATGGTTGATTCACGTTGTTGCCTTTAGAGCCATACATGCATTCAGCCTCTACAAATGATCTGCACGAGGCTGCAACAAAATTGGAGCTTCATCGAACGAAGATCCGCTCGAAGTACTAGCTTCTCGTGGATCCCTTCTGATGGTTAATTTAAAATTTATTCTTCAAATCTCTTAGATACTTCAAGAGATGAAGAATATAAGAAGGATTAAGAAAAAAATTTAACCTTTGAATCTTCCAAAAATCAGAACTAAAATATATTAGAAAAGGATCCTAAGAGAAGACAAATCTTCTCTTTCAAGACATCGATGATTGATATCCTGAAAACATCCTTATGCTAGGACAAGGGAAAACCTTCTCTTCTAAATCTTTTTCATGTTTTCAGATCTCACACTCTCTAATTTTTCTAATAGAAAAATCTTACAAAATATGAAAAAGAAGGATTCTCAAATAAATCCTAAGAGAAGACCTTCTCTCATCAGGACATGATAAAATCATGTCCAAAAAGATCACTATGCCCCAACACCTTGAAGTACAGATCTCCACATCCTTTTTTTTTCTCTCTCTTAAATTTTTATCATATAAAAATTATATAAAATAAATAAGAGAAAAGTACTTAAAAGAAAAATAAAGAGAAGACAATCTTCTCTTACCTTTGTCCCTTCAAGACATCAACATTTGATGTCTTGATGAAGACCTTTTCTTCAAGGAACTTGGTTCCCCAAACCTCTATGCCTTCTCCTCCTTTTCTTCTAGTTTTTTCATGAATTTTTTAGGATATTTTACATCCAAAAATATCTTATAAGAGGTGCCCCAATTAGATAAGGAAGACTAGGTCAAACCTCGTCTTTATATGGACTCTAGGAAGAAGTTTTAGGAGGCATCCAACTCTTGGACGCCTCTCTTCTTATTTTTTGGGTGTAAAGATTAGAAAACCATGTGCAAAACTAAAAAAAATAAGTGCACAAAAGAAAAAAAAAGTATGAAAAGAAAATTTCATGAGGAAAGAAGGTGTTTTGGAGAATTGGGACTCTTTCAAAAGAAAACAAAATCAAACCACTTATTAAATTTGATCATATCAAATTTTAATTAATCTCTTCAGATATTTGGTGCATGGAGAAGCTCTTATTGACGTGGACAATATCACATAAAGATCTGAAAATAAAATATGGATGTTAATTTTTATGGGCGTAAGGAAGGAGTGAGGGTCCCAGTCCAACTGGGATTCTTCTTATTTGACTAGGTCAAAACTATTTTAAACCTAATTCAAACCAAATTAAATGCAACCTAATTAAAGATGATCCTAGTCCAACTAGAAGTTCAATTAAATCAAATTAAATCATATGTAATTTTGATTTAAATCTTAACTCAATCAGAACTTAGGTGCACTCAAATCCTAGTCCAACTAGAAATTATTTTTTTCTTATAATTAACTTATTCAATAAACTAATTAAACTTAATCTAATTAAGTCTAAACTAATTTTAATTGAATCTAATTAAATTAAACTTGGTATTAGCCCAGTTACTCAATCAAATTGAGCCAATTAGCAATCCAATTGCTAATCAATCCTTCTACAATACTTGCATTAGGTCAAACATCAATTATTGATTGTTTGATATTAGAATGATTCTTAATCATTGATTAACCATCTGATTAAGTTACAACCTCTTATTTATGTGACTCTATAGATTCAAAGCTAAGCCGATAGTATAGGAACTAATTTTTGTACTAATCGAAGTAATCATCTAGTAATGATTCTCGATGTTCGAATAGATCGAATGTATGCAAAGCAACATTCTTAGAATCCTGGTCCATAGTTATCGTATAATTTATCCCTATGATCAATAATGCTCAAGACGAACACTCATACAAGTTATCTCTATTGTGTCTCAAAAGTTTGCAAATCCCGTGACTCCTCATGAGGATTATCCAGACCTAGGTTTTGCTAAATTGAAATACAACAAGTCATTTTCTTTCTGAAGTTAATCAAGAGTGGTCAATCACATTTTGACTTATACACCGACTTCACAAGTACTTGACTGTATTCAAAAACCTTTCGAACCTATATTAGAAATACAGATAGTCCGGCATCAAAGTACAATAAGTTATTTGCAAGTTACCATGATAATCTCAGATCAGAGGGATACTTATACCATTGGCCTTAGCTAACTGCTCTTGACAGCAGAATGCTACATTGATAATTTTCAGTATAGATGTACTTCTACATCTCATTTAGATGTCATACCAGTATCTCTACACCACTTGGTTACGAGAATAATTAATACATATGGCATACAATGACCTACACTCGATAAGTTATTGTTCTTGTTAATAATTTATTATTTGATCATGAACTATTTAAGAACCATCCGATAAATCCTTCTTTATTGATTGATTATGGTTCTAAGAACTTCATCATAATTTAGGTGTTCATTTAAGAAAGATAAAATTTTTATAATGATCCAGCCAAATAACTATTATTATTAGATAATTCATATACTATTTTCAATCATTTACAGCTTAGATGGTTGGCTTTAGGATATATTTTCCAATAAATACAATATGAACATTTAAAGCTTAACACATATAAAGTCCCATTAACATAAACAATTAAGTAACTAAGACAACTATTTGACAATGATCACTTAAGAGAGATGGATTAAAGAATGTCACACCAGCGCAATACATATCTGCTGAGTAATCAAGAGAACATGAATCAAATTATAATGAGATGTACTTGTAGCAATGAGTTTCCTATGTATGTATGACATGTCCTAAATTATTGCCCATCTATTAAGCACAAAAAGCACCATGCAACTTTTCAAACAATAACATTGCAGAATCAAACTGTCGAAACTTTGCATACATATATGGAAACTAATGCATTGGCCATAAAAGTGGTGGAGTCAAAACCACACTTAATCGCCACACTATAAATCTTTAGTCTATAATGGATATTTTCAAGCTCATTGCAGGCTTTAAGAATAAAAGCAAAAGTACACACATTAGGCATTAACCCCAATATCTACACTTCATGATAAAGTTCAATGGCCTTAAAAGGCAGGCCACGGGAGGTTTATGCTCTAATGAGGGCGTTGCATATAAAGATTGTTCTTTGGGGCATTTCTTCGAACAATCGTTGAGCAGATAATAGATGCCTATATTTTTCATATATGAACATGAGTTTGGTACTTAGAAACTCATTTTTAGATAGAGAATTTGTTGTTACAATGAGCTTGGTACTCAGAAACCAACAGAAGCTCAAACATCTATCTTTTTTTCTAAAAATCCATCTAAATCCCATCCTTAATCCTCCTAAAAAATGTATCAAAATCCAATCTTTTTTAACTCAGCAAACTCATATTCCAAAATTCGATTCGAAGCAAAGAACAGTAAGAAAAACAAATCAATCATAAATCAAAATATAACAATGGAAAGATCCCAAAATAAATCCAACTTCGAATGACCGAAAATCTTAGAAAAATAGAAAAAAATCATCTAATCTATGAAGAAACCATAGAATCCGAGAAATATCTCCTTTTTTTAAGGCTTGATGATAATAGACAGGCCAAAAAAAAAAATTTTCACTCATCAAGAAGAGAGAGTAGCGTTGTTCAGGCTCGTCGGCCTGGTAGATGGAGAGCAAAAACACGAGAGAAGGGAGAGAGAATAGGATGGGGAGGTGAAGAGTTCGACGAGAAAGAAAGATTTGGAAAGGGAGGGAGAAGGGGATGGAAAGGTGAAAAGCTTAACGAGGAAGGAAGGTTCGGGCTCTTTACTTTTTGGTTTGACATTTTAGACGTGAAAAAACAAGTTTTAGAAAAAAAAAAAAATAGAAAAGCAAATTTTAGAAAGCAAAAAAAATTTATTTTGCATATAAAATAATTATTTTAATTATTTTAATTTTTATCTTTTGCTTTTCATGGTGCTACTAAATATTATTTTTTAATTTTTATTTTTTAAAAAATAATAAGAAAAATTAATGACTAACCAAACGTATCCTAAACATCTAAAAGTGATTTTAACAATCATTAAAAAAAAGAATAATATTTACTGACAATTGTATTTTTTGCTGATGTTATCCTGCAACCATCGATGTATATAATTTTGATGGAACACGGTATCCCACATGCTATGCATGTGATTTTTTTTTTTTTTTTTTGATAATATGCTAAGTTTCCTATACTCTACCTATTCATCGGCATGTTCTCCCTTCTTTTCAAAATATATAATTCATTAAATTTATATTATTAATATTGTGAAAGGCTTGAAGTTGGATCAGATCAGGCGGAAATCGAAACAATGAAATTAATTCTCCCCATTCTTATCCTGATGCTTACTTTGTATGAAACATCATAGCAGTCTCAACTAATATCTTGTTTATGGATAATAAACTTTTGCTAAAAAGCTTTTTGATCATGTGAGACCCATGTACTTTTCCAAAGCATGTGTATTTTACATGCAAATACTAGCACTATTTATAATGCAAAATGGTTGAAATTAACCCTCTACAACTATGAAATTATAAAACCTCTGTGAATTTATTCTTTTACATTTTCCTCATGACCTTAATAACACGTATAGGTTAAATCGCAAGAGAGACTATAATCTTTTGAGATCTCCAAAAATGCCAATGCTTCTAACATGCATTATTAAGTGCTAAAATTAGTTCTTTCAAAGTATACATCTAGATTTGTACCAAAAAAAAAAAGAGTATACATCTAGATTGTGAGCTTTTGGTTAACATTGAAGTCAAGAATAATTCTCCCACGCGCATCCAAAACCAAACATTGTCGTCTTTGCCCTGCTTTGCCAACTAATTAGATGTACATTAATGGTCTTCAATTACAGTATCTAATAACAATCACTTGTTTGTACTTCCAATAATATCTGTATTACTATTCTACAAAAGAGGGGGTGTTAAATTATAGAATATTCCATATAAGATTTAATGGCTAGTTTACGGGGACGGTTCTATGGATTCATGAGGCTTTGCCACATCCATCTAGCTTGGCTTTGTTCTCTTTATTACGAGGAAAACATAAAGAATAAGAAGACAATTTCATTAGATATGTGATTTCCAACCATCTTTTCATAAGGAATTATATGAAATTAATCTTATTAAGCATTACTTTGGTAAAAACATTAATTAGGAATGTGTTGATTGATTTTTCATGTTTATTCTATTTAGTAGATCATGATATGCAAAAGATTCAAAAGCAACATATTGTCTCTTATGGAAGAAGGAAACTAGGATGGAGAGGGAATGGTAATGTAAGAGACTAGATACTGAACAGAAAATAACTTTTCTCATGGTAATACAAAGGGTTGGCCTGCTGCACAGAATAGCGTTTCGATCATTCAAGGTGTTTTAACAAAAAGTCTTAAGATATAAGACATTTTTGTATGAGCAGCACCATTGAAATTTTCCAATCAAGCCAAACATATACACATGAGCATAAGACAACGATGTCTATCTTATCATAGATCATATCGATGATAACTTGTTCGAACGATATGGCACAAGTTTGTGTCGACCGTCTTCTTGCAATTATAGCCATATGCCGCATTCAATTGCTGAAAAATAGGACAAAAGAAAAGTCACATACATACCATTCATTTGTTTCCATTTCTTGTGGAAAAAACAGGCATGTGAATCTATAGCTTCCACAAGGTCTCCGAATTCCGAGCGAACTCTTATTTTGGTTTCTTCTTCATTTATCAATCAATCCATGGTTATCTGCAATCCCATCTAAGCAGAACGGGCAGTACGAAGTGTGTATTTTTTTTTTTATTCTATAATAGATTCTTTTATTTATTTATAATTATAAGGTAGCACAACGATACAACACACTAATATTGAAGCAACATCGTAACATCCAACCACTCATATTCAAGTCACTAATATCACCATAAACACTCCCACTCGTGGTAATGCCTCCATACTAGGAATCAATCAAGATGCCAATTGCAGCAACCGCTTCTTCGGCGGTCCTTATCTGCACGTCATTGAGTTGTAGAATTGGGAAGACATAGTCGGGATCGGCATCAGCACGCAGCAACGCGGTGGATAGATCTTCCCACTTGGTCTCCAGCGCCAGCATCCAAAGCGGGGGAGGCGAACCACTACGAAATGTGGTGGCCAGGTGGTTGGAGATACGTTCGAATCGAATCGATTCGCATATCATCTGGATCACGACGATCAACGCCCGCGCCCTGACCTGGCTACTCGTGGTGGCATCATCGAGCTCGGTTACAGCACTAGCAAGTTGTGTTTGGCCAAGATTTATGTTTTCCATCACCTCTACGGCAAAACGTCTCAAGTCAACGTAGTGACCACCGAAGCCCAGGAAAGTTGATCCATGAATTAGAGGTCGAGAAGCGCTGCTCCCAAACTCAAACCATTGGCCGGAGCTCTCCACTCGGTAGCCGTCCAAGTAGAGATTGTCCAGCCGGATCCTCAAGGTTATTGCACGAGGAGAATTGGTTCGCAGAATGATGTCGAACCATCGACCGGGTGGCTTCTGCTGACGGGGAAGTACAGGGCGATCGTGTGAATACCTGACTCCCAACCGCGCACGCAAGCTTCCTATCAAGCGCCTATATTTTACCCAATCGCTCGTCTGTGTTGGCTCTTCTACATTGAACTCCTCCGTGAATTCCGCCATTAGCTTTCTGATGTATGGTATGATTACCTGCAGCCACCAAGAGCACATTTGTTATACGGGCGATTTCTCTCTCATGGGGATCCAACGGGATAAGGCAGCCTTATAGGAATCTTTTTCCCCAGGCACAAAATATGGGTCAATTGGCAACACATCATCCATGGTCGTCAACCATCTTTGAACTAAGATTGCAAATGGATCGGAGATCAGACCCAAAATGCTTAGATCCAATCCGACCCACTTTAAAAGACACGTAGAGTCGGGTTGGATTCTAAAATTGGACATAAAATAAATCAGAATTTACTAAATTCCAACCTATCCAACCTATTTGATTTTTGGCCACTTGTATACCAGTTAGGATCTAGTTAAGTCAATCCTAGATGTCTGCTCCCTTCACACTACCGAGTCCCAAATCCTAATTGCTCTCTCTTCCACATCAAAAATTGCCCATTTCCTCTATCCCTGAATACCCTAAAGAATCATGATCAATCTCCCCTTTCCTTCGGAATGGTCGTGCACTCATGAAAACCCTAGATCCTGCAACTCTACCCTAAAGAATCATGATCAATCTCCCCCTTCCTTCGGAATGGCCGTGCACTCATGCTTGAAAACCCTAGATCCTGCAACTCAATCGATCTCTTCGATATTTCACTCAATCGATCTTGCATTCCTATCATCTAGTATCTTTAGCATGTTTTGCCAAGAAATATCCCGCTTCACCAATGCCGACATGCTTTGAACCTACAGCTTGCCCCCCTCCTCCTCCACCATGCCAGTCAATCTCCAAATATTACTTCTCCATCCTTCCTTCAAAACCTTAGACTTTAGATGTTACCATACTGCAACCACCTCCTCTAGATTTATGCTCCTCATTGCTGTTGTTTTTCCAACCTGGTTCAAATTTAAACTAGATTGAAAAATATTGAATTCTTTAAAATTTTTTAGCTAGATTTGAATACAGAATACAAAAAGTGTTTCTTTCTAGCATGGTCATGAATGCAATAATTTCTCCAAAAAGATTGAGCTCCCATCAAATAGTGAGAATATTTAAATTCTGATGATACGAAGCCAAGCTACATCCACGATCTAGTTCAGATCCTTTATAGTGCTTATCTATACCTTTACATTAAAGAAGAAGTCTATTGGTTGCTAAAATGTGACACAGGTTCTTTTCCTGTGATATCACGTGCCATGGTATGGTGCTTTTGGTTAGATAAAAAGTCTGACAGAAAGAGCATGGGATCTCTGGTTGTAAAGATCAAAGCCAGTAAAGGAAAAAAAATGAAACGGTAAATAGCATGGAAGATTTGGACGTCAATGGTTGTTAAAAACAAGAAAGAAAATAGTAGATAGTATAGAAGATCTAGGTGCCAGAGATCGGAACCCAAAAAAAATATTAAAACGGTAAAAAGCCTGATTGGATAAAGCCTGATTTGTCACCGACCACAGTTAACCAACTGTGATGGTTCCTTAATTTATTTCCTATGGTCACTGAACACGTATCATATATCCATTTGAGGAAAAGGAAACAAAAATTAGAACCTCGTAGGATGGTAGCCATACTCAGGTAAGGAAGAGATGAGAGGTAGAGGTCGAAACCCCTGCCTTCCTTACCCCATGGCCCCATCTGCATCTGCTGATAGGGATCTATCGGAGCTGCCAACATCCATCCCCTTCAGCTATTTAACATTCTCCGAAGGAATTTTGTGATCCACATAATTCCCAACATCATCCTCTCCGGTGCTTGCAGGTTTCCGTCTCCTTACCCTTTTAATTTTTTTTCCTACTCTTTTTTCGTAAGTCCATGTGGGGGATTGCTGCTCAAGGCGGTAAGCCTACTGTATGCCACGTTCCGCTCTTGCTTCCTTGTCCCTCTATTCCCCCACATTCCAGTACAAAAGAACACCATGGGACCGCGTCACAGTAGAACAGAAGGCCCTTTTTTTGGAGGAACAAAATTATTGTGAACTGCTCGAGTAATCTAATGAAAATTTTTAATTTTTGGACAGTCAAAAAAAATTCGAGACCGTTGAATGCTTATAAATTTTGGTGAAGCAGTTAAAATTTCAAACTTTGAACAAATATAAAATCCATGGATCAAAAGAAGAAGAAGAAGAAACAAACAACAACGGAAAATGGTGACAGAAAAAGCTTAGGAAACGACGCAAACTCTTTTTTTTTTTTTTTTTTAAATACATAGTAAAATTCAGATTCTTATCTTCCTAGTTTTTCTCTTTCTCTCTGGATTGCGTTTGATAGCCTAGATTGCTGCTAATTTCAAGAAGCCCACTAAATTACCACGTTTGGTTACCTTTTAAGTTAGTAATTTAGATTGTCAGGTAATCCAGGTGAGATGGCTATCTAGATTACAAATGGCATATTTAAACAAAAATACCTTCATAAAAATATATTATATTATATTATATTATATTATATTATATTATATTAATAATAATATATTATAATAATATTAAAATAATATAATATTATGTAATATAATATTATATTATATATTATAAATATAAGTATATATTAGAATATAATATATGATATATAATATATATTATATAATTTATTTATTTATATTATAAATATAATAAATATAATATATTAATAATAATATTATAATAATATAATAATATTATTATTATAAAATAATATTATATTATTATAATATTATTATTTTAATAATCATATATTATAATAATATTATAATATTATAATATAGTAATATATGATAATATAATAATAACATATTATAATATATTATAATAATAAAACGTTATATAACATTATATATTATATTAAAGTAATATATTATAATGTATATTATAAATATAAATATATAATAGAATATAAATATTATATATAAATATTATAATATATCACATATAATATTTATATTTATATTATAAATATAATATAATGCTATATCATCATCATCATCATCATCATCATATACTAAGAATATATTACAATAATATTATATATACTATATTATATATATATTATAAATATAAATATATATAAAATATAATATATTATATATAATATAATATTATAATATAAAATATAATATACATATATATTATAAATATAATATTATGTTATATTATAATAATATTATAATATAGTAAATTTATATTATTATATAAATAATATTATATTATATTATATTATAGTATATATTATAAATATAAATATATATTAAAATATTATATATTATATAATATATATTTATATTATATATATATAATATAATTTTTAATATATTTAATTTAAAAATATTTTAAAATTTTAATATTATATTATCAATAATCTAATTTACTTGTATCAAATATAGCCATCAATATTATTAATATTCTATCTAAATTATAAATAATTTAAATTATCAGATAATCTAAATTACTCTAGATAATCCACCAAACGCATCATAGTATAAAGACGAGGAGTGCAAGTTTTTTTTTTCTAAAAAGAATCAAGAGAGAGGGAAAAGTGGAAGGAGATGGTCTTATCAAGATTTGTTAAAGCCGAAAATAACAACTTGTTCCCTTCTTCAAATAGAATTTAAAGCAATATTATCAAGATTTTTTATCTTTTCTTTTTTTTTTTCTAAAACAAAAGAAGCTGAACCGAACCACAGAAAAAACCTAATTCTTCAACTGGAAACCGTAAAATTTAGTAAAGAGCAAAACAATCCCAACCTCACCAAATCTTACCCCAAATTTGGAAGCCTTCAGGCGCTCCGAATCAACTTTGGAACACTGCAGACCTCGAAACCCTAATTCCCCCAGCAAACCGCCAAAACTAACAGGAAATCCTAACCCTAGCCCCCGTAGAAGTCAGCAAAACAGAGAAACCCTAACCCTAGAAATCGTAATATCAAGGAAAACTAGACTCTCCTGTCAGAAACCTAAGAAATTAAATATAAATCATCTGACAAAGGAAAGGAAAGCGCTGGGAGGAATACCTCGAAATCCCAAGCCGGGGCCCGATTTCCAAGAGATGGAAACCTTAAAAACCACAGAAGAAACCTAGAAATCCTTCGATCGGACCTCGAAGATTTCTCGAGCGCTCGCCCTCAGCGACTTCTGGGGCAGAGAAAGCCGGGGGTTATTTCCATTGGACCGATTCGTTAAGAATTCTTGGATATATATATACCGCCCCCACCTACAGTGCTCATCTGTGGAGAAGAGGTGATTTCCGGGCTTTGATCGGATGTTAGGCACGCGGCGGAGGTATCCGTAATGGTTCGGACGGATCTAATCATGATCTCCGCTTTGGTTTGGAAATGGCCTAACGGGTCAGAGCGGTTCGATCAAGTCTTTACCGGGTTCTTTTTTTTTCTTAAAAATAAAAATAAAATAAACTGAATAGATGTTTTGGCAAACACTGGCTGCTGCCTGCCGTTGTACTTAGAAATAGTTGGTTGATAAGTTTCTGGTGCCAACAATCTACGTTTGAGCCTGACATACTATGTAGGAGCGTGCAATATTCGGTTCGAATCAATTTAAAATTAATTTTTTTAATTAAATTAATTCAAATTAATTTTTTAAAATTAAAATCAAAACCAAACTCATTACATAAAAAAAAAAAATATTCCGATCAAATTAAATAAATTGGTTTGATTTGATTCAGTTTATTCAGGTCATATGGTATTGAGTTTATATTAAATGAACAGCTTGTGGAACAGGCTAAATTAATTACTATTCAATTTTATTTTTTCTACATGATTGCAGGTAAAGAAATATGCTAAATGGATAGTTTATGAGATAGACTAAATAGGTAGTTATGAGATGGGCTAAATTAACTAAATATAGAAACAATAAATCGGTGTAGCTAGAGCAAAATATAAGAAAATTGGTTCGTGTATAACATAGTTTGTACATATACACCCATTGGTCATCTTGGTTTAAAATGGATTTTTCAAAATTAAAATTAAAATTAGACTTATTTTTTTAATTTTTAAACTTTTTAAACCAAAATCGAATCGAAACTTAAAAAAAAAAACTATCTAAGCCAAACCAAAATTAGCAGTTCAAATCCATTTTGTAGTTTGATCGATTTTTTGCACACTCCTAATCATACCCCTAACCTAAGATTGTGAGCTAGAGTTTGTGGCAACTGCCATATTTTCATGGAGAACTCACAAGTATACAAAGCACTTATCCTGATTTCATAAGGCAACAACGGAATGATTAATCAATAAATTAAGTTCAAAATTTAACTAACTAAAATCTAACTTTAAAGTCTCATAAAATTTAATGACATTCAAAGATCTTATATTAAATTTAATAAAATTTTCAATCTAAAATAAAAGTATCGAAGTTCTGCTTCTAATTATTTTTCTATATATATATTTTTATTGTCTTAGTTCTCAATATTTGTAAAAATAATAAAACATGATGTAATGAGCTAGACAGCCTAGTAAGAAATGAACACTTTAAATAGATTAAGTCAAGTAATAAAGTAAATAATTATTTATAAAAAATAAGCATATAGAATTCATCAATTTAAAATTAATTTATATTATATAGTATTATCAAAATATTATTCATGCCAAATTCAATCTTTTTCAAAATTCAAGTTTTATTCAAGAATTCAATTTCTTTCAAAAATATCAAGTTCATTTTATTAGCCATGAGCTACGACCATATTTTTCATATGGTAGGATTATAGTACTGTATATCATCTAGCGGTAAGTTGCAGGTCATCTTACAGCAAAGTCCTTTGAAATCGCGAATCTACAGGTGGTTTGTCATGAATCGCTGATGATATATTGCATATCTGCTTGTGACATTAATTTCTAGAATAAATCAATTGCCAACATATTAGCCCTTATTTGCTGGTTCTTAACATATTCATGCTGAGAGTTCAAGTCATCTAGAATTAAATTTTTTTCATAAATTATATTTTATATTTGTTGGGGATAAATCCCGCTCCTGCCGAAGCCCGGCCCGACGCTCAGCCCAATGTAACCAGTAGCCGCTGAAGAGCTTTAGCGCCAGGCGCCAGGCCGAGCCCCTACCACGGCCGAACTGCCTAGAGGCCGAACTCCCTCCGCCCGTCGAACTTCCCACAGCCGAACTCCTTCGGACCGACTTCAGGCGAGCCCAAGTGGCCGAACCCCTTCGGACCGACCCTAGGCGACCGAACTCCTCAGCGAGCCCTGGCCGAACCAGCTAGCAACCGAAGTCCTTCAACTGGCCAGCCGAGCTCCTTCGAACCTCCAAGCGGCCGAGCTTCGAAGTCTCAGCGGCCGAACTCCTTCGGGCCGACTCCAAGCGTCCGAGCTTCGGTGAAGTCCTCTCAGCGGCCGAACTCCTTCGGGCCGACTCCAAGCGGCCGAGCTTCAATGAAGTCTCTCAGCGGCCGAACTCCTCAGCAGTCGTCACTTAGGAGCCCGAACTCCTCAGCAGTCGTCACTGGGCCGAACTCCTCAGCGGTCGCCCTCATCAAACTTCGGCCGACCGAGCTCCTACCGAACTCTCAAGTGTCCAAGCCTCAGCCCAAGCCCAACAGCCGGCCGAACCCCAGACGGCCGAGCTTCGACTTCTCAGCAGCCGAACTCTTCTGCGGACGAGCCTTAGCTGCATACCTCTTGCCAGACGCCTATGGGAGCCGAACTCCCTCCCATCTTCCTCTTCAGGAGCCCGAACTCCCACGAAATGGGCACACGACGAAGGCCTTCAACCCTTCATTCGGCAAGCTCTGCAACCATCACTATCAGTCAGTCCGCCGTACCATCGGTCAGTCCGCCGCGGGCGATAGCGACCCACTGCCAGGCGGCGATGGCTGTCACCCTCAATCCGCCGCACACGGCACCAGTGGGACTGACTCCGCCGAACCTCGAGCGGTCCGCCAGCACGCGGCTGCAGTTGTCACCATCAAGCTCCACTATATAAAGGACCCTCCCGACACGCTAAGGCTAAGCTCTCTGGACTCTTAACTCTCTAAGCTCTCCTCCACATCTCTAAGCTCCGGAACTCATTCCGAGCACTCCATTACTGTTGGTCGGAAACTAACTTGACCGTCGGAGGGTCCTGCCGGAGCCACCACCCCACCGGTTCCGGACGGGACTTCGTTTTGCAGGTCCCCGGCGGCTTCCAGCGGCCTCGATAGCGGCGACCTCCGGCGGCGACGGATTTCTGCACCAACAGATTGGCGCCGTCTGTGGGAACGAAGGGACTGAACCTTCGAGGTTCCCTTGTTCTTAAAGGAGTGCTCGGCGACGATTTTCCCGCCCCTGCTCCGGATCTCTCTTCTCCCTCTTCAGAATTCCTTCTCTGGAAAGAGGAAATGCCCCCTAGAAGGGCTTCGACGCGGCGCTCGACGGCTTCCGCGGCTCGATCCCCTCCGAGTCCGTCTGTCCCTGCTCCGGCCCCGGTGACTCAGCCCCCGTCAATAACCGCAGTGGATACGGAGCAGTTCAACCAGCTCATCCAGCACGTTCGCGGTCTCACGGAGGCGGTGCAGGCGGTGCTGCACCAACAAGTCCCAGTGCCAGCCCGACCGGCGCGGGACTCTCCGAAGTCGGATGATCCAGTCCAAGAGCGACCGGCCTGGGCAGCCCGACCTCCGATACCCGGATTGGAGAGGCGGAGGAGGGAGAGCCCTTGTTCGGATCATGGATCGACCAAGGGTGAAGCCTCGCGCCCATCTCACCAGAAAGCCTTGGAGATCAGAGACCGGGAGGACCTGCTGGGCCAAAGGCTCTTCGGAAATGAACCGGCGAATTGAAGAACTTCGTCCCCCCTCGCGTGGTGATGACGTTTGTGCAGACCCTCCTTTCTCGCAGAAAATCATGCAAGAACCTGTTCCACCGACCTTCGAGCTCCCTCAACTGGAAAGCTACGATGGAACTTCTGATCCGGTTGATCACCTGGGGGCCTTCCGGGCCATGATGCTGCTTCACGGCGCTTCAGATGCCGTGCTGTGCCGAGCCTTCCCGTCTACCTTAAAGGGAGCAGCGAGGAACTGGTACTCGGCGTTGAAGCCCAACACGATCTTCTCTTTCGACCAGATGAGCAGTCGGTTCGCGGCCCACTTCATCAGCAGCCGACGACCGAGCCGAGGTTCAGATTCCCTGATGAGCGTCAAGCAGAAGCAAGGGGAATCCATCCGGACTTACGTCACTCGATTCAACGCCGCGGCATTGGAAGTCCGGGACCTGGACCAGTCTGTCGCGATGGCCGCACTTAAGGGCGGCCTTCAGAAAAATAGCTTGCTGTTCTCTCTGGAAAAAAGGTATCCCAGGGACTTCGCCGACCTGCTGGCTCGAGCCGAGAGATATGCCCGTGCGGAAGAAGCCTTCAAATTGAAAGATGAGGAGCTCGTCAGAAAGGACCGGCTGGCGGACGAGGAAGAGCTGGGTGAAGCTCGGCTGCACTCGCAGACCCCCTACGAAAGCAGGCGGGCCCGAACTCCTCGAACTCGCCCTGATAAGGAGGCGCGAAGGAGTCCACCTCCCGGAAGGTTCCGCCGCTATGCCCCCCTCAACGCTCCTCGAACCCAGATTCTCACCGAAGTAAAACACCAGCTGCCAAGACCGGAAGGATTACGATCTCCCCCAAACAAGCGCGATCGAAATAAGTACTGCCTCTACCATCACGACCACGGCCACGACACGGAGGGATGCATCCAGCTCCGAGACGAAATTGAGGAGCTCGTCAGAACGGGTCGGCTGGGTAAATTCCTCCGGTACCGGCCTGAAGCAGAAAAAGATCGGCTAAGGGCGCTGCCGTAGCCAGACTGCAAGAAGGTCGGCCACCTTACGGCGTCATTCACATGGCCCCTGGAAAGATCTCGGTGCATCAGCGATTCGCCATCTCCCAGCAGCAAGAGCTTGCACCAAATTGAGGAGTTCAGCATGAGGAGGTCGTCCACCCCGGAACTTATTGCCGAAGAAATGCGGAGGAATCAGCCTTAGGGAGGAGCCCAATCGCCCCTAAGAGAGAAACGGAGAGCAGAAGTTCCCCCGCTGAAGCGGAATGAAGTTCGGCGCGAGGAAGGCCGAACCCACCTATGAGCCCGTCAGCGAGGAAGCTCCGACAAAGAAGTATGAAGTCCTCCCGCGGAAGCTTCCGCGGGAAAGTGGAACGAAGTTCGGCGCAAGTAAGGCCGAACTCACGCTCCAGTATGTCCCCCAAAGGAACCGCCTACAAAGTGTTCACTGGAGGCGGAATGAAGTTCGGGCGAGAAAAGCCGGGCTCACCCCAAAGCTCGGCATCAAGATAAAATGGAGCTCGGTGGAAAGCCGAACTCCTCAACTCAACCTCCAAAATAAAGTTCGGCGCCGGCAAGGACGGAACGAAGCCCCCCTCCCAGAAGGTTCCGCAACTACGACCCTCCAACTCGAATTTTCGGCAAAGTTAAGAGCCAACCGCCGAGACCTGAAGGACTACGGCCTCTCCAAACATGCGCGATCAAGGAGAAGATCGGCTATAGGCACTGCCGAAATCGGAAAAGACAAGAAGGTTGGCCGTCCCGCGGCGTCATCAACGCCACCCCAGGGAGGAGCTAGGAGCTAGCCACATCGGTGATTGTCATCCCCAGCGACAAAGTCAAGAGAAGCATGGTCCAAATTATGAAGGCCGGCAGGAGATAGAGGAGGTCGTCTGGACGGGACTTGCTGCTCGAGGGAGCTCCGAGGAACAACACCCCGTCGACCCTCAAACGAGAGCGCGTTGTCCACGATTTCCCTTCGGTAAAATTCTCCCCTTTGCAAATATTATTTCTGGATGCGAAAACTATGCGATGACGGGAGAGCAGCAGTCAATAATCGCCGCGTTAGGAACAGAAGGAGAACCTCGTCCTAACGCGAGCGCGCACCTCGGCTGCAGGAGATAAGATCTCCCCCGAGAGAAGCTCGGCCGCAGGAGATAAGATCTCCCCCGAGCGCGCACATCAACCTCGGCTAGAGATAAGATCTCTCCCGAGCGACCGTTGCCAACCTCGGCTAGAGATAAGATCTCTCCCGAGCGACCGTTGCCAACCTCGGCTAGAGATAAGATCTCTCCCGAGCGACCGTGAACAACCTCGGTTAGGAACAGGAGGAGAACCTCGTCCTAACGCGAGCGCGCACCTCGGCTGCAGGAGATAAGATCTCCCCCGAGAGAAGCTCGGCCGCAGGAGATAAGATCTCCCCCGAGCGCGCACATCAACCTCGGCTAGAGATAAGATCTCTCCCGAGCGACCGTTGACAACCTCGGCTAGAGATAAGATCTCTCCCGAGCGACCGTGAACAACCTCGGTTAGGAACAGGAGGAGAACCTCGTCCTAACGCGAGCGCGCACCTCGGCTCAGGAGATAAGATCTCCCGAGAGAAGCTCGGCCGCAGGAGATAAGATCTCCCCCGAGCGCGCACATCAACCTCGGCTAGAGATAAGATCTCTCCCGAGCGACCGTTGACAACCTCGGCTAGAGATAAGATCTCTCCCGAGCGACCGTGAACAACCTCGGTTAGGAACAGGAGGAGAACCTCGTCCTAACACGAGCGCGCAACCTCGGCTGCAGGAGATAAGATCTCCCCCGAGGAGAAGCTCGGCTGCAGGAGATAAGATCTCCCCCGAGCGCGCACTTCACTTCGGCCGCAGGAGATAAGATCTCCCCCGAGCGCGCACTTCAACCTCGGCTAGAGATAAGATCTCTCCCGAGCGACCGTTGACAACCTCGGCTAGAGATAAGATCTCTCCCGAGCGACCGTGAACAACCTCGGTTAGGAACAGGAGGAGAACCTCGTCCTAACGCGAGCGCGCACCTCGGCTGCAGGAGATAAGATCTCCCCCGAGAGAAGCTCGGCCGCAGGAGATAAGATCTCCCCCGAGCGCGCACATCAACCTCGGCTAGAGATAAGATCTCTCCCGAGCGACCGTTGACAACCTCGGCTAGAGATAAGATCTCTCCCGAGCGACCGTGAACAACCTCGGTTAGGAACAGGAGGAGAACCTCGTCCTAACGCGAGCGCGCACCTCGGCTGCAGGAGATAAGATCTCCCCCGAGAGAAGCTCGGCTGCAGGAGATAAGATCTCCCCCGAGCGCGTCGGCCGCAGGAGATAAGATCTCCCCCGAACAGCTCGGCCGCAGGAGATAAGATCTCCCCCGAGCGCGCACATCAACCTCGGCTAGAGATAAGATCTCTCCCGAGCGACCGTTGACAACCTCGGCTAGAGATAAGATCTCTCCCGAGCGACCGTGAACAACCTCGGTTAGGAACAGGAGGAGAACCTCGTCCTAACGCGAGCGCGCACCTCGGCTGCAGGAGATAAGATCTCCCCCGAGAGAAGCTCGGCCGCAGGAGATAAGATCTCCCCCGAGCGCGCACATCAACCTCGGCTAGAGATAAGATCTCTCTCCCGAGCGACCGTGAACAACCTCGGTTAGGAACAGGAGGAGAACCTCGTCCTAACACGAGCGCGCACCTCGGCTGCAGGAGATAAGATCTCCCCCGAGAGAAGCTCGGCTGCAGGAGATAAGATCTCCCCGAGCGGCTCGGGCAGGAGATAAGATCTCCCCCGAGCGCGCACTTCACCTCGGCTGCAGGAGATAAGATCTCCCCCGAGCGGCACCTCGGCCGCAGGAGATAAGATCTCCCCCGAGCGCGCACTTCACTTCGGCTGCAGGAGGTAAGATCTCCCCCGAGGGAAGCTCGGCCGTAGGAGATAAGATCTCCCCCGAGCGCGCACTTCAACCTCGGCTGCAAGATAGGAGGTCTCCCTCGAGTCGACTTCAACTGATGAAGATAATGTCGCCCCCGAGGAGCTCAAATCCGACCTCGACCGAAGGAGGCGAGTTTTACTTCGGCTTCAACATCAGCTTCATCGACTTTAGCTGGAAACGAGTTCCATTTCAACTCCAAACATCGACTGGAAGATGAGGTCTCCCCCAAGCCTCAGCCTCAACTTCAGCGTCAATTTTGGCTGGAGATGAGACCTCCCCCGAGCTTCAGATGCAACAAATGCGGAGCCTGGAAGAAGACTTCGGCAGTCGCCTGTTTCTGGTACTCCCTTCCTTCAATTTTTGAACTCGGGAGTGGGGGGGCTACTGTTGGGGATAAATCCCGCTCCTGCCGAAGCCCGGCCCGACGCTCAGCCCAATGTAACCAGTAGCCGCTGAAGAGCTTTAGCGCCAGGCGCCAGGCCGAGCCCCTACCACGGCCGAACTGCCTAGAGGCCGAACTCCCTCCGGGCCGCCCGCCGAACTTCCCACAGCCGAACTCCTTCGGACCGACTTCAGGCGAGCCCAAGTGGCCGAACCCCTTCGGACCGACCCTAGGCGACCGAACTCCTCAGCGAGCCCTGGCCGAACCAACTAGCAACCGAAGTCCTTCAACTGGCCAGCCGAGCTCCTTCAGCGGCCGAACTCCTTCGGGCCGACTCCAAGCGGCCGAGCTTCAATGAAGTCCTCTCAGCGGCCGAACTCCTTCGGGCCGACTCCAAGCGGTCCGAGCTTCGGTGAAGTCCTCTCAGCGGCCGAACTCCTTCGGGCCGACTCCAAGCGGCCGAGCTTCAATGAAGTCCTCTCAGCGGCCGAACTCCTCAGCAGTCGTCACTTAGGAGCCCGAACTCCTCAGCAGTCGTCACTGGGCCGAACTCCTCAGCGGTCGCCCTCATCAAACTTCGGCCGACCGAGCTCCTACCGAACTCTCAAGTGTCCAAGCCTCAGCCCAAGCCCAACAGCCGGCCGAACCCCAGACGGCCGAGCTTCGGACTTCTCAGCAGCCGAACTCTTCTGCGGACGAGCCTTAGCTGCATACCTCTTGCCAGACGCCTATGGGAGCCGAACTCCCTCCCATCTTCCTCTTCAGGAGCCCGAACTCCCACGAAATGGGCACACGACGAAGGCCTTCAACCCTTCATTCGGCAAGCTCTGCAACCATCACTATCAGTCAGTCCGCCGTACCATCGGTCAGTCCGCCGCGGGCGATAGCGACCCACTGCCAGGCGGCGATGGCTGTCACCCTCAATCCGCCGCACACGGCACCAGTGGGACTGACTCCGCCGAACCTCGAGCGGTCCGCCAGCACGCGGCTGCAGTTGTCACCATCAAGCTCCACTATATAAAGGACCCTCCCGACACGCTAAGGCTAAGCTCTCTGGACTCTTAACTCTCTAAGCTCTCCTCCACATCTCTAAGCTCCGGAACTCATTCCGAGCACTCCATTACTGTTGGTCGGAAACTAACTTGACCGTCGGAGGGTCCTGTCGGAGCCACCACCCCACCGGTTCCGGACGGGACTTCGTTTTGCAGGTCCCCGGCGGCTTCCAGCGGCCTCGATAAGCGCGACCTCCGGCGGCGACGGATTTCTGCACCAACAATATTCTAGTTCAATAAGGATATATATAATTATGTGGTATCAAAATTAATCAAGTATAATGCATAGCAAGATCAATACTTTCAGTCATACTTCATGATAATATTTCAAAATTAGATAAATTCAATAACAAAATATCTTTTATCAAATTTATACATCATGAATAGTATGATTTAAAAGTTTTTGAGATAATAATCTTATAATTTATCAATAATTTAGAAAAAATAAAGCATTATTTACCTCATTAATATTCCAACAAATCCCAATAATCAACAAATTTTTTTTTCAAAATCTTTAATTAATAGATTAGCATAATATTCCACTGCTGAACATCTTCTTGTCAAGACGATCATACTCATATATAGAATCAAGTCCAATATTAGAAAGGGTATGAATAATTATGGAAAGACATGACTGATGGATAGTTGGATCCGTCTGGTCAGCCTTGCTTCATCGATCAAAATTAGACTAAAAGATAGGTGGTTCAATAGAGATCGTGGATAATCAAATTAATAGTATTTAACAAAAATCAAAGTAGAGGTCAATATACTGTTTGGCAATTAAGGGTTAATACAATTAAGTAACCTTATCTAATCAGGATCACTTAAGATGCAAGGACTCGATAAAAATTTATAAGGACTAGATCTTGCGATGAGTGATAAGACTTGGATGGTGCACATATGCTGTCCGATGGATAAGATGGTTCAGAATTTATCTATTAGAACAACTTAGATTCAAAGCAACAGGACTGGGGACCATTCATTAGGTTCATAAATTAATAGAGAGAATATTAAAGGATAGAGAAATTAATAAGGTGGAGCAGAGCTAATCAAGCGATATTGTCCATTATTCTAATATGTCCAATTAAGATAATTTTATCAAATTATGATGAACTAGTATATAGATAATTCAATAAAGATCATAGATGATCAAATCTAGTGGTATCTGATTTTGTCAGGATGGATGCTAATATGCTACCCAGCGACCGTGAGTTGGGATTCCTTCATCGAGGTCGATCAAACTAATTAGGACAACATCTTCTCGAAGATCCAAAAAATTCTTGAGAGAGAAAATTATAGAAAGATAAAATAGAGAAAGAAAATAGAGGGAGAAACTAGAGAGAAGAGAGGAGAGAGAACTTTCTTTCTTTTTTTTTTTCTTTTCTGTTCTTTCTTTTTTTCTTTTCTTTTTCTTTTTTTTCTTTTTTCTACTTCTTCTTCCTCATGATTTGGGGGCGAAATAGGGGATTCCATTTAAATCTCCTTCTCCTCGAACCCAAGAGGGTCTTATAGGAAGATGATAGCCAAGGATGTAGCATATGGCAGCGCAACCATAGGTCCTTAGTTTGAAGATCAACGACAATGAACGGCATCAAAAAATCCCCAAAAATCACTAAAAAAGGAAAAAATTCATAGGTTAGATTTTCAAAAAAACTCCAATGATAGCCAGCCAGAGTCCCAACATTCATAAGCTATGGAAGATGAGGAGAAGGATTAGAGCGATTCTTACTTTTTTTTGGATAAGCTATGGCCTTAATTTCGGTAGGCACGATCAAGGTTGTTTGGAATCAAGAAAAGAAAAAATAGAGGGAGAGAGGGGTTCTTGGCAGTGGATGATCGTGGAGGGTAGGAGGATCTACTATTATAGAGAAGGGCCCTAAGTCTGGCTCCAATCCAAATCCATAAGAGAAGAAGACTCCCATCGAGAGTCTTCTTCCTCCCTTTCCCTCTTTTTTTCTTTTTTTAGTGCTTTAAAATTCATATGTAGCTCTTTTTGGCTTGTTTTTCCTTGGTGGCAAGCCTCTATGGGCTGGGGTGTTACACACACACATGAATAAGAGATAACTTTCTCTCTTTCTTTAAAAAAAAAAAATGGATGAAGTATCATTTTGGTAACTATTTAAAAACCAAATCTCAATCTCCTCATTCGATGCCTCATTAAGTTTGTGGCAACATCATTGCAGTAGAGGAAACTGAAGATAGCTTATGTTGTTAAGAAAAATGCTTCAAATTCGATCCACAAGGAGCCCACAGTGAAGACCACAACGAGGAGAAGCTCAGGAAGATACTTAAGGCCCGAAGCAGGCCTTAGACCGACCCATAAGTACGGGGCCTGTAAGCTGGGCATGGCCCAGGTATGCGGCCCAGCACGAGCTTGGGCGGGAGCATGGCCCATCATGCTAGCAGGCCCAACATGCGTAGGTGCATATGCGGGTAGGCCATGGGCACAACCCAACATGAGCGTGGCCCAGCATAAGCGTGTGTAGAATCCCTTTTGCACAGTTCACATGGACCAGCAGTCTATGGGTGAGCAGACGCAGTCCATGGTGCATTTGGTGGTCTATTCACATGGTTCATGCATGTTTGTGCACGATCCAATGGTGGCTATTGCATGCGGTCATAATTGGATGGGCTAGGGAGGTTCTTGAGTCCTCTTAGAGTTTTGTTTTTGAGTGTGACTCGAGTTGAGACTTTAAAAGGCCCCGTGGGCATAGTGTTCTGGTATCCATGATAGTAATAGTGGTAGAGAATCCTGAGGTGTAAGCTTTATAGCAGCAGTAGACCCTAAAGGGCATCGATAGATAGTAGAAGCAACTGCTTTAGCTAGATTGTCAGGCAGCAAACAATGATCATTTCAGGAGGTCTCCTAGAGAGAGAGAGCATTTGTAAGGGATGAGAAGCGAGAGCTTTTTATTGAAAGAGAGAGGTTTATAAGAGTTGGATTGTGTAGTCTTCTCTTATAATTATTTTCTTTCTTGCATGTCCTTTGGAGGTAGATCTTGATCTAGTTCACGTATTTGATTGTATTTTATTTTTATTTCTTCTTTTTTTCTACTACAATAAGTGGTACCAGATTTCTAATAATTGATATCAGAGCTGGATAGTACCAGAGTGCAGGTTGTGATAGTGATAATCAAGATTGAAGAAGATGGAGAAATCAAACTCAATTAAGATGGAGATCAATAGGATTAATGAAAAGAGCAATTTCTCCTTGTAGCAAGCGAGGGTGAAGGATGTGCTTATCCAACAAGAGTTGATCAATGCTCTCTTGTGTGAGAAGATTTTGGTTATCATGGAGATGAAGGATTGGAGGCGGCTCTAGATGCAGATGATAAGTACAATCTATTTGTACCTAGCAGATGATGTGATGATCTATGTACTTGGTGAGATTTTTTCGATGATAATTTGGTCGAAGCTCAAGGAGATGTATATGACGAAATCGCTCACCAATGCACTTTTTTTATATAAGTAGTTTTACTATAGCTATGGATAACTGAGGGGCAGAGCATGCAGGTGCATCTTAGCAACTTCTAGAAGATTCTTATTGAACTTCTTAACATTGACGAAAAAGTTGAGAAGAAGATCAGGACATTATTTTTGCTTATCACTTTTCTCTTTTTTTGAGTCATTGGTGACTGCACTTCTAGTAGAAAAGAATAACATCAAGATGGAAGAGGTGATTTTGTACTACTCCAGAATGAGGTTCTTAATCAGAAAAATCAAGCCTTGAGTTCAGATGGCAACTCGGCTTTGATGGTGTCTGAAGGTGATGGCGATAAAATATGGAGTGGTGAAGATTGCGAGGTGGGTAGTCCATATCCAGGATGAGGAACTTGAGCAAGATCAAGTGCTCCGGTATGAGGAGTTAGGACATCATGTCAAAGTTTGTCCATAACTTAGAGATTGGATGAAAGATATTGTGGTGATAGCATGTAGCGATATAGAAGATAGTGATAATGTTCTTCTGGTGACTGATAAGCTATCTACTTCTTTCTATTAATAGATTATAGATTCTGCATGTTCGCATTATATATGTTGTAGAGATGAGCTATTTGACTTCCTAAAGACCGTCAGCATTCAAGGGCACCGAGATCGTTAGCGTGAATGTATATGATGGAACAAGCTATGCGATCAAAGGCATCAAGACTATTAGCATGAATATACATGATGGAATGGTTAGGAAATTAGGCGAGATCCAATATATATCCAGTTTCAAAAAGAATCTGATCTCACCGAGCAGATTGGATTCAATCGCTCTAGGTGGAGAGCTGATGGAGAAATTCTGAAGGTCTTGCATGATAGTAGGATTATCATGAGAGATCAAAAGTATGGAGGATATTATCTCTTGGTAGAAAACTAAGTATAAGATGAAGCTTCGAAAGCCAATGGGAGCTTAGTGCAAAGTGAAGCTCTAAGTGTAGGTAGATTAGGCATGAAATGCGAGACTTGAGAGGATAACATACGACATCACAAGGTGAAGTTCTTATTACCATAAGAGATAACCTTAAGCAGATCTCAGGTTAGGCGGAGCACAGCATACGATAGAGATGGGATCGAGCGGCTTGGTCAACTTTCATATTTGTTTATCCATGATTAACAGGTGTTGGGGATAAATCCCGCTCCTGTCGAAGTCCAGTTCGATGCTCAGCCTGATGCGGTCAGTAGCCACAGAAGAGCTTTAGCGGATGGATCTTGGCCGAACTCCTACAGCCGATCGAACTGCTTAGCGGCCAAGCTCCTTCGAACTCCCAACGATCGAACTTTAGCCGAACTTCTCAACAGTCGAGCTCCTTTGGACTCCCAACGGCCGGGCCTTAGTCGAACTCCTTCAATCGACCAAACTCTCCAGCGGTCGAGCTTCAGTCGAACTCCCATAAGAGTCGAACTCCCTCCGCGCTCTTCCGGCCAGATGCCTATGAGAGTCGAGCTCTCTCCACACTCCTCCAGTCGAACTTTTTTCGAGCTTCCCTCGATCGAACTCCTTTAGAAATCTGAACTCCTCTGGAATGGATACACATCAAAGTCCACCGATCAATGTCCGCTTTCTCAGAGCCATGGCTATCAAATCTGGATGAACTATCACCATCAGTCTGCCACAAACAACATGATCGGACGACATGGCCACCACTACTGGCAACATCACTCTCTCCGTAATCAGTCCCATGCGGCCCATGATCCATTAGCATGGCTGCCACTATCCGTCTGACGATGCCTTCCTCTTCGTATCGAACTCTATGCGGCCTCGAGCGGCCCACGGTCGGACGATATGACCATCACCATCAATCAAGCTCCGCCTATAAAAGGACCTTCCAGATATGCTAACTCTAATCTCTGATCTCTAAGCTTTAAGCTCTCCTCTTCTTCTCTAAGCTCTGCAGAACTCATTTTCGAGCACTCCATTCCTATTGGCCAGAGCTGACTTAATCGTCGGAGGGTCCTGCTGGAGCCACCCCCCACCGACTCTGAACGAAATTTTATTTTATAGGTCTGCGACGGTGACCTCGTCCACCTCCACTCCAGCTAATTTCGTTGATGATCAGTTTCTGCACCAATAGATTGGTGCTAGAAGGAGGGCCTGAACCTCCGAGGCTCCCTTGTTCTTAAAGGAGTGCTCGACGATGATTTTTTTCTTCCCTCTCTAGAGACCTCTTTTCTTTCTCTCTAGAGTTCTTTTTTGAAGAGAAAATACCTCCCAGGGGAGCTTCAACTCGTCGATCGGTGGCCTCCGCACCAGGTCCATCTGCTCCTATTTCAGCTCTAGCAGCCTAGGTTCCACCTGAAGCCACCGTAGATGTGGAGCAGTTCAACCTACTAGTCCAGTGGGTTCGTGGCTCCTCCGAGATGATGTAGGCCATACGACAACCTCCAGCAGAGATTTTGCCAGCAAACACGCCATGAGGATGCGAGGAACCGATCTTAAGGAAGGACATTTGGGCATACCAATCGTCCTTAGAAAGAAGAAACGAAGAGTAGAAGTTCTCCCACAGAAGGTCTCATAGGAGGGTGGAATGAAGTTCGACCGCATTCGCGACCTCTCCGACGCAAGCAAGGTCAAACTCCCCCTCGAGCTCGCCATCAAAAAAGTTCCATAGAAGGTCTCACAGGAGGGCGGAATGAAGTTCGACCGTATTCGCGACCTCCCCGACGCAAGCAAGGTCGAACTCCCCCTCAAGCTCGCCATCAAGGAAACCCCGCAGAAGGTCTCATAAGGAGGCAGAATGAAATTCGGCCGTGCTCACGACCATCCCAGCGCAAGCAAGGTTGAACTCTTCCTCGAGTATGTCTTTAAGGAAGCCCCTACAAAGAATTCACAGAAGGTGGAATGAAGTTTGAGCAAGCAAGGCCGAGCTCTCCCTTGAGCTCATCGTCAAGGAAGCCTCGATAGAAGGGCGCAAAGAAGTCCTCCTCTCGAAAGGTTCCGCAACTACGCCTTCCTCAACGCTCCTCTAACTCGAATTCTCACCAAAATTAAGAACCAACTGTCAAAATCGGAAGGACTACGGCCTCTCTCAAACATGCACGATCGAAGCAAGTAATGCCCCTACCATCACGACCACGGTCACGACATTGAAGAATACATTCAGCTCCGAGACAAAATTGAGGAGCTCATCAGAAAGGGACAGCTGGATAAATTTTTTCGATGCCAACCTGAAGTAGGAGAAGATCGGCCAACGACGCTGCCATAACTAGAAATAATAAGAAGATCGGCCGCCTCACGACGTCATCAACATCACCCCCGGACGAAACTTGGTACATCGGCAATTCATCATCTTTCAGCATCAAAGCCAAGAGGAGCATGCTCCAAATTGAGGAGGCCAGCATGAGATAGAGGAGGTCGTCCGGTCTGGGACTTACTGCCCAAAGAAACTCAGAGGAACAATGCCCCCACGACCCTAAAATGGGGATGTGCTACTCGTAACTTTCCTTCGGTAAAATTTTTTCCTTCCAATAATATTGTTTCTAGATACAAAAACTATGCGATGATAGAAAAGAAACAGTCAATAGTCACCGTGTTAGGAACAGAAGGAAAATCTCATCCTAGCACGAGCAGATTAAAGACCATCCATCTCGGCTAGAGATAAGATCTCTTCCGAACGATCGATGATAATCTCGGCTAGAAATAAGATCTCTTCCGAGCGACTGTGACAATCTCGACTAGAGATAAGATCTCTTTCGAGCGACCGAGTCAACCTCAGCTAGAGATAAGATCACTCCCGAACGATCGAGTCAACCTCGACTAGAGATAAAATCTCTTCTGAGCAATTGCTGACAACCTTGACCAAAGATAAGATCTCTCTCGAGCGACCCAGTCAACCTCAGCCAGAGCTAAAATCTCTCCCAAGCGACCGCTGACAACCTCGATCAGACATAAGATCTCTTTCGAGCGATCGAGTCAACCTCGATTAGAGATAAGATCTCTCTCGAGCGATCGAGTCAACCTCGGCTAGAGATAAGATCTCTTTCGAGCGATCGATGACAACCTCGGCTAGAGATAAGATCTCTTCCAAGCGATCGAGTCAACCTCGGCTAGAGATAAGATCTCTTTCGAGCGACCGCTGACAACCTCAACTAAAGATAAGATCTCTTCTGAGCGATTGAGTCAACCTCGGCTAGAGATAAGATCTCTCGGATGACCATGGACAACCTCGGCTAGAGATAAGATCTCTTCCAAGCGACCGAGCCAACATCGGCCAGAGATAAGATCTCTCTCGAGCTTCGAAGATCCTCGTCCACTGCCCATTAGGAATAGAAGGAGAACCTCGTCCTAACGCGAGCAAAGTCGAAGGCTCCGTTCACAAAGGACAAGATGGGGGAGAGGCCCTGACAATGGCCCTTATGTGCCCCCACAGTCCATTAGGAATAAAAGAAAAATCTCATCCTAATGCGAGCAAAGTCGAAGGCCCCATTTACAAAGAATGGGATGGGAGAAGAGGTCCTGACAATAGCTCTTATGTGCCCCCACAGTCCGTTAGGAATAGGAGAAAAATCTCATCCTAACGCAAGCAAAGTCAAAGGCCCCGTTCACAAAGGACAGGATGGGGGGAGAGGTCCTGACAACGGTCCTTATGTGCCTCCACAATCCATTAAGAATAAGAGGAAAACCTCATCCTAACATGAGCAAAATCGAAGATCTCGTTCATTTTAGATGAGATGGGAGGAGAGGCCTGACAGCGGCCCTTATGTGCCCCCACAGCCCATTAGGAACAGGAGGAGAATCTCGTCCTAACACAAGCAAAGTTCAAGTTCGAACTTTGAAATTTATAGGAGACAGGATCTCCATCAACCTCGGCTAGAGATAAGATCTCTTCCGAGCGATCGTGGATAACCTCGATTAGAGATAAGATCTCTTTCGAGCGATTGAGTCAACCTCGGCTAGAGATAAGATCTCTTCCGAGCAACCGTGGACAACCTCGGCTAGAGATAAGATCTCCCTCAAGGCAACCTCGGCTAGAGATAAGATCTCTCTTGAGCGACCACGACAACCTCGGCTAAAGATGAGATCTCTTCCGAGCGACCGAGCCAGCCTCGACTGCTGGTGACAATATCGCCCCCGAGGAGCTCAACCTTCGACCTCGACCATAGAAGACAAGATCTACTTTAACCTCGACGGGAGAGGAGATCTCTCCCGAACTTTAATTTCAACACCAACTTCGTCTGAAGATGAGATCTCCCCCCGAGCTTCGATCTAAACCAGCATGGAGCCCAGAAGAGAACTTCGACAGTTGCCTTTTCTGCACTCCCTTCCTTCGAGTTTCGAACTCGAAAGTGGAGAGACTATTATTGGGGATAAACCCTGCTCTTACCGAAGTCCAGTTCGATGCTCAGCCTAATACAGTCGGTAGCCATGAAAGAGCTTCAGCGGATGGATCTTGGTCGAACTCCTACAGCCGGCCGAACTGCTTAGCGGTCAAGCTCCTTCGGACTCCCAGCGATCGGACTTTAATCGAACTGCTCTATGGTTGAGCTCCTTCGGACTCCCAGTGGTTGAGCTTTAGCCGAACTTCTCAGCAACCGAGCTTCTTTGAACTTTCAATGGTCGGGCCTTAACCAAACTCCTTCAACCGACCGAACTCTCCAACGGTCGAGCTTCAGTCGGACTCCCGTAAGAGCCGAACTCCCTCCACGCTCTTCCGACCATATGCGTATGAGAGCCAAGCTCTCTCCGCACTCCTCTAGCCAAACTTTTTTCGAGCTTCCCTCGATCGAACTCCTTTAGGAATCCGAACTCCTCTAAAATGGATATACACCAAAGTCCATCGATCAATGCCTGCTTTCTCAAAGCCACGGCTATCAAATCTGGACGAACTATCACCATCAGTGTACCACAGGCAATGTGATCGAACGACATGGCCACCACTACTGATGACACTACTCTCTCCGTAATCAGCCCCATGCGGCCCATGACCCATCAGTATGGCTGCCACTATCCGCCTGACGATGCCTTCCTCTTCGTACCGAACTCCATGCGGCCCCGAACGGCCCATGGTCGGACGATATGACCATCACCATCAATCAAGCTCCGCCTATAAAAGGACCCTGCAGATATGCTAACTCTAATCTCTGATCTCTAAGCTTTAAGCTCTCCTCTTCTTCTCTAAGCTCTGCGAAACTTATTTTCGAGCACTCCATTCCTGTTGGCCAGAACTGACTTGATCGTCGGAGGGTCCTGTTGGAGTCACCCCCCCACCGATTCTGGATGAAACTTTATTTTGTAGGTCCGTGATGGTGACCTCGTCCACCTCCACTCCAGCTGATTCCGATGATGACTAGTTTCTACACCAACAGCAGGCATATGCCCTAAAGCATGAAGGTGAGATCATTCATAAAGCTCTCAAGGTAATTAGGAAGAGACTGAATATTAAGTTGAGATGAAGATTGTTAAGAAAAATATCTCGAATTTGACCTATAAGGAGCCTACAGTAAAGACTGCAGCGAGAAGAAGCTCAGAAAGACGCCCAAGACTCGGAACAGGCCTTGGGTCAATCCACAGGTATGGGGCCCACGTGCTAGGTGCGGCCCATTGCACTAGCAAGCCTAGCACACATGTGGGCAGGCCCTAAGCACGGTCAGTGCGGGCATGCACAAAATCCCTTTTCATGGTTCACGTGGACCGGCAGTCCATGGGTGAGCAGACATGGTCCATGGCCCATTTGGTGGCCTATTCACATGGTCCACACGCGTTTGTACACAATTCGATGGCGGCTGTTACATGCGGTCATGATTAGCCAAGCCAGGGAGGTTCTTAAGTCCTTTTAAAGTTCTATTTTCGAGTGTGACTTAGGTTGAGGCCTTTAAAAGGTCCTATGGGCGTGCTGTTGTGGTATCCATGTTAGCAGCAACGGCAGAAATTCCTGAGGCGTGAGCTCTACAACAGCAGCAAACCCTAAAGGGAACCGATAGAAAGCTAAAGTAGGAGACTTAGATAGACTATCAGACAGTAGATAGCAGTCATTTTAGAAAATCTTCTAGAAAAAGAGCTTTTGTAAGGGGTGAGAGGTGAGAGCTTCTTATTAAAAAAGTGAGGTTTATGAAAGTTGAGTAGTGTAGTCTTCTTTTATAATTATTTTTTTTAATAGTGAAGTCTTTACATATCTCATGAAGATAGACCTTGATTTAATTTATATATTTAATTATATTTTATTTTTATTTTTATTTTTTTATCATAATAAGTGGTACCAGATCCCAAACATATGTGAAACTAGTTATGTATGTCTAGAAGAAGATTTACAAATGGTTAATGGATATTGGGTATCATAGAAATCTACCAAACACCAAGAAAATTATAAAATAAAATTTGGATTTGCCTTCTTTTTAATAAATTTAGTTCTTAAAAATCATTAAATTTTTGTACATTTTATCTTTTTATCATGATTCTGAGGATCTATTTGGTTGAGGTTAATTTGATATGGAAAAATAAATTTCATATCAAATTATCATGCTTGGTATGAAAAATGAGAGAGAGAGATGGTGTTAAAATTTAGGGGTCCCGTGTTTATTTTCTAAAGAAAAAAGGAACCATAAATGATTGGTATTTGATAAATTCTTGAGTGATGGTCTTGATAAATATATATTCAATAGAGTACATATATAATCATTGAATATGTTTTGATATCTTTCCAAATTTATTCAATAAAAAATTTTTATAAAAAAATAAAATATAGATGGCATTAAGCAAATGGCTGCATGATTATAATCATTATATAAAAATTAATTAAAGATGATAGTACTATCCTAGTATTAAAAAATTATTTTACATTGATGGGCATATTTATAAATTTGGCCATATTTCTATATAAGATCATCTTTGATCAAACATGGTAACCCTTTTCTAGTGTCATTTTTCAAAATAATTTTTTTACTAATCAAATATAATAAAAATTATTTTTTTCTATAATTATCTTTATAAATAAATAATTTTTAGAAATTGTTAGATTGCCCCATAATCTAACATCCCCCTGCCAAACAAACCCTAATCAAGAGGAGTCTAGTAGAGTCTTTTGTACTTTTTTTTTCCTTTTTTTCAATCTTATATATTCTTCAATCTTCTTTCTTTCTATTGCAAGTTTCCTTTATTTTTGAACAATTGATTTTTAAATAAAGAACTAATTATTATCCTTCTAGTGAACGAAGAGAATTAACTAAGGACTCATTTGGTTCGTAGGAACTAGAGGGGGGAAGAGTAATTCCTAGGAATTGCACGATAAGAATACTAACTATTAGCGATAGTTAAACGCCGTCGCTAATAGTCCCATTGTCGTTGCTAATAACATTGTCATTGCTAATATCGTTGCAAAATTCAATCTAAAAAATTCTTATTGCTAATTACAATTATTAGCGATGGCAAATTTTGCGGTCGCTAATACATTATTAGCAATAGATTTTGCGATCAAAAAATTTCATCTCTAATATTTTTTAATTCTTAAATTATTTTTTAAAAAATAATAATGATGGTAATGTCTTGGCTAATGCCATCGGTAATAATTATTAGCGATCAAATTGCCATCGCTAATATGGTTGCTGAATTTTTATATTTTAAAATTAAATAAAAAATTTATTTAAAGAATTATTAGCGACAGGGTCTTCGTCTCTAAAGCCGTCGCTAATAGTTATTAAAGACGGCTCATTCCATCTCTAATACAGTCGCTAATAGTTAATTTATTTTTTTTAAATTAATAATAATAATTTTTAAAATTTATTTTAATTTTATAAAACTTGTTATAATTAAAATTCAAAAATAATTTGATAATCAAAAATAAAAAACTAATTATATTTTATTAAAAATATAAATTATATAATTTTTTTATAATTAGTATCAAAAAAAAATATATCAAAAAAATATGATACATCTACAAAAAAATCAGATCCAATCCTCATCATCACCCGCCTCCTCCTGCTCCTCTTCAGCAGCTGGTGGATGAGAGCTAGATGTCCCAGCATCCTATAATAAAAAAAATAAAATATTATTAGTAAGTTTTGATATGAAGGTGTATCTTTCGATACACTCTTTCAATTTTTAAATAAATTATTTCTACATATTCCATTCAGTGATACGGAGCTATAAACACCTTCAGCCCATCGATTGAATAATTAATTTGAATTTTAGCCCTAGATCCTCTTCCTAGACTCAAACCTAAATATACGAAGCTTTTAAAAATTAAAACTTAAAATAATTAAAATATTTTAATAATATAATTATCTAATGTGATGGTTAGGATAACGAGCCCAATTGATCGCATAGTTGTGGGTCCTGAAGAAGCTCTACGATCGTGTCACAGATGGCATCCAGGAAGCTTTGAGATCATTGGCTCAGAAGCCTCTACATGATCTCCTCCACGTGTGCATTGCTCCAGATCTGGAATGTTGAGGTCTGTGACGATGCTGAAGGATATCGAGATAGTAGAGGATCGAAGCTATGGTTGAATCTTATGATCCAGCTCCTACTCATCCCTTCGGTGGCACTGATCCATCCCTCAAGGTTAAGTAGGGCTGAGAAGATGGGTCATCGCCATACCTCTCAGCAATGTACGCCACGTAACGCATCTACATAGTTAAGAAATATATTAGTTGTAATATAAAAATTAGATCTTGTAATAACTTAATTAGTAAATAAAGTTTGAAATTCTTATTGTGATCCATCGCGATATATAATCTAAGTAGTCACTGATCCTTCTAGACTGGTGTGTGGCCCATTACAACTACAGCTGGTCTAGTGGATGACCCAACTATCGTGCCTATAATAAGTAAATAATAAAATTAAATTAATTAAAATATGCATATAAGAGTTTTTACAACTCTAGTGAAGAGCTTTGATATTGATTTTTTATCAGTCTGTCGATCATAATATGTGTGCCGACCGAGCCATCCGTATATCTGATCGAATCTTGCTAGGTGGTCCGATTCTATCGGACCCTTTGCCACCTATTGAAGTACTTTTCATTGCTCCACTAATCATAGAGGGCCTGCCATATGTCCGTCCACATCTAGTGATCCATGAAAGATCTCTAGTCTGATGGTGACTGAGAATCGGAGTGCTGGATGGTGGACTACCTTAGGCTATAGAGGCCATCTCAGAGCCTCCGTATGGCCACCTCCTCAAAGATCTGACAGCTAGCCTCCTCATCCTGGGAAGTCTCGAATTGATAGTAGTCCTGCAAAATAGAAGTAAGCATGTATTTATATATAATTAAAATACCAACATATCAAGAATTTATAAATTAAACTAGTTTTGACTTACTAAAAACAACCCCAAGGCTGCATTATGTGCTCCAAACGACCAGCTGGAAAACTTGTTCACTGGTCCCGACATCAAGCATCGAATGATGCTAGTAACCATACGAGATACTCTGAATTCTCTAAACGTGCTGCAAAATTAATTTTGAACAATAAATATTAACTCTAGAATTACTAAATTAGAAACATATTAATTAAAATTGTAATACTTATGAGCAGCTCTGAATATGGATGAGCTGTCTATCCTCCGATCGAGTTGGAGGTGCCACGAGCCGGGTAGGTCCTCGATCATGACTCTATGTCTATGAGTCGATCGCTACTACATATGATTGTGGGATCACTAGTGACCCCCTATCATCTGGTATGAGATATGCGGAATCATGCGAGCTGGCTGTATGATCGCTCTCTCCTCGAGAGCTCTGTCTTTGATTGGAATGGCTCCGCCCTCTAGAAGATATGATGTATAATATCTGAAAATAAAAATTAAAATCAAAGCAAATAGATGACCTAAAAATTAGTTCAAACAAAATATATCTATCAAAACATGATAAGATGATCAAAATTTAACTCATATGTAACAAAAATTATTAGTTAGCATTTGCAATGTATCAACAGAAAAATAATTCTCGTTCAATAATACATGATAATGTATTGGTCTGCTGATCCTCTGATTTAAGTATTGTCTGATTCTCATCTAGTAGTACATGATAATCTTAGTATATGAAAATATGAAGAAAGCTCAGATCTACTATTAAAATATAAGGCATTGCACGTTCCTCTACACCTTTAACCATGAGGTGGTTGCAAGCGATTGTTTGCAATATAACAGACCATCCAAGCTTGCCCTGCATTGCAAGTTCTTCTACACCAAAGTACGGTGAGATGGCTGCAAGCAGTTGTCTATAATGTAACAGACCATCCAAGCTTGACCATACAACAATAAGAATAGAATGCATCACCTCCATTTAGGTGCATCTCGCACAGACAGTCATTATAGCCTCTATCTCTAAGCCCCCAACTGCCTCCTCGAGCTGCAAATTAGAAATATAAATTTTATTAAAAAATAAAATAATAACTTAAAAATAAAATTTATTTATTCGTACAACCTAGTCATGTGGCAAGCTTCAAGTCTAAACTACAAGCATTGGTACCTGTATAGAAAGACGTGGGAGACAATATGCATGGAAAGGAAGCTCTACTTATCCAATACATTTATTGATGTGCAAAAGCTTAATGGTGACAGGCTAAAGCATATGATTAGTATATTTGATGGATTTGATCTAGTTATTGGTGGAAGTCCATGTAATAACATTTCAGATAGCAACCGCCATAGTCATGATAGACTATAGAGGTTGCAATAGTTATAGCCTTGCTTAGCCTTTAGGAGGTAGCAATCCTATAGAGGGTAAGTATGACTATAACCATAACAACTCTATCAATCATGACTATAGTGGTTGCTATCTAAAAGATTACTATATAGACATCCACCAATAATCAGATCAAATCTACCAAATATGCTAATCATATGCTCGAGCCTATCACCGTTAAGCTCTTGCACATCAGCAAGGTCTTGGATAAGTAAAAGAAAGTCCTTGCAATTGTTTGCCATGAATCAATCTCCATACAAGTACCAATGCTTGTAATTTGGCATAAATCTATGTCTCAAGCTCATGTTTGCAATACAGTCCGAACCTTTTCTCGATTCGAGCGCTCTGCATGCCTCGCGCGCAGAGCACGTCTCAAGCTAATGTTTGCAATGCGGTTCAAATCTTTCCTCAGTTTAAGCATGCTGTATGTTAAGATTGAAGCGTGCAGGTCACATCTCAATCTCGTATTTGCAGCTCAAACCTCCCTCGATTTGAGCGCTCAGTATGCAGGGCACGTCTTGGATCGATGTTTGCAATATTGCCCGAACCTTCCATCGGTTCAAGCATGCTGCATGCCGAGATCGAAGTGCACAGGACACATCTCGACCTTGTGTTTGCAGCTCAAACCTTCCTCAGATTGAGCGCTTTGATAGCCGAGACCGAAGTATGCAGGATACATCTCGGATCGGTGTTTGCAATGCTACTTGAACCTTCCCTCGATTCGAGCATGCTGCATACCGAGATTGGAGCGTGCATGGCACATCTTGGCCTCATATTTGCAATCGAACCTTCTCTTGATTCTGGCGCTCTCGTTATCAGAACCCAAATCCCATACCAATTAATATATATTTAAAATAATTTTTAATATTTAATTATACTTAATAAATATAATTTAAATTAAAAAATAATTTTTATTGATGGTATTAGCTGTCGCTAATACTCATAATATAAGAAGGCTATCGTACATAACTGAGGCACGAACTGGCATGCAGGAATTAAGGCATGAGGAGGCATAGGTGAGCAGGGACCGAGGCTCAGGAATGCAGCCACGAATGAGAGCTTGGGGAGATTGGAAGCTTATGCTTGGGGGCTCGGGGAGGCGAGAGATAGCTAGGGATTCGAAAAGATGGGCCAGGTGCAGTTGGGGGGAGACGATCGAGAGAGAGAGGGGATGGTGAGTGAACTGAAGGGCCAGGAGTTCGGAGAGGCAGGAGGCGATCGGAGGTTCGGAAAAGAAGGCAAGAGGCAGCCGAGGGGAGAGAGGAGGGTGGCGAGGGAACAAAATAGTGGGAGAGAGGAGGGTGGTAGGAGAACCAAACGATTGAAAGTTTGGAAAGGCAGGAGGCGGCCAGGGGCTTAGAAAAGGAGGCAGGAGGTGGCCAGGGAGATAGAGGGGGTGATAGGGGAGCAGAATGGCGGGGGAGAGGAGGGTGGCGAGGGAACCGAACGGTCGGAGGTTCGGGGAGGTAGGAGATGGTCAGAAGTTCTGAGGAGGGAGGAGGTAGCTGGAGGGAGAGAGGATCGGTAAGGTGGTCGGGTGCAGCCGGGGGGATCGAGATGGTCGGAGGCTTGGGGAGGGTAGAGGTGGCTGGAGGCTCGGAAAGGTAGGTCGAGTGCAATTGAAGGGAGGCCACTGGCCAGGGAAAAGAGGGGGTGGCAGGGGAAGAGAACTATGGGAGAGAGGAGGATGGTGGGGGAACAGAACTACGAAAGAGAGGAGGATGGTGGGGGAACAGAACTGCGAGAGAGAAGAGGGTGGCCAGGGAATCGAATGGCCAGGGGTTCGGGGAGGTAGGAGGCGGTCGGGGGTTCTGAAAAGGAGGCAGGAGGCAACTAGAGGAAGTGAAGGCTGGATGAGGTGGCTCAGGGAGATGGGCTGAATATAGCTGGAGGGATCGAGACGGGCGAGGGCTCGGAGAGACGAGAGGCAATTGGAGGCTCGGGTAGGTGGGTCGGGTGTAATCGGGGGAGGCTGTCGGCCAGGAGAAAGAGGGGATGGCAGGGAGATCAAATGATGGGGGAGAGGACGATGGTGGTAGGGGATAAAAATGGTGGAGGACGGAGGGTGGTGAAAAAATGAGGACGTAGTGGACGGTGGGGTGAAAAAAATGAGGGGGCGATGGGTAATGGCATGGGGGAAAACGAGGACGCATGGTGGGATGAGAGAAAATTAGGTGGGAAGATTATTAAGAATGGCATATGCCATCGCAAATAACCATTTACCGTTGCTAATATACAAAAAATTATTAGCAACGATAGATTCTATCGGTAATAGTTTTTTCATCGCTAATAATCATACAACAAAAATTATATTTTTATATTATTAACGACGATACTCATGCCATCGCTAATAATTTTTTTTATTATTTTTTTATTCTCCTAAGTTATTTTTTGGATGATTAAAAATTAATATTTAATTTTATTAAATTTTTTGATTTAATTAATTTATGAATCAAGTCATAATTGATTTAAATTAGATTTAATTTAATTAGGCTTGACTTAATTTGATGCTAATTAGATTTTAATATTTTGAGTAAAACTTGGATTCAAAGTCTAATTGAATTAGGTTTGACACAATTTCGAATTAAATTCGAATCGAACCTAAATTGAATATTATTTTTTTATAATTGATTTAAATCATATTAAATTTAATTAGACTTGATTTAATTTGAATATAATTAAATTTTATAATTTAATTAGGATTTGAATTCAAAGTCTAATTGAATTAGGTTGACAGGATATTTCGAATTAGATTCGAATTGAGTTCCAATTATATTTGAATTGAATCTAAATTAAAAATTATTTTTTTCTAATTGACTATAATTAGATTAAATTTAATTAGGCTTGACTTAATATGAAGATAATTGAATTTTACTATTTATGCAAGGCTTGGATTTTAAAGTCTAATTAAATTAGAATTGACATATTTTCTAATTGGATTCAAATCGAATTCGAATTAGAGTTAAATTGAATCCAAGTTAAAAATTATTTTCTCTTAATTAATTTAAATCAACTTTAATTTGATTAATTTTGACTTAATTTAAGATCAATCGAGCTTTATAATCTGTGTAGGATTTGGATTCGAAGCTTAATTGAATTAAGTTTGACAGAATTTTGAATTGAATTCGAATTTAGTTCGAATTCTATTCGAATTAAATCTAAATTAAAAATTATTTTTTTTAATTAATTTAAATTAGATTAAATTTAATTAAACTTGACTTAATTTGAAGGTAATTAGGTTTTACTATCCAAGTAGGACTTGAATTAAAAGTCTAATTGAATTAGGATTGACAGGATTTTAAATTAAATTCAAATTGAACCCAAATTTAAAATTATTTTTTTTTAATTGATTTAAATCTTTTATAAATTTAATTAGATTTGATTTAATTTAAAGATAATTAGATTTTACTATCTAAGTAGTATTTAAATTAAAATTTTAATTAAATTATGATTGACAGAATTTTGAATTAGATTCGAATTGAATCTAAATTGAAAATTATTTTTTTTTAATTAATTTAAATCAGATTTAATTTAATTAATCTCAATCTAATTTAAAGTTAATTAAATTTTATAATCTAAATAGAATTTGGATTCAAAGTTTAATTTAATTAGGTTTGGCAGAATTTTGAATTGGATTCGAATTAGGCTTGAATTAGATTAGGTTATGGTTTGGATTATTAGCAACCGAAAACATCCCATCACTAATTTCATCATTAATTCCTATTTTATTAGCGACGGCTAATCGTCCGTTGCTAATTTCATCGCTAAAAAAAAATTTAAAATAATATTATTACTGATGGCAATTTCTTAGTCACTAATATTTAAAATTATCATCAATAATATCTATTTTATATTATAAAATTATTTAAAAATTTTAAATAATTTTAGCGGTGGCTTGCGCTATTACTAATAGTTAACTTAGCCATTGCTAATGGCTTTTTTTTTAGTGATGACAAATTTTTTATCGCTAATAATCAAAATATGTTGTTGCTAATATTTTTATTATTTTTAAATATATTTATTAAATTTTTAGATTTTTAGAGACGGCGTTCACCATCGTTAATACTATCATCGATGGCAAATTTTTTAGTTGATATTGTGGTTGAAAAAAGTTATTTTTAGCAATAAAATATTTTATGGTCGCTAATATCGTCGCTAATATTCATTTTTTTTGTAATGTTAAAGAAGAGTTTTCTTATTTGGTTGGAGTTTTAAGAGGAGAGAGAAAATAATTTCCATGAGAATACACTTTCCACTTTTCATGAGAAATAAAAATCATAAAAAATAAATATTATTAATATTTATAATAATATAATATTTTATTAATATATCGATATTATATTAAAATATATATATTTATATTATATTAATATAATATATTATTATGATATGATGTTATATTATATTATATTATATTATATTTATAGTTATATAATATTAATACCTATATATAGTTTGGGAGTAAAAAGGTATGATCTTGTATTTATTAAGGATAAAATAAGTATTTTACATAGTTTTCTAAAAAAATAGATGCTCAACAAAATATAAGCTAATAAATTATTTTAAATGGTTAACTAAATATACCAAAATTATATTCTGAGGTATCATATTTTCAAGAGTAATATTTTTTGAACAAAAAAGTTTTCTACAAACCAAACGAGTTCTAAGAGTTAATATTTATTTCTAATAATCACTAGAATCCTCTTGTAAATTAAAGGCAATGTCAAATTTTTATGTATTTTTAGAAAGAGAAGAGGGAGAGGATTCTTTTGAAGTTTGAATTTGATTAAAATTAAGAAATGTTAGTAGTAATCAAGTAAAAGAAAAATAAGAAGATAAAAGAGGGAGAAAGGATATGTGGATTGTGCATACACGTACGTAGATGTGTATTTATATATATGTATATATAAATACATATGTATATATAGATATTATATATAAAGAGAGAGGGGGAGGAGAGAGTCAACTTATAGGAGTTTAGTTTTATTGAGCACCGAGCTTCAAGTATTTGTGTTGCTTCACCTTGGCTGGAGAGCTTAGGTTAGGTAAACTCGAAGCCAAGCCAGCTTCTCTCTAATTTCACAACCAATTTTTTTATGTTGACTCAATAATGAACCAAGCTCGCAAAAATTGCAGAATTTGAATAGGTTGTGGCTGAGTCCATGTTAAGCTACACATAAGCAGCTCAGATAGTTTGCAGCTTTAATAACGTTGGCACTCAGATGAGATGGCAGTAGGGATTTCTCTAATCATTTTGGAACTTTCGTAGGAGAGACGTTGTTGAACAGAATTCCAAAAAAAAAATTAAAATTTTTCTAAAATTCTCCTCCAAATATTTTAATTTTATTTATAATTTTATCTTTTAAATATTTTAATTTTTTTTATTATCATAATATTAATTTCTAATCGTTGGACTTCTAATTATCAACAATTTTATACATTTAATCTTATTTTTATTTTTTGATCGTTAGATTTTTTATTAAAGATTCTGACCATTAGACTTCTTAAAAGATCTTAATGAGTTAAACGGTCATAAATGATCATATTGGTTGGTTATAAAAAGACTCTTTTGGGATCTAAGCAAGCCATCTAAGAGCCTTCTAATCTTGTTTCTTTCTTCAATAATTTTTTCTCTTCAATTTTTTTTTTTTTTTTATCTTTCTGGATGCTGAAAGAGTCTTCATTAACTTCCTATTGTGCTCGTAGGCAGAATATCCCAATCGTATCTTAGGATGGTTTTCTTGAATATTCCTATATGAGAAATAAAAATACGTCTTAGAACAGTGTCCAACATACTTTTGATTCGATCATTTTTATTTCATATTATTCTATAAGTTATTTATAATTTTTATAATTAAAATTTTTATTGGTCTTTTTAAATCATATGTGATATGTAAAGCTCTGTTCCAACAATCTAAGGCACATTCTCCAAATTGTGATTAAAAAGATAACAGAGTGCTAGGTATTCATTGCAAGAATTTTTTTTTTAAAAAAAATCTTTTCTTTATGTAAGTTTCTTTTGAGTTGAATGTAGCACGCTTATTTGGCACATGGTGGTTATTCTTTTCCTTTATGTGAAGAAGATGAATAATTATCGATCAGCTAGTATAGGATTAAAAAGTGTGAATGTGAAACAAGTAATTTTTATTGATCAGCCTTATGGTCTGAAACTTTAGGAGAATGGATTTAAGAATTTGCATGCCTTATAATATTTGTTGGGGATAAATTTTGCTCCTACTGAAGTCTAGTTCGATGCTTAGTCTAATGTAACCAGTAGTCACGGAAGAGCTTCAGTGGATGGATCTTAGCCGTACTCCTTTAGCCGACCGAACTTCTTAGCGGCCGAGCTTCAGTCGGACTCCCACAAGAGTTGAACTCCCTCCGCGCTCTTCCAACCAGACGCCTGCGGGAGCCGAACTCTCTCCAAGCTTTTTCTTCGATCGAACTTTCCCTCGACCGGACTCATCCTAGACATCCCCATCAGCCGGTCGGACTCCTCAGCGGTCGAACTCCTTCCGAACTCAGCGATCGAGCCTTAGTTGCGCTCCTCCAGCTAGACGCCTACGAGAGTCGAACTCCCTCCGCACTCCTCCGACCGAACTCCTTCCGAGCTTCCCCTCAGCCGAACTCCTCCAAGAGTCCGAACTCCTTTGAAATTGATACGTACCGAAGTCCACCGATCAATGCCTACTTTCTCAGAGCTATGGCTATTAAATCTAGATGAATTATCGCCATCAGTCTGCCACAGGCGACACGATCAAACGACATGGCCACCACTACTGGCGACACCACTCTCTCCATAGCCAGTCCTATGCGACCCACGATCCATCAGTATGGCTGTCACTATCTGCCTGACGATGCCTTCCTCTCCGTACCGAACTCCATGCGGCTCCGAGCGGCCCGCGGTCGGACGATATGACTGTCACCATCAATCAAGCTCCATCTATAAAAAGGACCCTCCAGATACGCTAAGCTCTAAGCTCTCCTCTCCTTCTCAAAACTCTATCAAACTCATTTCTGAGCACTCCATTTCTGTTGGCTAGAGCTGATTTGATCGTCGGAGGGTCCTACCGGAGCCACCCCCCATCGACTCCGGACGGAACTTTATTTTGTAGGTCCCTGGCTGCGACCTCGTCCACCTCTGCTCCAGTTGGATCCGACGATGACCAGATTCTACACCAACAGATTAGCGCTAGAAGGAGGGCCGAACCTTCGAGGTTCTCTTATTCTTAAAGGAGTGCTCAGCGATGACTCCTCTCTCCCCTCTCTAGAGATCTCCCTTCTTCCTCTCTAGAATTCTTTTCCGAAAAAAAATGCCCCCCAGGAGAGCTTCGATCCGACGATCGGCGGCATCTGTGGTCCGATCCCGTTCAGATCCATCTGCTCCCACTCCAGCCCCGGCGACCCAAGTTCCATTTGTAGCTGCGGTGGATGCGGAGCAGTTCAACCTGCTTGTCCAGCAGGTTCATGGCCTCACGGAGGCAGTGCAGGCCATGCACCGGTAGGCCCCGGCACTAGCTCAACTGATGTGGGACTCTTCGGAGCTGTGTGGTCTGATCCAGGAATGGCCGACTTGGGCTACCCGACTTTCGATCCCCGGAAGGGGGAGGCAAAGGAGGGAGGGCCCCTGCTCGAACCATGGCTCGATCTAGAGGGAAGCTTCGCACCCATTCTACCAAAAAATCTTGGAGATCAAAGACCATAAAGATCTCTTGGATCAAAGGCTCTTAGAAATAAGCCGACGAATCGAAAAACTTCATCACACTCTCTTCTCATGTGGTAATGACATTTGTACTGACCCTCCTTTTTCATAGAAAATTATGTAGGAACCGATCCCGCCGAACTTCAAGCTCCCACACCTCGAGAGTTACGATGGAACCACCGATCCGATCGACCATCTGAAAGTCTTTCGGACAATGATGTTACTCCATGGTGCGTCAGACACTATCTTGTGCCAGGCTTTCCCCTCTACCCTTAAGGGAGCTGCCAGGAACTGGTACTCGGCGCTTAAGCCGAGTACCATCTAATCGTTTGACCAAATGAGCCAACAGTTTGTGGCCCACTTCATTAGTAGTCGGCATCCATGCCGAGGTTCGAATTTCTTGATGGCCATTAGGCAGAAGAAAGGAAAACCCATCCGGGCTTATGTCATCCGGTTTAATATTGCCACATTGAAGGTCTGAAATTTGGATCAGTCAGTTGCCATGGCCGCCCTCAAGGGCGGCCTTCAGAAGAATGACTTGCTGTTCTTCCTAGAAAAGAAGTATCTCAGAAATTTTGCTGACATACTAGCTCGGACTGAAGGTTATGCCCGGGCAGAGGAGGCCTTCCAGGCCAAGGACGATGAAGCCAGCGGCAAGCGGCGAATCGGTGGGTCGAGCAGGCCCACCGAAGAAGGGAAGCAGAGTGAAGTTCGGCCACGTTCCTGGACTCCTTCTGATCGTAGGCGAGCCCAAACTCCCCCTCAGATCCGGAGGTGGGAAAGCTCCGACGGAAGAACACGCCGAGGTTCTCCCCAGTGCTGAAGTTCTCCCTAACGAAGATTTTACAACTATGCCCCCCTTAACACCCTAAAATCTAAGTGCTAATGGAGATCAGGGAATGACTTTCGAGATCGGAGAGAATGCATTCCCATCCCAGCAAGCACAATCCCAATAAGTTCTACCTTTACCATCGTGATCATGATCACGACATTAAGGAGTGCATCTAACTCCAGGACGAGATCGAAGAGCTCGTCAGGCGAGGTAGACTTGATCGATTCCTGTGGAGACGACCTGAAGAGCAGAAAGATCGGCTGAGGGCGTTACCACCAAGTGGGGAGAACCAATAAAAAGTTTGGCCGCCTCTCAGCGTCATCAATACTATCTCGAGGAAACTTCAACAAGGAGAGGCCACCGGATCCGATTAGATCGGTGAAGAGGCAGAGGACCATGGAACCTATGGCCTTTACCGAGGCGGACGGCCAGGGGATCCAATTTTCGTACAATGATGTGGTTGTAATTTTTTTGAACAATGCTGACTACGATGTAGCCCGCATTTTGGTGGATAATGGAAGCTCGACCGACGTATTATTTTATGATGCCTTCTCGAAAATGTCCCTACCCGATGACCGCTTGGGGCCTATGAATTTCCTACTGGTAGGATTCACTGGCAACACCATATCAAAGGCATAATAACTTTGGCTGTTACGATAGGGCAACGCCCGAAACTGGCCAAAGTGCAGGTCGATTTCCTAGTCGTAAGGACTCCATCCGCCTATAATGCTATTCTCGACTGACCTGGTCTAAATGCACTTCGGGCGGTGGTGTCAATCTATTATTTGAAGATGAAGTTTCCGATGAGTCGTGGGATCGGAGAGGTCAAGAGAAATCAAGCTCTAGCGAGGCACTGCTACTCAATCACCCTGCATAAGGGAGAACGGTCCGACCCTTATCTTGTTGACGGACTGGATGTCCGCGATGACCTCACTGACGAGCGAGGCGAGCTTATGGAGGACCTCGTCTCTGTACCCTTAAATGACGAAAACTTGGAGCACGCAGTGCAGATCAGCTCCTACTTAGCAGATGAGGTTTGGAAGCAGCTCGTCGCCTTCCTTAGAAGAAATGCGGACGTCTTCGCTTGGACCCCAGCGGACATGCCAAGAATTGATGCTGAGGTCATGGAACATCGGCTGGCCGTCAATCCAAGGCATTGGTCGATAAAAGAAAAGATGCGCCACCACGCCCCGAAGAGGCAGAAAGCAATCGTCGAAGAAGTAGACAAGCTCCTCAAAGTCAAACTCATCCGAAAGGTTAATTATCTGACCTGGGTCTCAAACGTGGTCCTCATCAAAAAGGTGAGCAATAAGTGGAGGATGTGCATTGACTTCAAAAAGCTGAACAAGGCCTGCTCGAAAGACAGTTACCCTCTACCTAGGATTGATCAACTAGTGGATGCGACCTCGGGCCATGAGCTCCTCACCTTCATGGACGCCTTTTCTAGTTATAACCAGATATGGATGGTGTCCGAGGATAAAGAAAAAAATGGTTTCATTACTGACCGTGGTCTTTATTGTTACAGAATCATGCCCTTTGGACTCAAAAATGCAGGGGTGATGTACCAGTGTTTGGTCAATAAGATCTTCAAGGAGCAGATCGACCGTAACATGAAAGTGTACGTGGATGATATGCTCGTCAAAAGTCGAGCTTCAACAGACCACCTCACCGATCTTAAAGAGACCTTCGGTGCACTCAGGAAGCACAAAATAAAACTGAATCCGACCAAGTGCGTCTTTGGCGTGACCTCCGAAAAATTTCTGGGGTTCATGGTGTCGAGACGCGGAATCGAAGCAAACTCTAAGAAAATTCGAGCCATTCGGGAGATGACCGCTCCAAAGATGATCAAAAAAGTTCAGCGCCTGATCGAAAAGGTGGTGTCCCTAAATCATTTTATCTCAAGGTCGGCCGAACGATGTGTGCCCTTCTTCTAAATTCTCAGACAACCAAAGAACTTCTGCTGGATGGCGGAGTGCCAACAGGCATTCGAGGAGCTTAAAAACTATCTTGGCTCACCCCCACTGCTGGCAAAGCCCGAACTCGGAGAAGAATTATTTCTGTACCTAGCTGTCTCCCTAGTGGCTCTGGCGGCATTCCTGGTCAAGAAAGAAGCATAGACGCAGCGATCAATTTACTATGTGAGCCAGGTCCTGAGGGATGCGGAGATCAGGTACTCTAGGTTAGAAAAACTAACTTACTCTCTTCTAATTACTGCCAGGAGGCTCCGACCTTATTTTCAGGAGCACATCATAATGGTCCTCACGGACCAACCAATAAAAGCAGTCCTTCATCAAGCAGATGCTTTCGAAAGAATCGCAAAATGGGCAATCGAGCTCATAGAGTTTGACATCAACTATCGGCTCAGGCCATCGATCAAAGCCCAAATACTAATAGATTTTGTGTTAGAATGCACCATTTTAGTTGAAGTCGAGCTTGAGTAGAACGAGATCGACGCCCTGCTATCGCAGCCGAACCTCCCCGAGGAAAGCACCGACCTCCCTGAGGGCTCCTGGGCTCTGCACGTAGATGGTTCATCCAACTCCACTGGAGTTGGTGCGGGGCTGATCTTGATCGGCCCCGAGGGAGTCATCGTCGAGTACGCACTACGCTTCGAGTTTTCCATGACCAACAATGGAGCCAAATACGAAGCACTGATCATCAGATTAAAAATTATAAGAGAATTAAAAGTAGATCGACTTCAAGTCTACAGCGATTCTCAGTTGATGGTCGATCAAGTTAACAGTAGCTACGAAGTGCGGGAGGAAAGCATGGTGAGATACCTTAGGAAAGTGAGGGATTTGACTCCAGCCTTCGATAGTTTCGGCATTCAAAAGATTCTGAGGGCAGAAAATGCAAGAGCCGATCTTCTCTCCAAGTTGGCTACCTCAGCCCCGATCGAACTATCCAAAGAAGTATTTTTGGAGACTCTGAAGTGCCCAACCTCAGAGGAATCTCAAGTCGTCCTGCAGAGGAATCTCAAGTCGTCCTGCAGAGGAATCTCAGACGAAATTCGAGCCAAACTGGATCGACCCGTTGGTCGCCTATCTCAAGGAAGGGGTCCTTCCTCATGATCCGAAAGAAGCTCGGAAGCTCAGGAATCAGGCCTCCCATTATGTTTTACATGAAGGCAGGTTGTATAAGAGGTCATACTCCCTCCCACTGCTGAGATGTCTCCGACCTTCAAAGGCCGATCTCGCACTGTGGGAGGTGCACGAAGGACTCTACGGAAGTCACATAGGAGCTAGGTCCATGTCTCAAAGACTACTTCAGCAAGGATACTACTGGTCGACCTTATTTCATGATTCCGTAGAGTATGTGAAGAAGTGCGACCGCTGTCAGAAGAACGCCAACATACAAAGACAGTCGACATCCGAGCTTGCTCCGCTAAGCGCACCTTGGCCATTTGCACGGTAGGGAATGGATATACTTAATCCCTTTCCGACGGTATTTGAGCAGCAGAAGTTCCTCCTGATCGCGATCGATTATTTCACCAAACGGATCGAAGCCGAACCACTAGCGAAGATTACCGAGGTCAAGGTGCAGAACTTCATCTGAAAGTCACTAGTCTATCGGATCAGTCTGCCCTGAACCCTTATAACCGACAATGGATGATAGTTCGCTGGGGTGAGGTTCATCGTGTTCTGCGAAGGACTAAACATCTTCCACCGCTTCACATCAGTGGCTCACCCACAGGCCAATGGGGAAGCTGAGGTGATCAATCGGATCCTACTGTAAGGCATCAAGATAAGGCTCGACAGTGCAAAGGGGCCTGGGTGGACGAACTTTACCACGTCCTCTGGGCATACCGAACTACACAAAGAATGCCGACCAGGAAAACACCCTTCGCCTTGGCCTTCGGCACGGAGGCAGTTATCCCGATCGAACTTAAGCTCCCGTCTGCATGAGTCGTGGGTTTCAACAAGCAGCTCAACCCCCAGGATCTCAGAGTTAACCTCGACTTGCTAGAAGAAAAAAAAAGGAAGCCCACATCCGGATGGTAGCCTACAAGCGGAAGGTGGCCCAGTACTATAACTTCAGAGTTAGAGGTTAGACGTTCAGAGTGGAGGACCTAGTGCTTCGACGAGTCGCCGTCTCTCAGCCTCAGAGTCAAGAAAAGCTCGTCCCAAATTGGGAAGGTCCGTATGAAGTGGTGGAGGTCATCCAGTTCGAAATTTATCATCTGAAGGAGCTCGGAGGAATAGTGCTTTCCCAACCTTAGAACTCAAAAAATTTGAGGGTATATTACCAGTAAACTTTCTTTAATAAAACTGCTTCGTTCAGCATTATTATTTTCTGGCGCAAGAATTACGTGATGACAGAAAAAAAATGAGTGAAAGTGGCCCGTTAGGAACAGGAGGAGAACCTAGTCCTAACGCGAGCAAAGTCGAAGGCCTCATTCATTTAGGACAGGATGGGAGGAGAGGCCCTGACAATAGCCCTTATGTGCCCCCACAGCCCATTAGGAATAGGAGGAGAACCTTATCCTAACGCGAGTAAGGTCGAGGGTCTCGTTCACCTTAGATGAGATAGGAGGAGAGGCCCTGACAATGGCCCTTATGTGCCCCCACAGTCCATTAGAAATATGAGGAGAACCTCGTACTAATGCGAGCAAAGTCGAAGGTCTCATTCATTTAGGATGGGATGGAGGGAGAGGCTCTGACAACGGCCCTTATGTGCCCCCACAGTCCATTAGGAATAGAAGGAGAACCTCGTCCTAATGCAAGCAAAGTCGAACCTCATCCTAACACGAGCAGGTCAAAGATCTTTAACCTCGGCCGCAGGAGATAAGATCTCCCTCGAGGCAACCTCGATTGTAGGAGATGAGATCTCCCCCAAGGCAACCTCGATTAAAAATAAGATCTCTTCCGAGCGACCGAGCCAACCTCGGTCAGAGATAAGATCTCTTCCGAGCGACCGCAACAACCTCAACCAGAGATAAGATCTCTTCTGAGCATCCGAGCCAACCTCGGCCAGAGATAAGATCTCTTCAGAGTGCCTGAGCCAACCTCGGCCAGAGATAAGATCTCTTCCGAGTGACCGCGACAACCTCGGCCAAAGATAAGATCTCTCCCGAGCGTCCGAGCTTCAACCTCGGCCAAAGATAAGATCTCTTCCGAGCGTCCGAGCCAACTTCGACCAGAGATAAGATCTCTCCCGAGCGACCGTGACAACCTCAACTAGAGATAAGATCTCTTCCGAGCGATCGAGCTAATCTCGGTTAGAGATAAGATCTCTCCCGAGCGCCTGAGCTAACCTTGGCTAGAGATAAGATCTCTCTCGAGCAACCGCGACAATCCCGACCAGAGATAAGATCTCTTTCGAGCGACCGCGACAACCCCATCCAGAGATAAGATCTCTTCCAAGCAACCGCGCCAACCTCGATTAGAGATCAGATCTCCCCCGAGCATCCATATTGACCTCGATTATAGGAGAGGAGGTCTCCCCCGAGTCAACCTTAACTGCTGGAGACAATATCGCCCCCGAGGAGCTCAACCTCTGACCTCGACCGTAGGAGACGAGATCTATTTCAACCTCGGTTGGAGATGAGATCTCTTCCGAGCTTCAACTTCAACATCAACTTTGGTTGGAGGTGAGATCTCTCCCGAGCTTCAACCTGAACCAGCACAGAGCCCAGAAGAGGACTTCGGCAGTCGCCTTTTCTGCACTTCCTTCGAGTTTCGAACTCGAGAGTGGGGGGACTATTGTTGGGGATAAACTCCGCTCCTATCGAAGTCCAGTTCGATGCTCAGCCTAATGCAACCAGTAGCCATGGAAGAGCTTCAGCGGATGGATCTTAGCCGTCCTTCAGTCGGCCGAACTCCTTAGCGACCGAGCTTCAGTCGGACCCCCACGAGAGCCGAACTTCCTCCACGCTCTTTCAGCCAGATGCCTGCGGGAGCCGAACTCCCTCCAAGCTTCCCCTTCGATCGGACTTCCCCTCGATCGGACTCATCCTATACATCCCCCTCGGTCGGCCGGACTCCTCAGCGATCGAACTCCTTCCGAACTTCCCAGCGATCGAGCCTTAGCCGTGCTCCTCCAATCAGACGCTTACGAGAGCCAAACTTCCTCCACACTCCTCCGACCGAACTCCTTCCGAGCTTTTCCTTGGTCGAACTCCTCCAGGAGTCCGAACTCCTCTGGAATTGATACGTACTGAAGTCCACCAACCAATGCCTGCTTTCTCAGAGCCACGGTTATTAAATCTGAATGAACTGTCACCATCAATCTGCCACAAACGATGCGATCAAATGACATGGCCACCACTACCGACGATACCACTCTCTCCGTAGCCGGCTCCGTGCGGCTCACGATCCGTCAGTATGGATGTCACTATCCATCTGACGACGTCTTTCTCTCCGTACCGAATTCCATGCGGTCCCGAGCGGTCCGTGATCGGACGATATGGCCGTCACCATCAATCAAGCTCCGCCTATAAAAAGGATCCTCCAGATACGCTAAGCTCTAAGCTCTTATCTCCTTCTTGAAACTCTGCCGAACTCATTCCTGAGCACTCCATTTTCGTTGGCCAGAGTTGACTTGATCGTCGGAAAGTTCTGCCGAAGCTACCCCCACCGACTCCGGATGGAACTTTGTTTTGCAGATCCTCGGCCGCGATCTTGTCCACCTCCGCTCCAGTTGGATCCGACGATGATCAGATTCTGCACCAATAATATTTAAGACCACAAACTCTAGATCTGCATTATAACGATGTATTCCATTGATCAGCCTGCAGAATATAAGTGTTGATTTATAATCTCTGCTTAAAAGGCTTAAGGCATGAATTTATCACCATCAATTACTTTGCTATCCGGAAAGGAAAAAAAAATGCTTATACTTATCATAGCATATCTGCAGTATGTAATTCTCAGTTTTGTTTCGATGCTATGCTAATGCTTTCGGTTTTATATCGATGGATGAATCAGCATCTGTTAACCTGCATTGGAGAACTTTATTTCATAGATATTTCCTTTCCTTCCCTTTCTTTTTTAAAAAAATAAAAAACATGTCTTGAAACCTGGAGCTTTTTTTTTGTTCAAGCAACTGTTTGTTCTGAATCAGCAGGATTTATGATTTTTGCTCTACTAAGGCTGTTTGCATCTGCACATTAATTAAGTCTAGATAATATCAAATTAATTAAATTGCTTATTAGACTATGCGAATCTCTTGTGGTATGTCTGCAATGATATTTGAAGTTGGAAGCTGCTTGAATGAGTCTGCAACTTGCTAGGGTAGAGCTCAGGTGGCATAAGATCCTTAGCTTGCAAAGGCTGTTTCTATAAATAAATTATCTTCTTCTGGAGGGTGTTACTTTCGGTTTGATTTGTTCTCTCTGCTGGGGCTGCAGATATAATGTGTCTTGATTTTTCTTATTTCCATCTGGAAACTGTTGGTATCTGGAATTCCCAAATGAGTTGTTTGAGGAATGCTTGCTTGTGACCAATGTTCGTAACCTTATCTAATTGGGTTGGTTTCACGAGTCCACTTCCGAACGAAGATGGCTAAAACAAAGAGAGATTGTATAATAAAACAATTTTACAAAACATCTTGGTGCAGTGGGTTCTACTGCGAGTCTTACCATCAGTCAATCCCTTTAGCATTCCAAACCATTTTAAGGAAGATAGGCTCAAATCATACCTTTAATTATATTGCATAAAACTCTAAAAATGGAAAACATCTTAGGGTAAGTTTGGTTAACCATTATAAAAGTTTTTTTTTTACTTTTTAATTTTTAAAAAATAAAAATCAAAAAATAATATTTGATAATATCATGAAAAGTAAAAAAAATAAAATAATTATTTTATATACAAAGTAAAAAAATTTTGCTTTCCAAATCTTACTTTTTTTTTTTTTTTTTTTTGCTTCCTAAAACTTATTTTTCCATATCTAAAATGCTGAATTAAAAAATAATCAAGCTCTTCACCTCCTCGCCCCTTCTCCTTTTCTTTCCAAACTCTTCTATCTTGTCGAGCTCTTCACCTCCGTCCCCTTCTCCCTCCCTTCTCTTATGTTTTTGCCTTCTGTCTGCCTAACTGATAAGCCAAAATAATGCTACGCTCTCTTCTCGATGAGTGAAGAAATTCTTTTTTGGCCTGTCCATTATCGTCAAGCCCTAAAAAAAAGGAGGTATTTCTCGGATTCTATGTTTTCTTTGAAAATTAGATGATTTCTCTCTATTTTTTTGAGGTTTTCGGTCGTTCGAAGTTGGATTTGTTTTAGAGTCTTTCCATTATTGTATTTTGATTTATGATTGGTTTGTTTCTTTTGCTGTCCTTTGCTTCGAATCGGGTTTTGAAATGTGAGTTTGCTTGCTGAGTTAAAAGATTGGATTTTGATGTATTTTTTAGGAGGATTAGGGGTGGACTTTAGATGGATTTTTGGGAAAAAGAATATATAGGTATTTGGGTTTCTGTTGGTTTCTGAGCACCAAGCTCATTGTAACTTTCTATCTAAAAATGGGTTTCTTAGCACCAAGCTTATGTTCATTCATGCATGAAAAATGTGGCATCTATTATCAGCTCAACGATTGTTTAAAGAAATACCCTAAAGGATAATCTTTATATGGTATCTATTAGCTTTTTGCTTTGTACCAATATAGTTACCAAACATGCTTTTTGCTTTTTTTACTTTTACTTAATAGCAAAAATTAAAAAATAAAAAATATTTTTTAAAAATTAAAAATTATAAAGTATAATCAAATAAATCCTTAAATAATTTTGATTAGCATAAATCATAAGAAAACTATTTTTTCCTTTCTAAAAATAAAAAGACACTTGAACAACCAAAAGTCAAGAAACTTGCTTGCATGCATGATCCTTTTTTTCTCTGAGTTTTAGCATGTCCTTTATTCATTATCCTAACTCATATCCATTATATATTGGTTACCGCTATTTCAAGTCAATTTGCTGAATATCTATTATTGATGGCCAGGGGCTTGAGGTTGCACATGATATTGGTCTTTCATTATATTATACCTTGCAAGTGAGAGAGGTTTCCATCTCTAAGTCTAAGTCCTAAGTTTCCATTGCTGAAGTCAATATGTGTCTTAAGTTGTACTTTCAATATTTTTCAAGCATCTTTTTTTTAGTTGAATATTTGGTTATTGGCTCTATTCTCAACATTTATTAAGACTCAAGATTTGCTTTCAAAACATTCTTGCTAAGCACTTAATATTACTTGTATCATCATATTATTTCTTTCTAGATCATCATGTTCAATCTAAATATAACCATTTTGGTATACCTCAGAAATTGTATGGTAGGGAGAGAACCTTTTTTATCTGCCTATCTTACAAAAGACTTAAATAGGAGTAAAATCGTAAAGTCATTGAGGAGGATGGGATTTTGCCCATAATAGATCTTCCAATAGTAGAAACCAATCTCTATGATAAAAGATTCCTAGAAAGAGGTTCAATATGGTAATAATAAGCTAATTGGTTGGTCAGGAAGCACATGTGATTTATTTAGTATATGAGCCATGGACTCTATTTCATTCCTATGGTGATTAGTGCTTCTATGTGATGATTAGTACTTCTATGTGATGATTAGTGCTTATATGTAGTGATTAGAAAGAGTTGATCTTTAATTGAGATCCAAGAGGTATTTCTCGAGATGTGACACTAAACACATCTTTGGAATAGCCCATCTATGTAAGAGTATCCGTACATAGCTGCGGATATGAGATTTAAGCTATCTCTAGTAACTCTCATAAAAAAATTAAAATATATGTGCAAGATCACCAATGCACGACTTGCGATAAAAAATCTATGTATTATGTGTATGGTAGTTAAAATCTAGATCAAAAAAATATAGTTCAAGACTTGATTCACTCTATTTCCTTCGTACGAAAAGTACTCACACTAAGTAAGATTAATTTACCTTATCTATTACATAGTATAAGTACTCAAAAATTTATGTTAGTTTATTTTATATTTTTTAAAAAAAATTTAAGTTTTATGGGGGATTGTTGGATGGAATTTAAAAAGAAAAGCCCAATTTTTTTCTAAAATTATCCTCCAAATATTTTAATTTTATTTTTAAATTTATTTTTTAAATATTTTAATTTTTTTATTATTATGATATTAATTTCTAATTGTTGGGCTTCTAATTACCATGCATTTAATTTTATTTTTTATTTTTTGACCGTTGGATTCTTTGTTAAAAATTTTGATCACTGGACTCCTTAAAAATCTTAAGTCCAACAATCATAAACCTGTGACGCGGTCATAATCGGCAACATTGCCTATTCTTATTTTATATCTCAATTTTAGAACTTAATAAGTGCAGTAATTATTAGTGGAAGAATATGTAAGATAATTTGTGGTAAATGAATGGACGACAAAAATTATGCCAGACCAAGATCTTAAATCATCGGATCCAACGGCCTATAAAGACAATACAGCCGAACCTCCCTCTTCGGGATCTTACCTTATAACACCATCCTATCGTCTCAAAAGGAGTTGTTAACATCATAACCTCCAAATGAATGCAGACTCCATATGGGCACAAGGTAAGATCCTAAAGAGGGAGGTTCAGCTCTTTGCCTTTTATAGACCGTTGGATCCGATGATTTTTAAGATCTTGATCTGGCATAATTTTTGTTGCCCATTCAGTTAGCACAAATTATCTTCCGTAGTTTTCCACTAATAATTAGCTTTCTTGTTAAATTCTAAACTTGAGATCTAAAATAAGAACAGGAGGTGTTGCCGGTTATCTAAATTGATAAAATCTTCTCTCTCTCCAAGAGATTTGTATTACACCAAGTCAATAATAAATCTTGTAGCATCTCCAAGAGATTTGCGTTATACTAAGTCGATGACAAAGCTTTTAGTATCTCGAAGAAATTTGTGTTACACCAAGTCAATAACAATTAATACAACTACGCTGAAAAGAGCTAATTCAGTTGCATTTTCATTATGCTCTTGAACTTGATGGCTGTAAGTGTCTCTAATTCATGATTTTATGATGTCGATTCAACGGCAATGAGCAGCTTGCGCATAGAAACTAATTTCCATAATCAGGTTTGAATGCTTTAGAATAAAACCAAATGCTGCCGCTGCCGCTGCTGCAAATTGGCAGCCAGGGAGGGACCAAGATGGACTTAAATTGATAGGCCATCTTTTACAACCTTCCACTAAACTAGGGTGTATCACTGCTCCAATGCGCCGCCAGCTACTATATTACCTCCACCCACCTTTCCTTTTATATATATATATATATATATATATATATATATATATATATATATATATATATATATATCACCTTTTGCTGTGTCATCCCACGTCAGTCCTTTAGAATTCATTTGGTCCGTGGAACAAAAAATTTTTCTCAAAAAATAATTTCCTAAGTTACTTTTTAGAAAGTTATTTTTCAAAAATAAAATTTTGATATATTTAATTAATTATGAAAAAATAATTTATTGAAGAATGATAGTTGGTTGAGCAATTATTTTTTTTAAAAAAATAATATAAAATATTATTATATCCTTAATAGATATGAGATCATATATTTTTTCTTCTAAACTTTATATAAATAATAACATTATATTTATATTAATATAAAAATAATATTAATATATTATAATATAATATTAGATCATAATAATCTATTATATTAATATAATATTAATATTTTAATATAATAAATTTATTAATATCTTAATAAATATAATATTATATTAATATAAATATTGATATATACATATAAATACTATATCAATAGTAATAAAAATATTATATTAATATTAATATTAATATTAATATTATATTTATATAAATATTTAGATAATATTAATATTATATTATATTATCATTATTCTGTATTCTATCGTAACCATCAATGATATTTTATAAAATCTTAGCCATACATCTTAAAAGAATATTTTGAAAAAAAAAATATAATCACTTTTCATCCCATAAAAGATATCAAAATCTACCTTCTTCATGAATTTTTATTTTTCATAAAATATAAAAATTAATTTTTAATAAAAAAAAAAAAAATTTTCTCTTTCTTCTTAAAATTTCAAATGAGGCGCTTTCTACTTCTCCGCGAATCAAACGAGTCCTCAGCAGCAAATCACAATAAAGCCAAATACTCTGGCTAGCAAAGATGATCGAATCGAAATGCCTCCCCTTACTCTCTCTCTCTACGTATGATGGGTGAACGGAAAAAAGAAATATAATGAAGAAATTCCTTGGTGTGGATTGTAGAAGCCGTTAATAGACCGAGGATTCAAACCCCCGGGTGTAGCGGCGCAAACTAGAAAAAGATCTCCCTATGTAATTCAATTGAACAAAGTATAAGCCCCAGACAGTAACCAGTTGGAAACTGACCGATGTGGTTGTTTCAAGCCTACAGGAGGAATCATATACATTTTGACAAACTAGTCGGATATCAACAGCCATCTGGCAAACTAATAACCTGGCTCGTTACCACCCTCCTGTAGTGCATCATTTTGCTCGTCCGGGTTCAAATCGATATAGGATCATGCCTAAGTGATTAACTCTACCAAACTAGACTGCAAGATACACACAGATATCTCCAATACACTAATATAGCATTTTATCTGCATGGATCCGTACATGTTCTTGCTCGGAACTGTTCTCTCTACATGGAGGCTACCGTACCCAACATTGGGTTGAGTCCTTGCATTCTCGTGACATTGAGCTGCGATCTGCTAACAGAAGGAAAAAGAAATCATTGCTTCCCAGTTCCCAAACATTCTCAAATGCCACTGTTATAATCATTAGATCAAAGATTCAAGAAAGCTCAAATGCCACATCTTTGTGTTTTTTAACATGTAGAAGAAACAAATTTTCTGTTTTTCGGAGCTCAAACTAGTCGGATTGTAAGCGATTGGTGACCTTGGATATTTACTCATCCTGTCAGTAATTCTAGGCCATCCAAGGCCAAAATCTTAAAATCCATAAATCATATACCAGTCACTTAAAACATCATTAAAGACGGGCATCTGAAGCCTTAGAAGTATTGAATCAAAAGACTCAGATGCATGGCAGTGAGTGGAAGAAAATCTAACAATAATGAGGCTCTATTAGGTGCTTACATAGCACCAGTCAAGGTTAATAGGAATGCAGAATTCATTCCTAAGCTAGCAAAGGAAATTGAGAATGGCCGAGCAGATGCCGCCGTCTTGAATCCTCTGAAGGCTATGTATCTTGCAGCAGAACCATCAAAATTGACTCCATAAACCAGTCAGTCGTGACAAAGACGAAGAATCCAGCCGGTACAGACCCAAGATCACCAATGAACTGCAGGTTCTCAGTGGCCAGAACTCTATGGTGGAAAGACATGGGTTTCGGGTAGAGGATCCATGCCGTAACAAAAGCCCACCAGTCCAGAAGCCGAAATGACCTTGTTGCGGGTTTGTAGTAGCAGTCATGAACCAAAGACTGACACCCAACACCACAACCTTCAAACCATTCCGAAACTGATGAAAGTATGCCAAAAACCAAATCTCATAACAGAAGGTAATCTCTGACAAACTAAACACAGTTCACCAACAACTTGCACTACATTCAGATCTAACAGGATTTCTCAGACGGTCCGGAGAACATGATAAGCAAAGGTTGCAACAAGAAGAAAGGGCAATTAATGATCTGTATTAAGTAAAGGCAACATCAAAATACAACAGCAAACTAGAAAGAAGAAATTCAAATTAAAGAAAGCTACGTACTAAGCTGAAACTAAAAGACAAGTATCATTCTACAACTTTCAGATAAATGAGTGTTTAGAAATTGAAGTGTGTGATTGAAATCCCTATCTCTAGGCCTTGAGCTTCCCGCTCACACCACGCTTACTATGCCAAACACCATTCCGGTCCCCATTCAACTGATTCCTCTTAGCTGCAACTGAACACTGGTCAGTTCGCCCAGTGTTGCCATTCATTTCAATCTGAGCCTTTCGCCGCCTCATCCGGTTCTCCTGCCTGATGCTTCGCAGAGCTTGAACCCTTTTCTCAATCTCCAGTGCCTGTGAGAAGTTCCAGACCCTAACCACACCTTCCTCACCACCACATATGATCCTATCAGCACCAATATCCACGGAGAATAGATTGCACCCAAATCCATGCAGCATTCTCTGTGGAGGTTCCACCACATCTGGAGCAGACTGCTTAACCCTGAAGCATTGCCTTGTTAAGGAACATTGGCTTGACTTCAACAGTTTCCTCACATCAATCAGTGCAAGTCTACCATCACTTGAAGAGGACACAAGCCAAGGAAACTCGAAAGCAAGAGAATGTACAGGACCAGTATGAGGAATCCAAGTAGCAGCCGGCCTGATGTCTTCATCATCACAGTTTTCGACAATCTCAAACATGTGAATGACACCATCTTCCCCTCCTGTGAACAAAAGATCCCCCAAGTGGCTGCGGGTTAAAGAATGTGCATTGCCCACATGAGCACTACTAATTACACTTATTGGCACTCCATGCTCAATGTCCCAAACATACACATCTTTACCAGCCGTGCTAGCAATTGTGCCGCCACGAGGAGCAAGAGCCCACACCCAGTCTCCATGCCTCAATGTCCTCAAGCACTTCAATTTAGCCCGGTCCCATACACGAATGCTCATATCCCATGAGCCACTGTAAATTCTGGAGGAATCCAATGCAAGGCAGGTGATAGGACCTTCATGCCCCCAAAGACGGAAGTCATAATTCTGGTTCATGGTAGAACCTGTGATGTCAAAGAGATGGGGATTCCCTTCAATTGCCCTCCAGCACTGGAGAAAAGCATCTGTTCCACCAGCTACTAAAAGCTCAGAATCAGCTGCAATAGCTCGGATGGTACAACCAAGGGGACGAGACACTGCAACCGACAAGCCTTCTTCCATGTCCCACATACGAATCACAGAATCATACCCTCCAGTGAATATGAGCTTTGCCGGCTGCAGAAGAAATACGGCGCGAACAGCCTCTGTGTGACCATGGAGCGCATCAATGCTGAAACGCCCCACGAACGAGTTGCTCCTGAACTCCCTCTCCACAAAGAGCTCTTTCCAAGACTTCTGGTTCGGAAAGCCTGACACTGGAGAAGCATTCAGACCCAGAGGTGGGCCCCACCTGTTGCAATAGAAATCCTTCCAGCCCTGATGATCCGATGCTAAGCTGTGGAGAAGGGTAGAGACACAGGAGACAATTCCAAGCTCTTTGGCATCAAGACGCCGGAGGATCTCGGACACCAAAGCAGAAGGAAGATCGGTGAAAGACCGATGGTCCCCATTAGGACTCGCATTATCATTTCCCGTGCTTCCAGACTTTGTTTCAGCTCTCTTTGAATGGAAAGGTGAATCAATTTTTGGTATGACTGATTTGTTCTGGGATTTCTTATGGGAATTGGTTTTTGAACTGGCAGAAGGAAAATAGTCCGTGGTGCTGGGTCCAGTGATCTCCTTGCCCCACGGATTACTGAAAGAGTTCTTTGGTGATGCCTCTCCTACCTCCTGGAATTCCAGGGCCATAAAAGACAGAAACCCGGGACCGGGTTACAGCAAATTGTAGCGCAAAATCCCTAAAAGATGCCTTTTTTTATTACAGATTCAATAATTTGCAACCTAAATATTGTGTTTGGAGCTGAGAAAAGCCAAAAATAACACCTTGTTCCCTCCTTGAAATAGGATTTAAACCAATATATCAAGACCTTTTAACTTTTTTTTTCTAAAACAAAAGAGGCTGAACCCAACCCCAGAAAAAAACCTAATTCTTCAACTTGGAAACCGTAAAATTTAATCAAAGAGCCAGACAATCCCAACCTCACAAAATATTTTCAATAAAACCCCAAATTTGGAAGCCTTCAGGAGCTCCGAATCTACTTGGGAACACTGAAGACCTCGGAACCCTAATTCCCCCAGCGAAGCCAAAACTAACAGGGTACCCTAACCCTAGCCTCCGAAGAAGTCAACAAAACATAGAAACCCTAATCCTAGAAATCGTAATGTCAAGGAAAACTAGACTCTCCTGTCGGAAACCTACCCCAGTCGAACTCGTAGATTCAAAGCTAGGAAATAAAATAGAAATCCGACAAAGGGAAGGAAAGCGCTGGGAGGAATACCTCGAAATCCCAAGCCGGGAGTCCGATTTCCAAGAGATGGAAACCTTAAGAAGCACGGAGATGAAACCTTAAGAAGCACGGAAGAAACCCTAGAAATCCTTTAGTCGGACCTCGAAGATCTATCGAGCGCTCACTTGGGGCAGAGAAAACTGGAGGTTTTTTCCATCGTATCGATTCGTTCGGAATCCTTGGATGTATATATACCGCCCCACCGCCGGTGCTCCCCGAAATAGACGGCTAGATTTCGTCATCTGTCGAGAAGGGGTGATTTCTGGCCTTTGGTAGGAGGTTAGGCATGCGACGGAGGTGTTCGTTATGGTTCGGCTGGATCTAATCATGATCTCCGGTTTGGTTTGGAAATGGCCTAACGGGTCAGAATGATTTGATTAAGGATGTATTTGATTATATTTTTTAATTTTTAATTTTTTAAAAATATTTTTTTATTTTTTTATGTTTATTATTGAGTAAAAATAAAAAATAGAAAACATAATTATGTTGCTATAAAGTAAAAAGTAAAAAATACATAATTTTTATTTTACATATAATTTTTTTAAAATTTTTAATTTTTAATTTTTATAATCTTATCAAATATTGATTTTTAATTTTTATTTTTAAAAAATTAAAAAATAAAAAAATATATTTTTTTTTAATGACTAGCCAAATGCATTCTAATGCATTTAGTTATACTTTTTAATTTTTTAAAAAGTATTTTTTTATTTTTTTAATTTTTATTATTAATTAAAAATAAAAAAATAAAAAATATGTTTGTTAATTATGTTACTATAAAGTAAAAAGTAATTATATACAAAATAAAATATAAAAAATAAAAAATTTTACTTTACATATAAAATAATTTTTTTATTTTTTTTATTTTTATTTTTTACATTTTATAATATTATCGAATATTATTTTTTGATTTTTATTTTTAAAAAATTAAAAAACTATATTTTTTTAATAACTAACCAAATGCATCCTAAGTTTTTTACTCGATTTATCCCATCCTTCTTTTTTCTTAAATAAACTGGATAGATCTTTTGGCAAATGCTGCCACTTATCGTAGAAATATTTAGGATGCATTTGATTATATTTTTTAATTTTTAATTTTTTTAAAAAATATTTTTTTTATTTTTTTATTTTTATTATTAAAAAAATAAAAAAATATGTTTGATAACTATATTACTATAAAATAAAAAGATAATTATATATAAATAAAAAATAAAAAAATATTTTATATATAAAATAATTATTTAAATTATTTTTATTTTTATTTTTATTTTTGATGGTATTATTAAATATTATTTTTTTATTTTTATTTTTTAAAAATTAGAAAATAAAATAAATATTTTTTTAATACCTAACCGAACGCACTCTTGGTGGTAACTCTCTATTGCCAAAAATCCGTATTGGAGCCTATGAATAGAACTCCAGTGCCCGTACCAAAGACACTGGCAAGCTCGTCGTAACTGATTCGAGGGTCAACGTCCAACCCCAACATTGGTCCCCAATATTGGTCGCCGACCCATGTCTGTCATTGAGCTTTGCTGGCAACACCTTTCACGCAATGGACACCAATTTAAGCTTCGGCCACCAACTTGAGCATCGGTCACCGACCTGTACGCTAATTATCAACCATCGTTGATGGCCTCCATGTGTCGGATTTCCATCTAAGCATCGGATTGCCATGGCTACCAATTCTTATATTGGCTGCTGACCTCTATCCTCAATGCCATTTCAAATCACGCCATTAATAAAAATGGCTGACATCAATCATCAAATTTTAAAAAAATAAATTAAAATTATTAATAAAAATAATTGGCCGCATGTTAGGCAGGATAATATTAGTCGCTAAGCTCAAAAAAAACAAGACGAGAATCCCAACGTAATGTGATCGAAGGATTAGAAAGGTCTCCTACTGCCCTTTTCTTTTACGACTCCGATCTTAATCTATAGAGATGATCAAGAAATTTTTAGGATACGCCATCACTCTATCTCATACTTTTTTTTTTTTTAATCTATTTTATAAATTTCTAACTTGAATATTAAAAAATTTCAAACTAATCCCAACCAAAAACCTATTTTGCAAGTTCAGTTGCAGCCCCTACCACATAACTCTAGCTATTTCGGTCTAAATCGAAAATCTGCAGCAATAAGCCTTATATACTCTCATGCTTGGGGGTGTGCAAGTTTCAATTTGAATCAATTTAACATTAATTTTCAAATCAAATCGATTTGAATCAGTTTTCTAAAATTAAACTGAAACTGCTCCGAACAAAAAAAAATAGGTTCAGATTGAATTGAAAAAATCGATTTGATTTAGTTCAATTTTTTCAGATTGTATACTATTGAGCTTATATCCAATAGACAGCTTATGTGGGCTAAATGGGCTATTATTTATTATAATATTTTTTAACCATACAAAATAGCAGCTTAAGAAATGGGCTAAATAGATAGTTTATAAGATAGGCTAAATAGATTAAATATAGAAACAATAAATCAATGTGGTTAGGACAAAATATAAGTAAATCAGTAGTGGTTCGTGTATAATATAATTTGTACATATACCCACAGGTTATTTTGGTTTAAATCAAGTTTTTCAAAATTAAAATTGAAGCTGAACCAATTTTTTCAGTTTTTAGAATTTTTAAACCCAAACTGAACCAATTTTTTTTTAAGAAAAAATCCAATCTAAACCAAACTAAAATTAGTAGTTTAGGATGGTTTTACAGTTTAATCGATTTTCTTGTACACCCTGGTCACATCCATGATCCAAGATTGCAAACTAAAGGTCATGACAATTATCATATATCTGTGAAGAACTCTTCCTATAAGCATACAAAGCAACTTTTTCTGATATCATAAAATAATAGCTAAATAATTAATTAATAAATTAGATACTTAATAAATTATATCTAAAATTTAACTAACTAAAATCAAACTTTAAACTCTTATAAAATTTAAGGATTTTCAAAGATCTCATATCAAATGTAATAAATTTTTTTATCTAAAATAAAAATATCAAAGTTTTACTTCTAACCACTCTCCTATATATATTTTCATATCGTCTTAAATCTCAAGATCTATAAAAATAGTAAACATACGATGATGGACTAGATAGTCCAGTAAAAAATGAGCACTTCAACTAAATTAAGTTAGGCAATAAAGTAAATAATCATTTATAGAAAATAAGTGTATATAATTCATTAGTTTAAAATTAATTTCTATTATGCAGTGCTGTTAAAATATTATTCATGCCAAATTCAACCTTTTCAAAATTCGAGTTTCATTCAAGAATTCAATTTCTTTCAAAAATATCAAGTTTATCTCTATCTCATCAGCTATGAGCTATGATCATATTGTTCCTATCTTAAGGTCATAATACTGCATATCATATAGTGGCTGCATGTCATCTTGTAATATGTTACATGTCATCTTGTAATATGTTACATGTCATCTTGTAATATGTTACATATCATCTTGCAGTAATATCCTTAGAAATCGTGAATCTACTAGTGGTTTGTCTCAAATCTGCTAGCGACATATTGCATATCTACTTATGACATAAATTCTCAGGATTAATCAATTACCAATATATTAGTCTCTATTGATGAGGTCCTTAACATCATCAAACTGAGAGTTTAAGTCATCTTGAATCAAAATTCTATTTACAAATCATATTTCATATTTCAGTTTGATAAGGATACACATAATCATGTGCTATTAAAATCAATTATGTATAATGTATAATAAGATCAATATTTTTAATTCATCATAATATTTTAAAATAAAATATATTTAATAGCAAAATATCATTCATCAAATTCATGCATCATGAATCGGATGATTTAAAAGTTATTTATATAATAATATTATAATTTATTAATAATCTTACAAAAGTAAAATATTATTTATCTCATTCATATTTCAATAAATTATAATAATTTCATCATAATATTCCACTGTCGCACATCTTCTTGGCAAAACGATCAGACCGCCAAACAAAATCAAGTCCAATATTTATCAGAAAGAGCATGAATAATTATGAAAAGATAGGATTGATAGGTAGTTACATCCAACGGTATGGATCGATCTGGTCATCCTTATTTTATCGATCAAGATTAAGCTAAAAGATAGATGGTTCAACAGAAATCGAGGATCAAATCAGTAGTATTTGACAAGAGTCGAAGTGAAGGTCAACAATACCATTTGATAATTAAGGATCAATATAATCAAGTATGATCAAGATCACTTAAGAAGCAAGAACTTGATAAAAATTAATACAGACCAGATATTGTGATGCTTGACAAGACTCAGATGCTATAGATATGCTATCCTATATATAAGAAGATTCAGTGTTTGTCTACAGGTCAACTCAGATTCAAAGCAATAGGACTGAGGACCTTTTACTAGATTCATAAATCAAATAGAGAGAGAATATCAGAGGAGATCAGAGAAATTAACAAGATGGAGTAGGGCTGATCAAGTGAGACTATCCAATACTCCAATCCATCTAATCAAGGTGATTTCATCAAAATCATGATTGAATTAATATATAGATAGTTCAATAGAGATTATAGGTGATCAAATATAGTAGTATTCGATCTCATCAGGATGAGTGCCAGCATCCCCTCCGGTGATCACAAGTCGAAATTCCTTCATCGAGGTTGATCAAATTTATTGAGACAAAATCTTCTTGATGATCTAGAAAATCCTATGATAGAGAAACAATCTAGAAAGAGAAAATTATAGAAAAAGAAAGTAGAGAAAAAGTGGAGAGAAAAACTAAAAGAGAAGAAAGGAAAGATAGAGGAGAGAAGGAAGAGAAAAGAGAACTTTCTTTTCTTTTCCTTCATTTTTCTTTTCTTTTCTTTTATTTTTCTTTTCTTTTCTTTTCTTTTCTTCTTCTTCTTCTTCCTCATGATTTGGGGGTAAAATATGGGATTCCATTTGAATCCCCTTCTCCTTGGACCCAAGGCGGTCTTGCTAGAAGATGATGGCCAAGGGTGCGTCCCACAATGGTGCAGCCATAGGTCCTCAATGCAGTAATCAACAGTGATGAACGATGTTGAAAAAACCATAAAATTATCAAAAAAAAAAAGAGGAAAAATCATAGGTTAGACTTTTCAAGAGAAATTCTGGCGATAGCTGGCAGGGGTCCTAACACCCAGCATCTCATCTAGCGATCACAGATCGAAACCCCTTCACCAGGGTTGATCAAACTCATGGAGACAAAATCTTCTCAATAATCCAGAAAATCCTATGATAGAGAAACAATCTAGAAAGAGACACTTATAGAGAAAAAAATAGAAAGAAAGTGGAGAGAGAGACTAAAGAGAGAAGAGCGGAGAGAGGGAAGAGAAGAAAGGACTTTCTTCTCTTTCTTTTCTTTTCTTTCTTTTTTCTTTTCTTTTTTTTTTCCTTTTTTCTTTTATTTTTCTTTTCTTTTCTTTTCTTTTCCTTCTTCCTCATGATTTGGGGGCAAAATATGAGATTCCATTTGAATCCCCTTCTCTCCAAACCCAAGGAGGGCTTGCTGGAAGATGATGGCCAAGGGTGCAGTTCACAATGGCACGGCCATAGGTCCTCGGTGCAATGATCAATGATGATGAACAGTGCTAGAAAATCAATAGAATTCATCAAAAAAATAAGAAAAATTATAGGTTAGATTTTTCAAAAAAAAATTTGACGATAGCTGGCCAAGGTCCTAACACTCATGAGCTATGAAAAATGACGAGAAGGATTAAAAAGATTCTTACTCTTTTTTTCGGCGAGCTATGGCCTTGATTTCGATTGGCACAATGAAGGTTGTCCAAAATCAAGAAAAAGAAAAACAAAGGGAGAAAGACGGCGAGGGAAAGAGAGGTTCTTGGTGGTGAGTGGTCATGGAGGGGAGGAGGATCTCCTCTTATAGAGAGGGGCTCTATGTCCAGCTCCAATCCACATCCATTGGAGAAGAAGACAGGAGTCTTCTTCCTCCCCTTCTCTCTTTTTTTTTTCATTTTTTAGCCCTTTAAAATTCATGTGTAGCCCTTTTTGAGCTATTTTTTCTTGGTGGCTGGCCCCTATGGGCTAGGGTACTATATTTTTCATCCTAAAAAGAAATTCGTTTCCAAAATTTTTTACCAAAGATTTTCAAACTTAAGGTTTCACAACCATGATCTCATTTCCAAGTTTCTATATATTCAACTAATCTATTTTTTAATTAGATCTCAACAAAAGAATAAGGTTTTATACCTCAAAACTTAACTTTTCTTACAAATGATCAAAATCAAACCCATCTTCTATTAACGAAAGAAAAATTAACATCTTAACAATGAATAAGAATATCAAATTTTTTTGTCAAAATATCAACTACTTCTAATTAATTGATCCATTACAAGATTAGATTATAACTTACTCTAATCTATCTCTTGTAAAATAATCTTCAATATCGATAGATAACTTCAAACTTTTTCCAATTAGATAGCGAAATAATATTTATTATAGTACAAGCTTCAAATTTTGGAGGAGAGAGATCTATACCAAAATATTCCAGGTTCAAGATTGAGAAATGATGGTCCACTAACTTTAGACTAAACATAGCACCAGATAGGAAAACATATTAGTAAAAGTCACATAGTGACATCAAAACCGGTCAAGAATTGAAAATATTTTCCTTTGTTTCGCTTCTATAAGAGAAAATCAAATCCAGTCTTCTATTGTAAAACTTTTTGAATTAAGAGATAATCATCACATCTTATAAAAAATTCAGACCATCATACTTTTGCTATGCACTCTATTCTAAACCATCAAATTCTCTTGATATACTAAATGACTTTCAGGCAAAATACTATTGTATAGTGAAAATATCTAAAATTTAAATTTTAAATAAAGTCAATAGAAATTTCTAGTTCTTATCCCCAATATGCTTCGAACACATCCCTTCAAATTAACCCTTAAGTCAATCAATACATTCGAGACTATCATATATTTAAGCTAGTTATTATAATTCAAATATGAATTAGATTTCAATTCTCTTGTCAATTCATGTAGATGCTTCTAAATCAAACTCTTATGAGTAAAAGCAATTAGAACAATCTTCTCAATGCTCTACAAGTTATAAGGCCTTAAATCAATGACTATATAAGAAAAATCAACTCACTTATCTCTTCTAAAGTTTTCTTCATCAAGATCATTTACATCTATTAAAAACCATCTACAATAGTCATCTAAGCCTCTCAAAATTAATTTCTCCATGCAATACTAAATTATAGCAACAACCTCAATAACAATGGCCAAATAACTCTAGATCTATTCATGAACCCAAAACATTAAATTAAACATATACATCTCAAATCTCTGATAGGCTTAAATGGGATTCTTTTATCTTGATCAAAAGATGGTAAATCAAGATTCCATCAAAATGAATATCCTACAATCTCATAATCAATTTCTTCAATTAACAATAGACTTAGTTGCAATATTTCCAACTATATTCTTCCTCATACATGTTAATTTCATATATGACCCACTTATCAAGTTAAATCTCAAAAAATATTCTAATCAAATATCATAAATGATTTATCTTAGTCCAAATCTTAAACAACCTTTTATAAATGAAGATTTATCTTGCCACTGAATAATCTACTTCAAAGCTAGGAGCAATATTATAGTATTACTCTCATACCAAATTTGAGCTTACAATTCACTTAAACAACTAATGATTAAATTGACTATAATAATTCATAATAAAATTTCATGATCAATCCCCTTATACTTTATTTAAATAAAAATCCATCTAATTGTAACATGATCTATAGATTGCCAATCATATATCAAATCCTATGAGCCATCATCCCTTCTGATCCTTTCATACATAATCACAGTGTTCAACCAAAAATCATAAAATTAACTTATACTGCAATCCTCAAAGATCTACATCTCAAGGTTCCTAACATCTATCCACCTACTCTCATCTTATATTTGATTATATATTATAATTTATCTACTTATGCTCGGATAGCATATTAATGGTCACACCCCCGACCTGAGATCGCAAGCCAAAGGTCACAATAACTATTGTATAATGATGGAGTGTTAGAAAATATTTTCTAAAGCCAATCATCTAAGAAGTAGATAATTAAAATTAGTATATGAATTATCTAATAATAATAGTTATTTAGCTAATTCATTATAGAAGTTCTATCTTCCTTAAATGAACTCCTAAAATATGATGAAGTCCTTAGAACCATAATAAATTGATAAAAAAAAATTTATTGGATGATTCTTAAATTGTTCATGATCAAATGATGAGTTATTAATAAGGACGATAACTTATCAAGTGTAGATCGCTATATGTCATATGCGTTGGTTGTCCTCATAACCAAGTAGTATGGAGATATTCTGGTATGGCATACAGATGAGATATAGAAATACATCTGTACTGAACGTGATCAATGTAGTACTATACTATCAAGAATAGCTAGCTAAAGTTAATGGATATAAGTATCCCTCCGACCTGAGATTATCACGGTGACTTGCAAGCAACTCACTGTACCTTGATGTCGGATTGTCTGTATTTCTAATATAGATTCAAAAGATTTTTGGATACAATCAAGTACTTATGAAGTTGGTGTATGAGTCGAGATGAGATTGACCACTTTTGATTAGCTTTAGAAAGAGAATGACTCATTATATTTCAATTTAGCAAAATCTAGGCCTGGGTAATCCTCATGAGGAGTCACGAAATTTACAAAATTTTGAGACATAATAGAGATGACTTGTATGAGTATTTGACAGCGTACTTAAAGTCGTCTTAAGCATTATTGATCATAAGAATGAATTATATGAAAATCATGGGCCAGGGTTCTAAGAATGTTGCTTTGCATACATTCAACCTATCTAGATATTGGAAACCATTGCTAGATAGTTACTTCGATTGGTACAAAAATTGATTTCTCTGCTACTGACTTATGTTCGAACCTATAGAGTCACATACATAAGAGATTGTAACATAATCAGATGGTTAATCGATAATTGAGAATCGTTCTGAGGTCAAACATTCAATGAGATTGATGTTTGACCTAATACAGATATTACAGAAGGATCGATTAGTAATTAAATTGCTAATTAGCTCAATTTGATAGAGCAATCAGACTGAGATCAAGTCTAATTAAATTAGATTCAATTATAATTAGTTTGAACTTAATTAGATTAAGCTTAATTGATTTATTGGACAAGCCAATTGCAATGAAAAAATAATTTTTGGTTAGACTAGGATTTGAGTGCACCTAATTCCTAATTGATTTAGAATTTAAATTAGATTTAAATATGATTTAAACCTAACTTGATTAAATTTTTAGTTGGACTAGGATCATCCATAATTAAGCTTACACTAATTTTATTTTAATTAGATTTAAAATTAGTTTGACCTAGTCAAAATAGGAGAGTCCTAGTCTTGCACCAAAAATCTCCACAGCCCAATATTTGTTTCCAGACTTCTATATGAATAATTTCTCACTTAAAGAAGGCATTCCATGCCCCAATATCTAGTGGATTTCAAATATATATTTGACTCATTCAAATATAGTAATTTGTTTTAATTTGAAATCAACTTGATAGAGTCCTATATTGTTAAAAGACCTCTTCCCATCTTTGCACCAATAATTTCCATGCCAACTAGATTTGTGTCACCCTTTCTTATTTCTTTTTGTACATGGAAACATAGGTTCTCATGCAAAAATTTGAGGGAGGGGTCATCCAAGAGTTGGACGCCCCATAGGATTCTTTTCATTCCTTTTATGACTAGGACTTTGATCTAGTCTTAGTCTTTTGAATTGCTAAATCATAAAAAAAGAGGAGAAGTTGCATGGAGGTTGTGGTGCCATATTTCTTTGAGAAGACCTTTTCTTTTGGACATAAAGTGTTAATTTCTTGATGAAGACAAAGATAAGAGAAGATTGTCTTCTCTTTATTTTTCTTTTAAGTATTTTTCTTTTGTTTGTTTTATATGATTTTAATATGATAAAAATCTATGAGAGAGAGGAAGAGGGCATGGGAAGGATCCTCTAAGGAGTTGGGGCATGATGATTTTTGGACATGATTTGATAATGTCTTGATGAGAGGAAAGTGAAGAAAAGATAGTCTTCTCTTAGGATTCTTTTGAAAATTCTTTCTTCTTAATTTATGTATTATTTTTCTATAAGAAAAATCAGAGTGTGTGAGATCTAAAAATATGAAAAAAGTCTAGGAGAGAAGGTCTTTCCTTTGTCCTAGCATAAGGATATTTTCAGGACATCAATCGTTGATGTCCTAAAAGCTTTTAGGATCTTTTCTAATGTATTTTATTTTATATTTATGAAAGATCCATAGATTGGATTTTTCTCATAATTCTTCTCTTATTCTTTCTCTCTTGGAATGTTCAAGAGATCTGAAGAATAAATTTTAGATTAACTATCTGGAGGGATCCACGAGAAGCTAGCATTTTGAGTGGATCTTCATTCGACGAATCTTCAATTTTGTTGTAGCCTCATGTGGATCACCTGTAGAGACTGGACGCGTGTGTGGCTCCAAAGACAATAACGAAAATCAGCCACGAAGTTTTCGATCCATGCAAGGTAAGAGATACGATCTCTCCTCTTATCTAGATATGATCTAGATTTCAGATCTAGAATCGTTCTAGATCTAGGATATTGATTTGATCGATACCAAGTTTTTTTTATTTTTAGATTTTAAATCTAACTTTAAGTAATATCAGAGTATCTAGATTCATTTATAACATAATCATATTTATATTAAATTAAATCTAAAAAATAAAACTCTAAAGATCGCACATACTACTGTAAGATTGTCCTACTATAAGGTTTATCCCTTATAGTGGAAATATTGTCCTAGTATGTGCTGATTTATTCTTGAATCATGAATAAGTTAGATATGATCTAAGTAATTTTATAATTTATTTTTTGATTTTAAATCTAAAATTAAATAGATCTTAGATCTATTTTAAATTATTTAAATTAGATCTAAATAATATCGGATTACACATACTGCTATGAGGTTGTCCTGCTATAAGATTTATTTCTTACAGTGGAAAGGTTGTTCTAGTATGTACTGACCTGAATTACTAAATCATAAATATGTTAGATGAGATCTAAAGTGATTTATGATTTATTTTTAGATTTTAATCTAACTTTAAGTGGTTTATGATCTGATACATATGATGTATTTTATGTTTAGATCTAGATTCTATTGTTACATATATTGATATGTATCTTTTGTTTTGAATCTAGAATATGTATGATCGACATACTTATTTTATAGAATTTAAATTATGAACTTACTTTCTGCAAAATTCTAAAATCGAAATCTTAGGATATGATCGAAATATTAAAATAAATCAGATCTAAAACCATATATATTGAATATGATTCAATGTAAATTATTTATCAATTTGAAAATATTTTAAATGATTAGGTTAGAAATTAGTTCTGAGATTCCATAAACCTAAACCCATAAGCTTTGAACTTAATTAAAAATTAAGTGATTGTTTAGGATCTAGGTTTGTGATTTAAAGATCCTAAGATAATTTCATAAAACATGAATTAAAAAAAAATGGGTTAGCTTTGATCAGATCCTTAACTAGGTTAGACCTAGGGTTAGATTAAATATAGACTTAGTTAAGAAATTGATAAAATCTAATTAATAGTTAATTAGAATTAGATCATTTCTATAGATCACTTCAATAGTTATAGTTGATCAAAGTCCATACACCTAATAAATGGATACTAATCGTGGCTCAGTGATTGAGTCTGAGTCTTTAGACAGACCAAATCAAAATTGATAAATTAATTGATGTCTAAGATAAGTCTGGCATCTCAGAGTAGTGATTTTTAATTGACAGTCTGCTTATCTATCCATTTCTAATGATGTCTAAGGTAAGTCTTGGCAGATCCTTCCATCGATCTCACTTATCTAGCTAATATGGTTAATCAGATCTTGATTAGGTTGCTCATTGATTCGTGCTAACCCATGTCACATAAAAAATTAATAAGATTGATTTTATTCAGTGAGACTGATCTAGATGCCCATGGATCGATATTGATCCTAGTCCTTATCAAAGACTTGAGAAGTCGGTGGGAAGACTTGACTTGGTGAAGTCAGTAAGAGCAAATTGGTCTATGTCCTTTCTATCCTTAAATTATAAATAATTTTAAATTTTTTAAAATTATTAGATTCTTAAAATGATAAAGTTATGAAGATAATGGAGTCATAGCCTCCCATTAAGTTGGATGATAATGGGTCCATTAACTCAATAGTCATTGAAGGCCTAAAGGCCTGGTGCTTATTGACTAATGAAATTATCATTTATAATATGATAACTTAAAAGTATCTCTCTAATGATGGTTAGGTTGGCCAACCAAAGTTGGACTTAATCATTCGTTGGTTAGATGTACCAAGTATGGTCATGTTAATGGTTGGACCTAATCAGTTCTTATAGTGGAGGCCAAAGCCTACTGATTAGGTTTCTGAGATAAAATTATATTACTAAAAGTTATTTAAAAAATATTTAATTAATGAACCTATCCGTATATATACATGGGTTGATCGATCAAAGGTGGACTTGTGTGTAGTCTATGTGAATTCTAGTACCTACTAAAAGATTAAAGTAATTTCTCTAATTGAAGGTAGAGGCTACCAATTCGAATAAAATAGTGAAAAAATCTTAAAACTAAAGTTCAAGTCTCTAGGCTTAAAATAATTTATATACAATAGGTCATTATTCTCTTTTCTCAAATTAAGGCTAAACCCTAATTGCTCCTATTATTATCAGACAGTGATGACTTATAGGATCCAACTTCGATAATTAGTATCGAAAGATGAATTTGGTTCAGCAATACGAATGGATTCATATTAGGACTACTTAGTCTAGTCAAAATAATTAGTCCAAAATTGATCCAAATCAGGCATAATGCTTCTACTATTAGAAGCAGGATCATAGAAAAAAGAATTATCTTATTTTTCTTGATCATAACAGACTGAACAAGAGAAAGAAGCAAGAGTTGCTTATCAAAGATGTTATATGATAATATCTTAAATTTTTTTTTATATATAATTCTGCTATCTGGGTATGGGATACCGATAGTCCTATGCAATTTTTTGCAAGAATTTTAGGTAAGTAGAATGTTTGAAAATGATAAAAAATATCTGAACATTGGAGATGAAAGTCCTATTCCAATCCTAGCTTTAAAAATTATCAAGCTTATTTTCAAAAGATATCATTTTGAGGAATTATCATCATTGTCCATCATTTATAATAAATATGCTCTATTGGCCTTTTGGTCAGAGATAGTTATCATTTATCAATAAAAAAAATTATTATAATATTATTATAAATAATATTATAATAATACATGAATAATAAAAAAATAATATTTAATATTTATATAGCATGTTAAGTATAATGTACATATTTAATTAACATCCAAGTTAGATTATGTCATGAATATTTATATTTGGCATTATAGGCTTAGTCATCTTGACAAGAACAGGATAAATGGGTTAGCTTGAGAGTGAAACCTCGATATCAATAATTATGAATTATTGATAATCTGTGAGTCTTATTTTTTTGGAAAGATAAAAAAAGTCATCTTTTACTAAAAAAAGTAAAGAAGCCAATAAAGTTCTAAGTCTCATACACAGTGATGTATGTGGACCTATGAACTTAAGTACCAAAGAAAGATATTAATATTTTATTATAGACAACCTATCTGAGCATGGATGCTTCTGGCTTGAATCATTTGAAATATTCAAATGATTCAATAATAAAATAGAAAAACAAACTGATAATAGTATTAGAACTCTTCGATCAGATTGAAGAGGCAAATACTTATCCAGCAAGTTTGTGACATATCTAGAAAAAAATTGGATTCTCTCTCAGTGAATTCCTTTTCAGAACATAGTGTATCTGAAAGAAAAAATTGAACTTTGTTAGACATGGTTTAATCCATGATAGGGTTCACTTGACTGCCTGTTTCAGGGTTGTGCTCTTGTGACTACTAGTTTTGCTCTGAAAATATACCAAGTAAATCTAATGTAAAGACTCCATATGGGATATGGATCAGACATAGACCTAAACTCTCTCACCTTCGGATTTGGAGTTGATTGGCCTATGTCAAAGTTTGCATGCATATAAACTTGGATCATGGTCTAATAGGTGTTTGAGTGTTATTAATTCTATCATGTTGAAGAACATAAGATGTTCATCAATAGAAGGATATTTCTTTTAGAAAAAAGTTTCTTAGAGAAGAAACTGATGCCTATCAAGTTGAACTTGAAAAAGTTACTGGTAGAAAATGAACCAACATAATTTAGTAAACCTACAGAACCAGATTTGATCAGATCAAATTCAGAGCCTATTAAAGTAGTACCTTTAAGGAGATTCGATGAAGTACCGCATTAGCTGGATAGATACTTCAATATCTAGATCTGGGATGGCAATCCTGTTGAGCTCGATGAGAATAATAAGGATCCGATCACTTATAGGGATACAATGTAGTAGTCTGACTCTGAAAAGTGGCTTGGAGCCACATAATTCAAATTGAAGTCCATGAAAATTAATAGTGTGTGAACACTAGTTGATTCATCTAAAGGAATAAAATGCATTGGGTATGAATGAATTTTCAAAAGTATCAGAGTAGCATAGACGAAAAGGTAAAGACCTGTAAAGCCCGTTTGGCTATTATCTTAGTTTTGGAATATACGTTTTGAACGTATATCTTTATTATGGACAAAGATAAACCCTACATTTGTAATTGGACAAAATATTTTGTAGTGTTATTCCTTGTATTATCTGTGGATGAAGTTCTCTTAATCGAAAATGGCATTCCAGCATTGTAAAAAATAAAAGTTTGGTTGTCATCTAATTTTTTTTATATTCAAAATTAGATATGGTATACTCACTAATGGTAGTGAGCAGATACTGATCTAATCCAATTGAGAACCATTGAAAGATTGTATAGACAATCCTCAAGTATTTAGAAAATACTAAGATCTAGTGACTCAAATATGAAAATACTGACTTAAAACATGTAGATATTTTAATTTGAGTCAGAATAAGATGACAACAAGAGAATATCGGATCATATCCTAATTGCATAAATAATTTACTGAAAAGATTTCAAGCATGATATTTTAGCCTATTCAGTTAGTAATGTAGAGTACATCGTGGCATATGATGCTGTCATGTAAGCTGTGTAGTTGCTGAGGTTCATTAGCAAGTTGGGAGTGGCACCCTCCACCAATGATCCAGTTTTATCATAGCACTGGAGCCATAGCTCAGGCTAAAGAATCAAAGGATCAGCATATTTTGCATCGCTATCATTTTTTATTTTAGATCAGAATGACGTTAATCTTTAGAAGATTGATGGAAAAGAAGAACTTGACTTACTCATTTGCTAAGACTCGGAACTAAGGAGTTCTACAAACTCAAGTGAAAGATAAGATATTTGATATTATTCTGATTGGCTTTAGTTCAAGTGAAAGTTATTATAAAATATATCCTAAAGCCAATCATCTAAGTGTAGATGATTAAAATTAATATATGAATTATCTAATAATAATAGTTATTTAGCTAATTTATCATAGAAGTTCTATCTTTCTTAAATGAACTCCTAAATTATGATGAAGTTTATCGGATGGTTCTTAAATTGTTCACGATCAAATGATGAGTTATTAATAAGGACGATAACTTATCGAGTGTAAATCGTTGTATGCCATATACGTTGGTTATCCTCATAACTAAGTAGTATGGAGATAATGGTATGGCATCCAAATAAGATATAAGAGTACATCTGCACTGAACGTGATTAATATTATACTCTACTATCAAGAGTAGCTAGCTAAAGCCAATGGATATAAGTGTCCCTCCGATCTGAGATCACCATGGTGACTTGCAAGCAACTCACTGTATTTTGGTACCGAACTGCCTATATTTCTAATATAGATTTGAAAAGTTTCTGGATACAGTCAAATAATTATGAAGTCGGTGTATGAGTCAAGATGAGATTGATCATTTTTTATTAGCTTCAAAAAGAGAATGACTCATTGTATTTTAATTTAGCAAAACCTAGGCCTGGATAATCCTTGTGAGGAGTTGTGGGATTTACAAAATTTTGAGATACAATAGAGATGACTTGTATGAATGTTTGATAGCGTACTCAAAGTCGTCTTAAGCATTATTGATTATAGGGATGAATTATACGGTAACCATGGGTCAGGATTCTAAGAATGTTGCTTTGCATATATTTGACCTATCCAGACGTCAGGAACCATTACTGGATGGTTACTTCGATTGGTACAGAAATTGATTTCTATGCTACTAGCTTAGGTTCAAATCTATAAGATTATATACATAAGAGGTTGTAACTTAATCAGATGGTTAATTGATGATTGAAAATCATTCAGAGGTCAAATATTCAATGCGATTGATGTTTGACCTAATACAGGTATAGTAGAAAAATTGATTAGCAATTGGATTACTAATTGATTCAATTTGATAGAACAATTGGACTGAGATCAAGTCTAATTAAATTAGATTTAATTAAAATTAATTTAGACTTAATTAGATTAAGTTTAATTAGTTTATTAGATAAGCCAATTGCAAGAAAAAAATAATTCTTAGTTGGACTAGGATTTAAGTGCACCTAATTTCTAATTGACTTAGGATTTAAATTAGATTTAAATATGATTTAAATCTAACTTAATTAAATTTTTGATTAGACTAGGATCATCCATAATTAGCTTATACTAATTCTATTTTAATTAAATTTAAAATTAGTTTGATCTAGTCAAAATAGGAGAGTCCTAGTAGACTAGGACTCTTCCTTCCTTGCACCAAAAATCTCCACGTCCCAATTTTTGTTTCTAGATTTCTATGTGAATAATTTCTTACTTAAAGAAGGTATTTCACACCCCAATATCTGGTGGATTTTAAATATATATTTGACTCATTCAAATATAGTAATTTGTTTTGATTTGAAATCAACTTGATAGAGTCCCATATTGTTAAAAGACCTCTTCCCATCTTTTCGCCAATAATTCCCATGCCAACCAGATTTGTGTTGCCCTTTCTTATTTCTTTTTGTACATGGAAACCTAGGTTCTCATGCAAAAATTTGAGGGAGGGGGCATCCAAAAGTTGGACGCCCCATAGGATCCTTTTCATTCCTTTTAAGACTAGGATTTTGACCTAGTCTTAGTCTTTTGAATTGGCACCTCCTTTTAAGGAGGTTGTGAACATGAGAATACCTAGTTTTTCTACGCACAGAACACAAAAAAAAGGGGAGAAGTTGCGTGGAGGTTGTGGCACCATATTTCTTGGGGAAGACCCTTTCTTTTGGACATAAAGTGTTAATGTCTTGATGAAGACAAAGATAAGAGAAGATTGTCTTCTCTTTATTTTTCTTTTAAGTATTTTTCTCTTATTTATTTTATATAATTTTTATATGATAAAAATCTATGAGAGAGAGAGAGAGAGGAAGAGGGCATGGGAAGGATACTCCAAGGAGTTAGGGCATGATAATTTTTGGATATGATTTGATCATGTCTTGATGAGAGAAAAGTGAAGAGAAGATAGTCTTCTCTTAGGATTTTTTTGAGAATCCTTTCTTCTTAATTTATGTATGATTTTTCTATAAGAAAAATTAGAGTATGTGAGATCTAAAAATATGAAAAAAGTCTAGGAGAGAAAGTCTTCTCTTTGTCCTAGCATAAGGATATTTTCAGGACATCAGTCATTGATGTCCTAAAAGAGAAGATTTATCTTCTCTTAGGATCTTTTCTAATGTATTTTATTTCAAATTTATGGAAGATCCAAAGGTTGAATTTCTCTCATAATCCTCCTCTTATTCTCCATCTCTTGAAATATCCAAGAGATTCAAAGAATAAATTTTAGATTAACCATCTGGAGGAATCCACGAGAAGCTAGCACTTCGAGCGGATCTTCGTTCGACGAACCTTCGATTTTGTTGCAGCCTCATGTGGATCACTTGTAGAGATCGAACGCATGTGCGGCTCCAAAGACTATAACAAAAATCAACCATGGAGTTCTCGATCCATGTAAGATAAGAGATATGATTTCTCCTCTTACTTAGATGTGATTTAGGTTTCAGATCTAGAATCCTTTTAGATCTAGGGTACTGATTTGATCAATACCAAACTCTTTTTATTTTCAGATTTAAAATGTATTATGACATGTTATAGGTCCTAGATGTATGGGTTAGTAATTAGATTACATGTATTTATAAATTAAATAGTTTAATTTATAACTTTCGCTATGTTATTTTTTAAAAAAAATTTAAAATTCATGCATGAAATCCTACATATCATCCAACATGGAGAACTCTCTCCACAAGCATACAAAATGACTTATCCCGATATCATACAGCAATAGAAAAATTATTAATTAATAAATTAAGTTCAAATTTTAACTAACTAAAATCCAACTTTAAAGTCTCATAAAATTCAATGTTATTCAAAGATATGATGTCAAATTCAATAAAATTTCTAATCTAAAATAAAAGTTTCGAAGTTTTACTTTTAATCACTCTCTTATCCATATTTTCATATCATCTTAATTCTTAAGATCTACAAAAATAGTAAAATATAGGATAATAAGCTAGATAGCCTAGTAAGAAATGAACAATTCAACTAGACTAAGTTAGATAATAAAGTACATAACCATTTATAGAAAATAAGCATATAGAATTTATTAATTTAAAATTAATTTTTATTATGTAACATTATCAAAATATTATTCATGCAAAATTTAATCTTTTTCAAAATTCAAGTTTCATTCAAGAATTCAATTTCTTTAAAAAATATCAAATTCATCTCATCAACTATGAGCTACAACCATATTTTTTTTATGACAAGATCATAATACCATAGATCATCTTATAGTGAGCTGCGTATCATCTTACAATGTGTTGCATAATATCTTGCAATAAAGTCTTTAAAAATCATGAATCTAGTGGTAATTTGTCATGAATCTGCTAGCAACATGTTGCATATCTGCTTGCGACATAAATTCTTAGAACTAATCAATTATCAATATATTAACCCTTATTGACGGTATCCTTAACATAGTCAGACTGAGAGTGCAAGTTATCAATCAAATTAAAATTCTTTTCATAAATCATATTTCGTATTCTAGTTCGATAAAGATAGACATAATCATGTGGTATCAAAATCAACCAAGTGTAATGTATAACAAGATTAATACTTTCAATCATGCTTCATATTAATATTTCAAAATAAGATATATTCAATAATAAAATATCATTCATCAAATTCATTCATTATAAATAGTATGATTTAAAATTTATTGATATAATAATTTTATAATTTATTAATAATCTAGAAAAAGTTATGCACAGCTTACTTCATTCATATTCTAATAAATCCCAACAATTTCATGAATTTTTTTTCAAAATCTTTAGTTAATAAATTGTCACAATATCCCACTACAAGACATCTTCAGGTCAAGATGATTACACTCCTAAATAAAATCAAGTCCAATATTGGAAAGAGTACGAATAATTATAAAAAAATAGGATTGATGAGTGTTGCATCTAATGATCTGGATTAGTTTGGACATCCTTACTTCATCGATCAAGATTAGGCTAGAAGATAGATGGTTCGATAAAGATCAAGGATGATCAAATCAGTAGTATCTAAAAAGAATCAAAATGAAAGTCAACATACTATTTAGCAATTAAGGATCAATACAATCAAGTAACCTCATTTAATCAAGATCACTTAAGATGCAAGGACTCAATAAAAATTAATAAAGATTAGATCTTGCGATGCTTGACAAAACTTGGATGGTGCAGATATGCTATTTGATGTATAAGATGGTTCAGAGTTTGTCTACCGAATCAACTCGGATTAAAGAAATAAGGCTGGGGATCCTTCATTAGGTTCATAAATCAAGTAGAAAAATAATATTAAAGAAGAGATAGATTAATTAGCTGGACTAAGGCTGATCAAGCAACACTATTCGGTATCCCAACCCAAAGAGGTCTTGTCAGAAGATGATGGCCAAGGGATACAACCATGGATCCTCAATTCGGTGATGAGCAGCACCAGAAAATCCATAAAAATCACCAAAAAGATAGAAAATATTATAGGTCATATTTTCAAAAAAAAATTTGGTGATAGCCGATCGAAGTCCCAACACTCATGAGCTATGGAAGATTAGGAGAAGGATTAGAGAGATTCTTATCTTTTTTTTCCAGTGAGTTATAGCCTTGATTCCATCGAGCATGACAAAAGTCATCTAGGAAAAGGAAAGAGAAAAACAAAGGAAGAAAGACGGCGAGGGTGAGAGGGGTTCTTAGCAGTGGATGATCGTGAAAGGGAGGAGGACTCTTATAGAGAGGAGCCCTAACTTTGGCTCCAATCCAAATCCATCGAAGAAGACTCCCATCGAGAGTCTTCTTCCTCCCTTTCCCTCTTTTTCTCTTTTTTTTAGTGCTTTAAAATTCATCCATAGCTTTTTTTGGACTATTTTTTCTTAGTGGCGGGACCTCTATGAGATAGTGTATCACACATACACATGAATGGGAGATGACTTCCTCTCTTTCTTTAAAAAAAATAATGGCTGAAATATCATTTTTGATGGCTATGTAAGAACCCGATCTCCTTATTCAATACCTCATTAAGTTGGTGGCAGCATCAGTACATCAAAGGGACCAAAGATAGCATATGTGAAACTAGTTATGGATGGCTAGAAGAAGATTTACAAATGGTTAATGGATTTTGAATATCATGAAAATCTACTAGACACCAAGAAAATTATAAAATAAAATTTGGATTGGCCTCCCTTTTAATAAATTTAGTTCTAAAAGGATCATTGAGTTTTTTTTACATTTTATTTTTTTACTACAATTCTGAGGATCTATTTGATTAGGATTAATCTGGCATGAAAAAATAAATCCCATATCAAATTATCATGCTTGGTGTGAAAAGTGCAAGAGAGAGATGGTAAAAAAAATTGATAGTCTCATGTTTATTTTTCGAAGAGAGAAGGCAAAATAAATACCATGAATGGTGGTATTTGATAATTCTCAAGTGGTGATAATCCATACTTGATAAAAATACACCCAATAGAGTATATATATAATTATTAAATATGTTTTGATTTCTTCCTAAATTCTTTCAATAAAAAGCTTTTACAAAAAAATTAACATGCTGATGGCATTATGCAAAGGGCTATATGATTATAGTCATTATATAAAAACTAATTAGAGATGACAATACTATTCTAGCATTAAAAAATTATTTTATGTTGATGGCTATATTTATAAATTTAATTATATTTCTATATAAGATTATCTTCAACCAAATATAGTAACATTTTTCTAGTGTCATTTTCCAAAATAATTTTTCCACCGACCTAATATAACAAAAATTATTTTCCTCCATAATTATTTTTCTAAATAAATGATTTTCAAAAATCATTAGGTTATCCCATAATTTGATATCCCTTAACCAAATGGACCCCAAAAGGAGTCTATTAGAGTCTTTTGTACCCTTTTTTTTTCTCTCTTTTTTTTCAATCTTATATATTCTTCAATCTTCTTTCTTTCATTTATTGCTAGTTTTCTTTATTTTTAAATAATTAATTTTTAATTAAAAAATTAATTATTATCCTTCTAGTTAATGAAGAGAAGTAGCTAAGGACTCGTTTGGTTCGTGGCAAATGAATTAGAAGGGGGGGAAGCATGATTCCTAGGAATTGGAGGAAAATCTTCTTGTTTGATTGAAGTTTTAAGAGGAGAGAGAATAATTTCTATTGAGCGTGATTCCTAGGAATTGGAGAAAAATCTTCTTGTTTGATTGAAGTTTTAAAAGGAGAGAGAATGATTTCTATTGAAATACATTTTTCATATTTTATGAAAAATAAAAACTATAAGAAAAGTGGATTTTGGAACTTCCCATGAGATAAGAATTGATTATCTTTTTTCTTTCCAAAAATATTTTTTTAAGATCCATGGCTGAAATTCTACAAAATATCAATAGATGATTAAGATAAAATACTGAGTAATGATATAAACATTACAATATTTATAATATATTAATATTATTTTAATATTTAAAATAATATAAATTTTTATTAATATATTAATATATATTCATATTATATTAATATAATATATTATTATAATATGATGTTATATTATACTATTATTATAATTATCTAAATATAATATTAATATCTATATATAGTTTGGGAGCAACAAAAAAGGTCTTGTATGTATTAATAGTTAAATCAATATTTTATACAGTTTTCTAGAAAAGTAAATACTCAACCAAATATAAACCATATTTTCATGATCAACCAAATATGCCTAAATCATATTCTCACGCATCATATTTTCAAGAATAATATTTTTGAAAAGAAAATTTTTTTCTACGAACCAAACGAGTTCTAAGAGTTAATCTTTGTTCTAATAACCACTAGAATCCTCTTGTAAATTAAAGGTTATTTCAAATTTTTACGTTTTTACGGAAGGAGAAGAGGGAGAGAATTCTTTTGAAGTTTGAATTTAATTAAAATTAATGAATGTTAGTAGTAATCAAGTAAAAGAAAAAGGAGAAGATAAAGGAGAGAGAAAGGATATGTGAATTATGCATACATGCACATAGATGTGAATTTATATAAATACATGTGTATATATATAGACATTATATATAGAGAGAGGGTTAGGAAAGTCGCTGAGCATTGAGCTTCGAGTATCTGTGTTGCTTGACCTTGGCTGGAGAGCTCAAGTAATGTAAACTCCAACTCGAACTTTTATTGAGCCAAGCAAGCTTCTCTCCAATTTCACAACCGTTTTAGGTTGGCTCGATGAACCAAGCTGCACAATCAAAAATTGCTGAGTTTGAATGGGCTATAGCTGAGTCCACGTTAAGCTGCACATAAGTAGCTAAGATAGTTTGCAGCTTTAATGATACGGCAAGAGGGATTTTTCTCTTATCTTTGTGGGACTTTTCACAGGGAGACGTTTCTATCTTTGTTTCATAGGTACATATATATATTTCGTCCCTGATAGGTCTGTCCATCACCTTTTCACATGTCATGTTATTTTAAAGAAGGGAATCAAGTGGCAAAGTACATCCAGGAATAGCCGTTAACTCAGCACTGCTCCCTTCGAGGCTAGTCTTGGAGGAGACTCTGATAGAATAGTTGGTAGCATATACAATTGAGCTTCTTGTTTTTTAAGCTCATTGGATAGAGATTTTACCAACTCATTAGGTACACCATAGAGAATTCTTCTTTAAGATGTAAATAATTAGGTTCTGAACCATTTTATCAAAAAAGGAAAAAGAAAAAGAAAGCTTAGACCCTCGAAATATTCTTTTTTTCCTCGAAACATGATTCGATCGAAACAAAGAAACATTTCACCAAGGGGGAGCTAGGGGGCAAGGGATGGCAAATGCCCCACCTGACCTTAAACTATGATTTCCACTACATTAGTAACGATAAATTCTCATGTTTGTCGGTCTTACCAAATTAGAAGTTGGTCCCTACAACAATTCATTCATCCTGCACATTCTCTAAATCCTCGCTGAAATATCCCCTCAAGTCTCAACTTTCTGTTGATGCAACTCAGTAGCCTGCATACTTTTCTCATCAAGATTAATAAATTTACTCCTTTCCCTGAAGTTCTTGCTCATCATCTCTCAATCTTTCTGTTGATGCAGTACGTACTCGCTGAGGTTGGTGGGGGCAGTAGCAAGCTACACCTTTTCCTCCTTGCATTGAACTTGTTGCTAGATTGCAAGGCAGCTAATAATATAACCATGGAGAACAAAGCTGAATATATTTGTGAGGAGGAAACACATCAATCTCAGTTCAATGAGCATGATGAATAAGATGGAAACTGGGTTCTTTCTTTAATATTTGCTGATAATACAAGTTCTGCGTGATAGGAGATCTCTTTTCTCAATACCATTTTGTGCATGCAAATCGAGGTTCAGAGGAAATTACAGGAACAAATTGAGGTGACCACCGAATGACACATGAGTCATCTATTTAAACTAAAGTTTCTCTGATGGAAGAATTTGATTTGTCCCCTGTAGAAAACTTGCAGCTCTGACTAGTAAGTGCAGGAGAAGTGCTTGCAATCAGTGATAAGAAAGGCACAGGAAATACCAGCCAGTTATAGCTCAAATCCAATTGGGAGTGAAAGTGGAGAAGCCTGAGCTTCCAAGCTGGTCTCTGCAGTGGAGATGCACATTGATACAGTGCTTCAGTTCTAGAAGGTTGCTTGACTTCCAAACCAGCTGAACATGCTGATCGCTCCAAACACAGCTTCTTGAGTTCTTTTTTAAAGCAATGCAAACTAGAGCTTAGCTGCTCTTTGACAATTGAAGTGAACCCTTCATGTACTCGCAATGCAATCCCAAAAAACGAGTCTTCAGACAACAATTGAAGCCATGCAAGGACAATTTTCTTGTAGATGAAAAGAAAATGAATGACTTGGAAAGGAGGAAAAAAAACATATTCATGCTTAGTACTGTATGAGATCAGTGGTTATACAACATTCTTTCTTCTTTTTTTTTTTTGGGGGGGGTAAAGTGGTTATACAAATTCAAACTAATACTGTTACTCTGAATAAAATTATCTGCAGTCACTTCTGCTATCTTTAGTCGCTTTAGTTGGTAATTTTGTGATCTAATTTTCTGCATGCCATAGTCCGCAAGTTTTGGTACTCTCTGACAGAAAAGGTCTGAGGAATCAAGCGCTATAGTTTAATGTTTAGGAAAACTCAATTGGAAACTAACTTCTTTTGCGAAGATGTTCGGTTGACACGGTCGCTTCAAAATGCGTCTTGCAGTAAATACATTACTTTGATATTATTGCTTTTAATAAAGTAATACTTCTTAGATTAAAGCAGCTATTTTGATATAAAATGATACATGCAAAGTTTGAAAAACATAAGATTATGTGAATAAACTATTTCAATAGCATATTTGCATTGATTCAGCTGCCAAATTTTCTTTTATTAAGTTATGTCAAGTTCTATCACTTTTAATTTATTGTCCATTATTATATATTATTCCTTACATACAATCAGCTTAAAGTTTAATATGTTACAAAAGGGTTTTTTTTTTTCCCCCTTTTATTTGTATGCACTTAGCATGCTTTGCCATGGCAGGATTTGTTACTGTCTCATATGTAGGTTACATTATTATGAGACATGATCCTGTCTATCGATCATATATTTTATATTTTAATAGCAAAACCACACATTTCATTTTGAAGGTCTAGTTATTATTATCATCATTATTATTAACACGTTAAAGATGAAAATCTCATAAACGATTTATTCATAATAAGCAGAATTTCTTTTTGCCTTTCTATGCTTGTAGGTGGTCGTATCAAACAGCAAACTAAAGGCCTCTTTGGTATTATTGTTGTTTTTGTGCTTTCATTTGTCTCCAATTTGTGAAATACCATATGGAGATCAATGTTGCAGAAGCATTTGTAGAAAACTTGTGCCGTTTATTGCTTCTATTTTCACTTTTTCCCAAGCACTAAAGCTTTGCATCCACAAGAACTAAAGATTATACAAAAAAACCTAAAAAAATATAAGGGTTTTTATCATTCAGAGACAATCCACTTCATTTTTCTCCGTGGGATTTCGAATACAAAAACAAAAAACAAAAACAATCCCATAGAGTCCCCAAATAAGGCACTCTTCGTATCCTTCTGTTACATAAGCTTGGTGCATTATTTGATTTATCCATAGCAGCTTTGCCAAACAATACCAACACACTAACTCAACTGATGTATCTGAACTTTTTCGGAAAGGAAACAAGGCATCAAATTGACTATAGGACAACAAACATTCCAGAAAAAGATGCTGTGTTCTATTTGATAGCCATAAAAATGGAAGGATTTAATCTCTCCAAGAATCCTTTCATTTTCAGTACATTTTTTTTTTCCAAACAAGAACAGATTGTCATACTTTTATCTCACCAAATCCTCAACTTCTATAGTTTTATATTACAATTTTTTATGATCAATATACCAAATGGCACATGCTTTCCTTCCTGGTTAATTTGAAAGTTTGGACAATATCATGCTTCACCTCATAACGTTAAACTTTTTGAAGCAAGGGACAGCATCAGTTAATGCTGAAACAGCAATCACCAATACAAAGGCAGGCCAAACAAATATCCATTCAAATGTGAACAAAACCAGTTCCCCCTAATCTTCACATGATGATTGATTTTTACTCCCAGATGAACTAACTGGTACATTCTCATGCTTGTTATCTCCAATGCTAGTCATCATGCAGTCAATAACCTTTACCCTAAAATTAATTGGGACATCAGAGCTCTCCAATGTACCAGTATTAATCATCATAAAGTGAATCATTCCTTATCCTTAAATTAATTGGAATGTCAGAAAACTTCTCATCCATCCACTTTGAGGCCAGCAATAGAGTGACCAAGAAATACCTTCATACGTGATGATCAAACTCTGCAGCCATACAGCATTCAGTACCCAACCTGTCTAACGCCCCTAACTTGTGAAATTCCTAGATTCTCATGAGTTAGTCACTGTCCCAATTCTCATCAATTCTTTTTTTCGATTCACCCATCCCAGCATTTGTTCTACCATAGCCGTTACCATCTTCATCTTTGCCCCTGTGATAATCATATACATTGCCTCTAAAAGCTGGTGAACCATGTTTCTCCTCATCATCTGTTTCCCACAACCCATCATCTGCGTCTCCAAACATATCACCATCTGACTCTGTATCCACTTCATCAGCTCTTTCTCTCAAACTTCTGCTACCTGTTCCCGTAGGAGCTTCCTCCCGCCCAATTCTGCTGCTCTTCTGTCTTCTGCTGACCAGACTTCTATGTGTATAATCTTCCCTATCTGTGTCACTATCAATATTAGCTACCCCCTCACCCACTTCATCATCTGAGTCCCACTCCTCACCTTCTGATGCATCAGAAAGCTCATCACCACTATCCCATTTTCTTATATCTGTGCTTCTTTGCCTGCTAGGAACACTAGTCCAACCTCTTCCATGGTCTCCATCCACATCTTTCGAATCACCACTCCATTTTGGACTCCTACCTCTCATCCCCATATCATCTTTCCCCCAGTACCTTATTCGTGTTGACTCTTCTTTTTCTGCAGCTTCCTCTGCTGCCCACTCCTGGTCTGCTGCATCCTCTATTTCTGCAATGAACCGGTCAAGCTCTTCTTGGTCACTGTCTTCAGCAGGTAGGTCAGGAACATCCTCTGGCATGTCGATAGTCTCAGAAGTTGGCTGCCTGCCCCCATGAAAGACATAGGGAGTTCCTTGCTTCTCATCAATAGCTCGGAAGAAGGTGGAAGCCACTCTCTGGATGCTGGCCATGGCAACTGGATCCTCAGGGTTGACACCCTTGCGACGTAGCTGCTGTTCTATTTTCTTGATGTTTAACTTTTGAGATTCAAGAGCCTGCTCAAACCTCGCCTTGAACAATGCCTGCATTAAGATGCATACGAACTCCGATTAGGTATTGCTCGTTCACAAATTTATATTCCACAAGCTTCATAATAAATGCCACAACACTATCACCATATCTCATTTGGTTGGATATAGTCGAGCTGCTTTAGTTCTTAAACATTACTCTTGTCTATATTGCTTTTTCAATAGGCCCAATAAAAATTCATTAGAATCAAAAAAGAAATGAAGTCTTGAGCAAATAGATATAAAAGAATGAACCAGTTACAATAATCAAAATTACAACTTAAGGTTGATAAGAAAAGAAAGCACTCCAAGCAAGGAAAATTGCCCTATTCATATGCAGAAAGAAGAGCCAACTTTTCTACACAAATGATAGACAGCTTCTAATTGCTTTTCAAGGATTCTTATAATTCATAAATTCATCTTTACTTTAAAAAAAATGATCACAGAAGAAAAGGAATGCCAGAAAGATCAAATAAATTTTGAAGTTGAATGAAATTAGAAGACGGTGGTAGGGTTTAATGTGAAAGAAAAATATGGCAAGAATACTCAAAGATGCAGGGAGAAAAAACAGAAAGCAGAAGGATTCACAATATTGTTAACAATCCAAGGTTTCAAGACACTTTCACTAAAATTTATGCATGGCTAACAACATGGACCTCACCCCAAACAAAAATCTAGAAGATGGAACATTCATCAAAAGAGTAGATTAGTGATCTTGTACAAAATCAATAACTGGCCCGTTACCCTAATCAAACTCAGACAATAACAAGTAAAAATCAAAAATTAAGTCTCAATAAAGAGACTTGATAACAAATATGTGATCTAAGTAAGAAATCAAACCTTAAGTCTCGATAAAGATAAAAATCCCCATGTGCTTATAGCAAATATGCGCTCTAAAAGAAATGGTCCTCATAGATTTGCTACATAAACAATAAAAATAAACAAATAAACCAGGCAGAATTTGTATGCACCTTCCTTTTAGTAAGTGTGTTGATGGGTATCAGATTTTTTGGTTGCCGATAATTTCTTCCACGAAACATGATAATTGTTTTAACGTTGTGTATGTTAACCACAATGCCCCCACTTAATCTTGCAAGCATCGTTGCCATCTCTTTAATTTTTTCCTTGGGAAAGTTATCACAACAAACTTGCACAGTCTCGTGAAACTTCCAGTGGAGATGCATGTTCTGCACAACTCCTCCAAAGACTCCACGGACTCCAACTGGTACATAATTTCTATTTCTGAAGCCAATCTTTTTATAAGCCTGAAGCTGCTCTGCAGTTAGAAGTTCAGGATCGTGCTGAGGAGGTGGTAACTCTGGTAGCTCATATTTCTTCAGTTTCTGTAGGAGCAAAGCCACCTTTTTCTTGGCCTACATGAGCAAAATGTTGCAATTGTTATCTATATATGTTAGTGAAAAGATATCAAGATTCAAGCAGTATCTATTCAACAAATACAGATGTGGACCTCATGAGACAGCAATTACAATTGTGTAGACCTGTGGTGAGCATTGGTAGAGCAATTGAATAAAAATTATATGCTTTTAATATACTGTTGCATAAGCATGAGAATAAAAATACCACAATTTCCACACACATATGTTATAGCAACCAATAATTGATGCCTAGTACATGAATAATTCTGCATTATCCATTATTGCAGCTAAAGTTTGTAGTGAACATAAGTTACCTAAGATAAAGGATGCTAGGCAGAACATCATATTGATAGAAGACAATAAGTGCATCTGAGATGGTTAATTTTGTAGCTAGCTCCGTAGTTATGCTATACATGATCCACTGATTGAGCAACCGGCAATTAAAACACGTAGCCTATTTTTTTTTCTTCGCTCCATGAATATTACCACTGCTTCCTTTCTTGTATCTAAAATGACTAGTATAATATTCACAAAATTATGCAAAACAATCATGGAATGGAAGGTCAGATGTTCTATATTTGCCAAGAAACATGATAGGTTGCTGATGCTGTCAATGTCCATGTTTCAACAAGTACAGATATCATTCTGATATTAGAGTGCTTATGTTTGATTTTAACATGCAATATACAATGTCAGGCTTGTATTTATCACATTGACAACAAACCCTATCCCTTCTATGTCTGGCTGGCTCAATGGGTCAAGATTCAATCTATCAAAATTTGAGAACATATCAAACCAGCAGTTAACTTAACATCAAACCTCTGAGTTTATGTAGAATTACTGACCGAACCAGACATGCTTGGGCTTGAGTGGGTGGGGGGTTGACTTGCAGTGAGCAAGTAGGGATATTGCTTGCGCAATTTAAGCTTATGCAAATTGAAATGCGACCCTCCAGAGCTGCTGTAGGTTTGTGAAAACTCAAGATGAAGATAAAAACTCTTAACTATCAAAGTAATAAACAAATTGAGGTCAATTGCATAGGTTTTGTATCCTAGATAAGTAGATGCCCTGATGTTTGTGCCAATAGAATCATTCTCATCTTTTATTACTGGCAAGGGCTTAAGATTCTAGAAGCTAATTCCAATTAATAATCAAGTACTGATAAGTGGAAAACAAAAAAAGTGTTTTCTAACAAGCGTGAATCCAGAATGAATTCAAAATGTTGTGTTGGGGGGGGTGGGGGGGGGTGGGGGGACAATACTGTATCTACTAATCTGGAGGGCCATTCTTTTTTTTCTTCAAATGCTTGTCAAGATTTTCTTTAAAAAAGTATCCTTTATTTGCAGCCAAACTGCTAGTAATTAGTCAAATTCAACCAAGGAAAAATAATGGGCAGACATGAAACATCATCCTAGGTGCTAATTCAATGTTTTTTTAAGAATAACAATATTCTATGCAATATGTTATAGCAATCAAGGTAAGAAACAACTAAGAGGACTGAATATCTTTTTTTTTTCAGGGGTAATTTAGTTAGTTCTGATGACCTTTGGGATTCATTTCGTGAATCAAGCCACCCAAGCAGTCCTAAGCAGTGACCCTCCAAAAAGGAGAGAACAAAATGCCAAGGTGGCCAGGCAGGAACCTAGGATTAAGTACTGCAATATCTATTAGTCAAATAAAATCTTTAGTTTAGCATTTTACTCAGATTCTGAAATTTCTAAACAAGTGAAACAAAATAATATGAAACTTCAACAATTAATGTATACAGGAATGTAATAGGGCCCTTTGCATGATGGACCGCAGGAGCAATTCAGATCACACTTTCTGTTACTTACAGAAACAAAACAAGCACCAGAAAACTATGGATTGCAGAAAATGAGCTTATGAGTATTACCCATATATTTTAAAGAACGGGTGCTCAAGGTCAAAGCAAAAGACAAGAAAAACTGAAGTACAGGAAAATAGAAAATAGAGATATGGAAGAAAAAATGAGGAAGCAGAGATAAATGGTATGAGATGTGCTCAGACCTGAATATTGTCACTGTTTCTTGCTGTAAACAACAGTAAGTAACCACCGAGCATAATAAGTTGGTAAAGAAGAGCTAGTAGAAGAAAGCAAAGAAAGAGAAGAAGTAGACGAGATGCGATAACAAGAGGATAAGAGTTAAATGAGAGGGGAAAGAAAAAGAAGAACCATGCACTCCTTATTGTGTTTTCTTTCATTGAAATTTCCAAATACTGTGTGTGTAATTCATGATTGAATTAACTTTACTTCAACTATTTTGGCAGGTGTATCCTGCAAAAAATAGAGTCCATAAGGAACTTAAATCTTTTGCTAAACAAACAAATACATCCGCAATAGCATCTCCAAAGCTTAAAAATTTAAAAATACAAAACAAATTTACTAAACATTCACCAGCTAGACTGTGCACTCCATCTGTCAAAACTGAAACAATTCTTAACTTAAAAGGACTCCATAACTTCTCAAGGCCTGATAATGAGTGATTAAAGGTCTCTTCAGACCTGGATATATGGGCTGTAATAAGGCCTTGGTTGAACCAGTTATACGTGATTTATTTAAGTTGAATCTTGAATGAGTATGAGATGTTTGTGATTGCATAAACTGATATAGTGTTGGATGAATGGATTCGACATTCCGCATCTGTGTGCTTCTCTTACTACTCTCTATGATATCACTCCAACAGTATTTTCTTTAACAAGACATTTCATGGGTATTTAAGGGATGCATATATTGATGAACATAATGTACTTATTTATATAAGCTAATTGATATCTATATTTCCAACTTCAATTTCCATCTTCTGTTCCCCTCACTAAAATTTGTTGTTGTTAGTAATATGATAATAGTAAAAAGGAGTGGCAACTTATCATTGTTAGGCCAATTAGGCCCTGGTCAGAACAACACACCAAGCAACAGGCAGCCCTTAGATGGTCAAGCGGAGGGTGCCAAACCTAAAAGTTCTGGAAAGCCACACTGCCTAGGACATCTGGAAGTGGAGGGTATTTATTCAAGAGGCAGCCCAAGTGCTAAGACGACCAAAAATGACTATTGTTCTAACTAAACCTATTCAAGGGGTGGACAGCCCGCCCGGCCCAATCAAGCCCGAAGCATCTCAGCTGGGCTTGGGCCTGGATTTTAAGCTACAAGCCAAGCCAAGCCTAAAATATGAGCCAAGCTCTCCTATTAAATGGGCCAGACTCTAATTTTGGTCAGCCTAGCCTGAGCTCAGTCCTCCATCCTCCTCCTCCTGCTGCTCCTCCTCTCTGTCTCCCCCTTTCTCCCCTCATTCCTTCCACATTCTAGATTTTTTTTAAAAAAAAGAAAATTAAGAAAACCCCAGACCAGCCTGAAGCTTGAGTGAGTATCAGGCTCAGGCCTAAGAAATAGGCTTGAAGCCAGGCCAGGCTGGGTCTGACTAATTTTACTCATACCTTGGGCATAGGCTGCTGGACAAACAGGTCTAGTGTTGACCCTAGAACTACAAATGCTCATGTTAGCCAAGTCATGGGCATGAACATGTTTTAGTGCTCTAGTTTGTCAAAGTTTTATGCTCCAAATTTTAAAGATAAAACATTCATCAGGTTCCTAGGTGTATCCAAAATTATATTTAGTGCAACTAATATTTTAATTTATTTTTTAATACCTAGACTCTACAAAGTCAAATATTGAATCCTTTTCTTCAAGATGTTTTTTGAATGATAAAACTAAAATATTGGATGTAAAAGACTTGCAATATGAGAAATTACATGTTAGGACAAGTACAATATATATGGTACCATTTGAATATATAGTGTAACCAGCTATGCAGAATCCATAGTAATTCTGCTATGGTTAAGAAAATGAACTTTGTACATATAACACTAACCAGTCAAGGAGGGTTACTTTGAATGTGATATTTAAGCACATATGTTCACGCATCTTGAATATTCTGATTTAATTAGTATATTCATGCCAGTGACTTGGATATATGGAGTACCTATTTCATTATTAAAATAACTAGCAATTACAATTTACTGTTGTTAGAACCCTAAATCATTGGTCAAGCATCTAGAGATGCACAAACTATTAATACAGAGTTCTGAGTTAATAATATACATTGTTTTAGCCAGTAGAGGTTTAATGTCAAAAAAAAAAAAAAAGAGGCAATTTTCTCATGCAAGATCACACCTTAAAGACAAGGATTCAGTAGTGAAGAGGATAGGTTAAATAACCTTAAAATAAGTCCAATAAAACATAGGACAAGGAAAAAGCTCAAGGTCTACTTGGAGATTTGTCGATAATTTTCGCAACTTTAAATGAGTTTACATCTATAATAACTTCATACATTTTACAACATTTTTGCCAAAAACGAACTAAAGCAACATGCAGAAGGAACTTTTAATTATCCTGGGAAATCGTAGCGTCAAATGATCCTAAGAACTTACTCGCCTTAAGTTGTATATGAGCCTCTCTTCTTCTGTCATCAACTTTTTTCTCAATTTCTTTGCACGTCGGATTTCCCTTAGCGTTTTGCCTGTTTCTCTTCGCATTCTCTTCTCCACCTTACTCCTCATGCTCCTTCCTCTGGCCGTAGACATTAACCGAGACCCACTTACACAGCTCAATGTAGACAGGGAAGAAGAGTACATGTCATTTGGTAACCGGGGTTTGATAACATTATTGGATTGCATCAGCCATGATATATCTCCAAACAAAGAACTCCTATCATAACAAACCCAAAATAATAATAATAATAATAAGAGAGAGATCAGAGACCAGTATCAACAGAAACAGTCATTCCATTAAAATTTTATACCCACTGTAAGAACAGACATTAATTTAGCATTAAGCTATCTATCCACCTGTTTTGGAGAAATAACATGGTCCTCAAACAACGCCTCTGAAAGTTCCTTAGTGCCCACATGTTGAACATTGATGTCTGCAGAAACAGTCTTATAAACTTTCAAAGAATAAAAATAAAGCAGTAATTTTGAGAAAGCTTCGGCAAGCACCTACCACGCAAGCCAGGTCAGATTTTGTAAAATTGGGATGTGCTGCAAATATGTTGTGCAACATAAAGATGGATGCGAATTGCAAAATTTGAATCATTGAATAAGCCCATGAGGAATTTGTTTCTAACGAATCTAGACCCCAATTAAAAATCTCTAAACAGCTATCAAAGCTAGGTAATCCATAGATTCATTAATCAATTTATGTGCCTCAAAACCAGGATTCGCCGAACCAGCCCAAAGCAGACAGTTTGGCGCGTGCCGAACCATGCCGACAGCTAACCGGTGCAGTTCGAGCATCCAATTCGGAACACCGGTGAAAATAGAGCGAGGGAGAAGGAAAGGGAAGAAGAGAGAGAGAGAGAGAGAGAGAGAAGGAGAGGGAAGGAAAGGAGAAGGTCAAAGGAGGCCGACGGTGACCCGGCATGGCCACCGGAGGACTGTTGAGGCCTCCAGGGCTACATAGTCCTTCGCAAGATGCGAGTCACCTTCCCCTCCTTCCTCTTCCCTCCCTTCCCCCCTCTCTCACTCTATCTCTCTCTAGTCTCATTTTCTCTCACTAAAGACCGTGGAGCCTCGGAGGTCTCGGCGGCCTCTGCGGCCTACCGATGGCCACCACCAGTGTCTCCACTAGCCTCCATTTCCCTCTCTCCCCTCTCTCTCTTTCTCCCTCTTTTTCTCTCTGATTCATCTCTCATTTCCATATCGGTTTGGGTCCAATACGGTCCGATACAAGGACGTACTGCTCGTACGGCCAGCCATCTGGCACAGCATTCGATTTCGAGTCGGCAATCCTTGCTCAAAACCAAACACATTGAAATGAAATAGACTCCACTACTTAAACCATCAAAATGTACACCAATTGAAACCAATACCCTATAATCCACTGATCAAGGAACTCATCATCTGAGGTCTAGATTGAAGAACTTCTAGATAAACTTTGATAGGAATGAGAAGAGACCCTACCAAAAATCAAGATTGACAAAGTTGCTAAGGAGAAAACAAGCAGAGGAAACAAAAACAATAAGGTGACATATAGAGTGAGAGAGAGAGAGTGAAGTGAGAGAGAGGATCCCTACTAGGTGCCACCAGCTACCATCCACCACACACCATCCATCATCCACGCCATGGAGGAAGAGGAAGAATTAAAGATGGCGATGCGAACCATAAGCCCTAATCGATGATCCTTAGATATTTGAATTGAATTTGAAACAAACATCAAAATTGAAAGCCGAAGCCGATAGCAACAGAGGAATTAGGATTGCGGGCAAGAAGGTTTATGTGGTGGTAATGGTGAAAGGGTGGAAGAAAGGCTAGGGTACCTGCACAATTTGCCCAACCAGTATCCAAACTTTTTTAATATCCTACTACCCGAACCCATCCCAAACCCAAACACAAAATTATCCAAAAATCCCAAACCTGTCCCCCTAAAAATTGGTAAACCCGCCAGGAATCCAAACCCAACCGATTAACCTTTATCCAAGTTGGGTCATTTGGGTACCTGAACTGGCCCCATCAACCCAACACCCACCTGATCAATTCAAATATCATATAAAATTAAAATTTGAAAGCAGTGATTTGCTATGGATAATCAAGACAATGAATCCAAAAAAGCAATGCTATAACGCCCAGAAAAATGATAATATGGACATGAGGGATTCCTTTTGATTGAACAACAGATAAATATCAAACATCTAGAGGATAAAAAATGAAAAATTATAGATTTCTATTGGCCCAATCATAGACTATTGACCATAGCAATAAATGCATATTTTTAAGATAAAATGATGGAAATCAATTAGACAAACTCACTTAATCCAAGAGATGATGCTTGCAAGTGCTTGCAGTGCAAACAGACAAGCAAGAAATGATTTTTGGATAGTAATGCCTTTACCTAGCATTAATATCCTATTACGGGGGTGGGGGAATATCTATTACAGAAGGCTCGAAAACATATGAAAACATAAAATATACTTTATGTCTGAACATTCAAACAAGGAGGCATTTGTTAGAGTCTAATCAAATACCATAAATGAGCTTATCTTGATAAAAACCTGATCGATTGTAAGTTGTAATTCATAGTTGATGGGTTGTAACAATTAAAAGTTAATTTATAATTCTAGAAGAGTACAAGCAACATTTAATGAAATGTTGGATGGTCAAAGAGTTGTGTTGAGTCCAACAGTTATATTAAGAAGACTAGGAGACACTAATGTGACTAAGCTGTTAGAATTCAACAAAAAGCTTCTTATTAAAAATTTGTTCCTTTTGCATTTTGCCCCTTATTTCTCTAGCACCCAACAATAGCATCCCTATGATAAATGTTGCCAAACTATGAAACAGTGGGATGCATCCTACATGTACATCAAACATCAGATGAAAGAAAATCATTACTCTCACCATTTGACATCTTTCACAAAGCCTAAGCAAAAAAATAATTGACATTAATAATTATAAGTTTCACATGAATTGGGGTTGCAATTACTAGTGTCATCAACTCTACATATGGATACTTGGATTTCACGTTTCAAGCAAGCTTGCTGGTCTTGCTTATATGCATGTATCAAGTATATGACCAATCATGTAGACAATGATAAAATACTCAAATCGAATTGTTTTGTAGTTCCACAATATTCTAACCTAAAACATGGAATAAAATAAATAAATAATAAAATAATTACTAACATGCCATGCTGATTTTGTGATGACAGTTTATTAAAGCCACACCAACAGATTCTGATGTCCACAGCTACTGCTAACCATTAAAAACACAGAATTTATAGAACTGCTGCTTTGTTTTGTTTGATTCCCATATGTAATGACTGATATATACATCAAAAAGCAGTGAAGAAATTGCTTTTTTTTAGGTTAAAATTGGTTTCTCTGATTCCAAGCATGACTCCTACCCAACCTTTCAAAACAATAGACCACCTCCTATCTCACAAAGCTAGCTAATGTTCAGATGGTAAGGAAAAGGCCATTTTAAACCATGAGCCTTGAGTTGTCTCTCTCATTCTGTTGTGGCCGGTGCAAGACACGCATTTAGCGCTTGGAGTTGAATAGCGTGAGAAAGGCCCTGTTGATACATCCACATGACAGTTCAGAAAGGTGATACTTACCCTAGCGCAAGTCTCACACCATGGATTTGGTATCATAGTTATATTATCATGAGAACAGAACTCCATGAATTGAAAATGTAGCAGCCAAAGAAGAATCCTTTCGATTAAAAATCCCCAAAAACCCGCAAAATATCATGCTTCTAACAAGATTAAGCTCTCAAAACCTCAAGGGACCAACTCGCACAAAATCCCATGTGCTTGAGAAAAAACCCCAATCGGAAATAAAGAAACCCCTCCAATCTCCTCAGGTGCTCTCCTTCCCAACAGAGAATGAAATGAAAAGAAAAAGAAACGAAAAGAAAAGAAAAAAATAATCACGGAAAACGTCTAACCTTTCAATTTTTTTCCTTCTTTCCTTTGTTTTCGTTGATATTTCCGAAGGAGTCTCAATCGGGTGGGAGGCTTGGTGCGGCCGAACAGGGAGGCTCGAGCGATGGTTAGGTTTTTGTGCGGGGTATTTATATATAATAGTTTAAAGGGTAAAATATATTATCAATGAATTTATAAAAGAAATGCGAATTGGTTCAAACCTTGGGTACCCGAAAAAAGCGCCCCCCGCCACCCCCCTCCCCTCCTTAGGCGAGACGAAAGAGAGCACATGGAGAACCATTTACGGTGATCCATGCTGCCTATATAATCTGGACCATCCGATCAGAGTCATGGGACATCCGGCCATAGAAATATGTGATGAAATATCATCAGGACACCGGCTATATGTGGCAGCCTTCTTTCAAATTCTTAGTTAATTCACTCTAATTTGTAGATGAAATTTAGCTTGTTTGGATACAAGTTGAGGCAAGCATTGCTTCTTCAATTAAGAATCTTACTAAAGGATCTTAATAGTTGAGATTCAACATAATATTTGAAATTATATTCCTGCAAGCATCAAGATGATCAGCTGGATATATCATGATGCTACAATTCATAATCAATATTCCTGTTAATTTTCCATGGCATCTAAGACTTCTTCCGACATTGCTCTCAGTCAAACCATATATTTCCTCGGACAAGCATAATCACAAAGAACAAGTTCAATTCCCCATTTCAAAAATGGGTTTATGCGCTATACTACTTCACCAACATATAGATATCATTAACAAAAAGTGTTGCTCAACCATAATGTATCTAAGCTAATCTTGTTTTAACCAATCATTCATCCATGTCAATCTTTTTTAAGAAATATTTTTCATGGTTATCTAGTTTAAGTACAATATATACCAACCAAGCAATAGTGCAAATAAAAAAAATACATAGTATATATTATTATTTTGACTAATAATAATCTTTTTTTTTTATAGTTTTGATAGATAATCTTATGTGGAACCATATGCTAGTTCGACCAGCAGTGTTCAGTTACTAAGTATGAGCACATTACCATCTTAGACAATCTCTTTTGTCTACTTGTCAAGTCATCGTTATTTTTCTTATCACTTCTTGAATCTGGAACATAACGTGGCCATATTATTAAAGAGTACATCCCATGATAATACAAAATCAATCGATCATAATCTTAAATAAAAATAAATGATTCAATCATCATCCAACGAATAATTAAATAAATGCTAGTTCAAAAGAGACTAAATCAAAATAAAGATACCAAAATTCATATATCAAAATTTATAAATAGTTAACTATAAATCTATAATCATCCAATAAACTTGTATTCAATTTTAAAATTTTCAAATTTACTAATGCAAAGGCCCCCAAGAATAGATCATGCATCGTTCCTAACTTTATTCATCTATAAAAGAAAATGAAAAAGAAAAAGATATGAGCTACACTGGCTCAGTGAATAAATCTTATACTTTTTTACTAGATTAAGCATAATTTTTTCTATGATAATACGTCATTATAAAAATAATAAATATTATAAAAATAATATTTTATAAAAATAATATAATAAATAAGTCATAAAGATAATCATGCATGTAAAAATCATGATATTTCATAAACATAATTCATAAATCATTCTTGTCATATATTCATATCATATTTTAAAATATTATTCACAGATATTCATACTATGATCACTTTATATCCATCATAGGACTATGTTTCTTAATCAACAAAGTTCTCATTTCATATATCAATGTTGTACCCGTTGGTGTGACCATATTTTTTATAGATGCTAGCTTTGAGTGTCAATTTTTTTCAATTTTAGGAATTTGTTTATAACTATCTGAAAGCCTTTAAAATCTTTATATCATTTTCTTAAAGTATATATATATATATATAGAAAAAATAATAAAATTATATTTCACAAACATGTTATTTTTATAAAATATATTCATGGAATCACTTATCATAATAAAATATTTATTTTATTTTATATATGTTGATTCTTTATTTTATAAAAAATATAATTTCATCAACAGCAAATCATATGCATAGAAAATATGATAATATAAAAATAAATAAGAAGCATAAAATCTACTTACCTCATCCATCCTAGATCTTCAAATTTTATTAGGAGAATCAACTAATCCTATTTAAAATATTAAAAATATAATTTAATTTTTATTTGATAAATTTAATAAATTAAATCATAAAAAAGAATATTGTTGATGGTCGGTCCAACATGTCAAATGGGTCAAATCTAAATGACTCGATCAAAGAATCATGAAGTATGACTTGAATTAGAGCCAAGATCGATCAATAAGGTTCATCAATAATGGATTTCAAATCAAAATCAAGGTAATTGATCCAATAGACTCCTCAAGCACCATGACTATCCTGGGTCTCTTTGGGTCAACTTAGATCTATAGACAAGGGAACAAGACTTTAAACTAGGTCCTTGGTCAGCTTAGAGAGAGTAAGAGAGAGGGTAAAGAGAGCAAAGAGAGAGAGGAGAGAGACAACTTTCTCTTTTCTTTCTTTTTTTCTTTCTTCTTTTTGTTTTTTTCTTCTCTAGCCAAACGTGGTAGGAAGGATAGGAGGGTGGTCAATGGTCCAGCAACCAAAGGTCTGGTAGTGGACAATGATGTGCGGCCAATGGAGATCGATAGTGGATGGTTGCTAGTGGTGACTGGCTAGCGAAAAGTCAAAGAAAAAAGATTGCAAAAGTAGGAAAATCGAGCTTCTTCTTTATTTTTGGCCATTGGTCAATCACCAGCATCTATGATTTTATTGTGGAGGGTCTTAAGGAGGCCAGGCAATCCGACCAGGTCTTCAGCATCATAAGGCACAACGGGTGGCTAAGAAAAAGGGAAACAAATCAAAAAATAGGGGATGCAAAATAGGAGTTCTTCTTTTCTTAGTTTTTCGATGAAATCCAGGGCTGGCGACGATGTTTAAGGTCATAACAAAAAATGGAAGAGAGAGAAGATGGAAACGGGCCTTTATCTTAGCTCCATGGGCTCTCAAACCCCAATTTCTAGTGATAACATATGTTGTGAATTCAAAGTGAGAAGGGGGCATAATGATTGCCAATTTTGGTGGTGTGGGTTTGAAAGAAAGCAAGGATTCTTATTTATAGAGGTGGAGGGCTATGGTTTGCTACCCTCCAACCTCCCTTAGATCTCCGACTCCTACCATGAGTCGTTGAGGAAGAAGACTCCCATCAGAAGTCTCAGAAGTCTTCTTCATAACTTTTTTTCTTATATAGGGATTTGGGTTGACTCAATGATAAGCAAGTCCAATAGATCAGGATATCATATTCTACTTTTCTTAAAAGAATTTCATCCTCGAAACTTAACATATCTTTATTCTCAAATAAGTAATGGTACTCAGTCTTCATGTCATCTTTACCATACTTTCGCTATACAACTCTAATTTAAACTCATGCTTCTAAAACTCAATACTGTAGACCAATTTTTTTTAACCCTATAAATCAGAAACCTAAGTCTATTTATATTCATGATCAAATTTATTGCTCTAATATCATAAAATATCATGTCGCAAATCTAGAACACAATATGATCATACTACTGAGGGGTACAATCCATAATAATATGAAGCCAATCATCGTGATCTCAAATAAAAATAAAATATCCAAATCGTCCATCAAATAATTAAATAAATACTAGTTAAAAGTGACTAAATCTAAATAAAGATATCAAAATCCATGTCTCAAAATTCATAAATAGTTGACTACAAGTCCATAATCATCCAATAAACTAAAATTCAGTTTTAAAATTTTTAAACTTGCTAGCCCAAACACCTAAGCCCGAATCATCAATCATTTCTAACATTATTCATCTACAAAAAAGAATGAAGAATAAAGAGGTATAAACTACACCTACTCGGTAAGTAAATCCTATACTTCCTTGCAAGATTAAGAATAATTTATTTATAATAATGCATTATTATAAAAATAATATATATTATAAAAATAAAATATTTCATAGAACAATACAATAAAACATGTCATAAAGACAATCATACGTGCAAAAATTATAAACATTTCATAAATATGATTTATAAGTCATTCTTGTCATATATTCATATCATGTTTTAAAAGATTACTCACATATACTTGTACTATGGTCATCTTTTATCCATAATAGGGCCATGTTTCTTAATCAATAGAGTTCTTATGTCATATACCGATTTTATACCTATTGGTAAGGCTATGTTTCTTATGGATGCGTCCTGGATGTTAACTTTCCTAATTATAGGAATTCGTTCATAATTATCTGAAAGTCTTTAAATCTTTATATATTTTTTTTAAAATATACATATACATAGATAAAAAAATAATAAAATTTATATTTCATAAATATGCTATTTTTACAAAATATATTCATGGAATCATTTGTCATAATAAACATGCTTTTTTATTTCACATATGCTAATCCTTTATTTTATAAAAAAATATGATTTCATCAATAATAGATCTATGCATAAAAAATATGATAATTTGGAAATCAATAAGAAGCGTGAGATCTACTTACCTTGTCCATTATAGATCTTCAGATTTCGTTGGAAGAATCGATTGATTTTATTTAAAATATTCAAAACATAAGCAATTTCTATGTGATGAATTTAATAAAATTAAATCATAAGAAAAGAAGGCTATTGATTGGGTGGTTGGTCCGATAGGCTCGATGGATGAGATCTAAATGACTTGATCAAGAAATTATAACATATGATTTGTGTTGGTGCAGAAATCCGTCGCCGCCGGGGGTCGCCGCAATCGAGGCCGCTGGAAGCCGCCGGGGACCTGCAAAACGAAGTCCCGTCCGGAACCGATGGGGTGGTGGCTCCGGCAGGACCCTCCGACGGTCAAGTTAGTTTCCGACCAACAGTAATGGAGTGCTCGGAATGAGTTCCGTGCTTAGATGTGAGGAGGAGAGCGAGTCGAGAGTTTAGAGAGCTTAGCCTTAGTATGTCGGGAGGGGTCCTTTTATAGCGGAGCTTAGTTGATGGTGACGGCTGTGCCGTCTGGCAGAGAGTCGTCGGGCAGCATGGAGCTTGGTACGGAGAGGAAGGCGTCGTCCGGTAGATCGTGGGAGCCGTACCGGCGAGCCGTGGGCCGCATGGAGTCCGGTACGGAGAGGAAGGCGTCGTCCGGTAGATCGTGGGAGCCATACCGGCGAGCCGTGGGCCGCATGGAGTCCGGTACGGAGAGGAAGGCGTCGTCCGGTAGATCGTGGGAGCCATACCGGCGAGCCGTGGGCCGCATGGAGTCCGGTACGGAGAGGAAGGCGTCGTCCGGTAGGTCGTGGGAGCCATACCGGCGAGTAGTCGGCCGCATGGAGTCCGGTACGGAAAGGAAGGCGCCGTCCGATCTTGCTGCAGGCGATGGTTCATCCAACGGAGTTCGGACTTGTAACAGAGTTCGGCCGAAGGGGAAGCTGGGGGAGTTCGTCTGGCTGAAGGGTCGGCCATCTGTAGAGTTCGGCCGCTGAGAGGCCCGAAGAAGCTCGGCTGGCCAGTTGAAGGACTTCGGTTGCTAGTTGGTTCGGCCAGGGCTCGCTGAGGAGTTCGGTCGCCTAGGGTCGGTCCGAAGGAGTTCGGCTGCATGGGCTCGCCTGGAGTCGGTCCGAAGGAGTTCGGCCGTGGGAAGTCCGAAGGAGTTCGGCCGAAGGGAAAACCCGGGAGGAGCTCGGATGGCCGAACGGGCGTCTGGGAGGAGTCCGTCTCCTGAAGAAGTCCAGCCGCTTGGAGTCCAAGGAGCTCGGCCGTCAGGAAGTTCGGCTGGCGGTGGGAGTTCGTCCTCTAGGCAGTTCGGCCCGGACCTTGGCGCAGGGGAGTTCGGCCTCTAGGCAGTTCGGCCCGGACCTTGGCGCAGGGGAGTTCGGCCTCTAGGCAGTTCGGCCGTGGTAGGGGCTCGGCCTGGCGCCTGGCGCTAAAGCTCTTCAGCGGCTACTGGTTACATTGGGCTGAGCGTCGGGCCGGGCTTCGGCAGGAGCGGGATTTATCCCCAACAGTAGCCCCCCCACTCCCGAGTTCAAAAATTGAAGGAAGGGAGTACCAAAACAGGCGACTGCCGAAGTCTTCTTCCAGGCTCCGCATCTGAAGCTCGGGGAGGTCTCATCTCCAGCCAAGATTGACGCTGAAGTTGAGGCTGAGGCTTGGGGGAGACCTCATCTTCAGTCGATGTTTGGAGTTGAAATGGAACTCGTTTCCAGCTAAAGTCGATGAAGCTGATGTTGAAGCCGAAGTAAATCTTCGCCTCCTTCGGTCGAGGTCGGATTTCGAGCTCCTCGGGGGCGACATTATCTTCGTCAGTTGAAGTCGACTCGAGGGAGACCTCCTATCTTGCAGCCGAGGTTGAAGTGCGCGCTCGGGGGAGATCTTATCTCCTACGGCCGAGCTTGTTCCTCGGAGGGGATCTTATCTCCTGCGGCCGAAGTGAAGTGCGCGCTCGGGGGAGATCTTATCTCCTGCAGCCGAGCTTGTTGTTCGGGAGAGATCTTATCTCTGGCCGAACTTTGCCTTCGGGAGAGATCTTATCTCTGGCCGAGGTTGCGGTCGCTCGGGAGAGATCTTATCTCTGGCCGAGGTTGTCGCTCGGGAGAGATCTTATCTCTGGCCGAACTTTGCCTTCGGGAGAGATCTTATCTCTGGCCGAGGTTCACGGTTCGGGAGAGATCTTATCTCTAGCCGACCTTGTTGTTCGGGAGAGATCTTATCTCTGGCCGAACTTTGCCTTCGGGAGAGATCTTATCTCTGGCCGAGGTTACGGTCGCTCGGGAGAGATCTTATCTCGCTCGGGAGAGATCTTATCTCTGGCCGAACCTTGGTCGCTCGGGAGAGATCTTATCTCTGGCCGAGGTCGCGGTTCGGGAGAGATCTTATCTCTGGCCGCTCGTGTTGCCCTTTGCCTTCGGGAGAGATCTTATCTCTGGCCGAACTTTGCCTTCGGGAGAGATCTTATCTCTGGCCGAGGTTACGGTCGCTCGGGAGAGATCTTATCTCTGGCCGAGGTTTCAACGGTCGCTCGGGAGAGATCTTATCTCTGGCCGAACTTGGCCTTCGTTAGGACGAGATCTCCTGTCTCTGGCCGAGGTTGTTCACGGTTCGGGAGAGATCTTATCTCTGGCCAGAACTTGTTGTTCGGGAGAGATCTTATCTCTGGCCGAACTTTGGCCCTTCGGGAGAGATCTTATCTCTGGCCGAGGTTCAACGGTTCGGGAGAGATCTTATCTCTGGCCGAACTTGTTGCGCGTTCGGGAAGAGATCTTATCTCTTGCCGAACTTCTGTTCGGGAAGAGATCTTATCTCTGGCCGAACTTTGCCGCTCGGGAGAGATCTTATCTCTGGCCGAGTTTGCCTCCGGGAGAGATCTTATCTCTGGCCGAAGTTGCCGCTCGAATCAGGACGAGGTTCTCCTCCTGTTCCTAACACGGCGACTATCGACTGCTTCTTTTCCAGCCATTACATAGTTTTGGCGCCCAAAAATAATACACTGTTGGAAAGGGAAGGACTTTATTGAAAGGAAGTTACTGGCAATTTTTTCCCTGAAATTTTCTGTGACCCAGGGTCGTGGTAGTAGCATCGTTCCTCCGCGCTTCCCCACGCGGACGACCTTTCCCATTTCATTCGAGCTTCCTTGCGTTGAAGCGTGCTTCTGTTGGCTTCTACGCTGGATCCTGGAGTGATGCTGACGACGTTGTGAGGCGGCCGACCTTTGTTGTTTCTCGTTACGGCAGCGCCTTGCACCGATCTTTAGACTGGCGTCGAATGAATTCTACCCAGCCGCCCCTTTCTGATGAGTTCCTCGATTTCATCTTGGAGCTGGATGCATTCCTCAGTGTCGTGGCCGTGGTCGCGATTGGTAGAGGCAGTACTTGCTTCGGTCACGTTTGTTTGGGGGAGACCGTAACCTTTCTGGTCTGGGGAGTTGGTCCTTAACTTCGGTGAGGATCTGTGCTCGAGGAGCGTTGAGGGAGGACATAGTCGCGAAATCCTTTGGGAGGTGGGCTTCTTCCGCGCTTCTCTGCAAGCTCGAGGGGTTCGGGCCCGCCTGCTACCGGAGGGAGTCCGTGAACGCAGCCGAACTTCATTCGGCTCCCTGTCGCCCGTCAGCCGCTCCCTTGAGGTTTCTTCGTCCCTCAGCTTGAAGGCTTCTTCCGCACGGGCGTATCTCTCGGCCCGAGCTAGCAGGTCGGCGAAGTCCCTGGGATACCTTTTTTCCAGGGAGAACAACAAGTCATTCTTCTGAAGGCCGCCCTTGAGGGCGGCCATGGCGACTGATTGGTCTAGGTTTCGGACCTCCAACGCGGCGGCGTTGAACCGGGCCACGTAGGCCCGGATGGGTTCCCCCTCCTTCTGCCTGATGGCCATCAAAGAATCCGAACCTCGGCGTGGTCGCCTACTACTGATGAAGTGGGCTGCGAACTGTTGACTCATCTGGTCAAACGATAAGATGGTTCTCGGCTTGAGCGTCGAGTACCAGTTTCTGGCAGCTCCTTTGAGGGTAGAAGGGAAAGCCCGGCAAAATATGGCATCCGACGCACCGTGAAGCAGCATCGTCGTCCGGAAGGCTTCCAAGTGGTCGACCGGGTCGGCGGTCCCGTCGTAGCTTTCGAACCGCGGGAGCTTAAAGTTCGGCGGGACCGGTTCCTGCATGATTCCCTGCGAGAAAGGAGGGTCTGCACAAACGTCATCATCACGCGAGGGGGGACGAAGTTCTTCAATTCGCTGGTTCATCTCCAAGAGCCTTTGGTCCAGCAGGTCCTCACGGTTTCTGATCTCCAAGGCTTTCTGGTGAGATGGGCGCGAGGCTTCACCCTTGGTCGATCCATGATCCGAACAAGGGTTCTCCCTCCTCCGCCTCTCCAATCCGGGTATCGGAGGTCGGTCTGCCCAGGCCGGTCGCTCTTGGACCGGATCATCCGACTTCGGAGAGTCCCATGCCAGTCGGGCTGGCACTGGGACTTGTTGGTGCAGCACCGCCTGCACCGCCTCCGTGAGACCACGAACGTGCTGGATGAGCTGGTTGAACTGCTCCGTATCCACTGCGACTATAGACGGGGGCTGAGTCACCGGGGCCGGAGCAGGGACTGACGGACTCGGAAGGGATCGAGCCGCGGAAGCCGTCGAGCGCCGCGTCGAAGCCCTTCTAGGGGGCATTTCCTCTTTCCAGAGAAGGAATTCTGAAGAGGGAGAAGAGAGATCCGGAGCAGGGGAGGGAAATCGTCGCCGAGCACTCCTTTAAGAACAAGGGAACCTCGAAGGTTCAGTCCCTCGTTCCCACAGACGGTGCCAATCTGTTGGTGCAGAAATCCGTCGCCGCCGGGGGTCGCCGCAATCGAGGCCGCTGGAAGCCACCGGGGACCTGCAAAATGAAGTCCCGTCCGGAACCGGTGGGGTGGTGGCTCCGGCAGGACCCTCCGACGGTCAAGTTAGTTTCTGACCAACAGTAATGGAGTGCTCGGAATGAGTTCCGTGCTTAGATGTGAGGAGGAGAGCGAGTCGAGAGTTTAGAGAGCTTAGCCTTAGTATGTCGGGAGGGGTCCTTTTATAGCGGAGCTTAGTTGATGGTGACGGCTGCTGTGCCGTCTGGCAGAGAGTCGTCGGGCAGCATGGAGCTTCGGTACGGAGAGGAAGGCGTCGTCCGGTAGATCGTGGGAGCCATACTGGCGAGTCGTGGGCCGCATGGAGTCCGGTACGGAGAGGAAGGCGTCGTCCGGTAGATCGTGGGAGCCATACCGGCGAGCCGTGGGCCGCATGGAGTCCGGTACGGAGAGGAAGGCGTCGTCCGGTAGATCGTGGGAGCCATACCGGCGAGCCGTGGGCCGCATGGAGTCCGGTGCGGAGAGGAAGGCGTCGTCCGGTAGGTCGTGGGAGCCATACCGGCGAGTAGTCGGCCGCATGGGATCCGGTACGGAAAGGAAGGCGCCGTCCGGTCTTGCTGCAGGCGATGGTTCATCCAACGGAGTTCGGACTTGTAACAGAGTTCGGCCGAAGGGGAAGCTGGGGGAGTTCGTCTGGCTGAAGGGTCGGCCATCTGTAGAGTTCGGCCGCTGAGAGGCCCGAAGAAGCTCGGCTGGCCAATTGAAGGACTTCGGTTGCTAGTTGGTTCGGCCAGGGCTCGCTGAGGAGTTCGGTCGCCTAGGGTCGGTCCGAAGGAGTTCGGCTGCATGGGCTCGCCTGGAGTCGGTCCGAAGGAGTTCGGCCGAAGGGAAAACCCGGGAGGAGCTCGGATGGCCGAACGGGCGTCTGGGAGGAGTCCGTCTCCTGAAGAAGTCCAGCCGCTTGGAGTCCAAGGAGCTCGGCCGTCAGGAAGTTCGGCCGGCGGTGGAAGTTCGTCCTCTATGCAGTTCGGCCCGGACCTTGGCGCAGGGGAGTTCGGCCTCTAGGCAGTTCGGCTCGGACCTTGGCGCAGGGGAGTTCGGCCTCTAGGCAGTTCGGCCGTGGTAGGGGCTCGGCCTGGCGCCTGGCGCTAAAGCTCTTCAGCGGCTACTGGTTACATTGGGCTGAGCGTCGGGCCGGGCTTCGGCAGGAGCGGGATTTATCCCCAACAATTTGGATTAAGGCCAAGATTGATTAATAGGATTCATTAATAATAGATTTCAAATCAAGGCCAAGGTGATTGATCCGATAGGCTGCTTAAGCATCATAATGGTCTCGAGCCTCTTTGGGTCAACTTAGATGCATAACCAAGGGAGCAAAACTTTGAATTGGATCCTTGATCAGCTTAATTAGATAGAAAAAGGGAGAGTATAAAGAGAGTCATGAGAGAGAGGAGAGAGAAAACTTCTCTCTCATTTCTTCCTTTTTTTTTATTCTTCTTTTTCTTTCTTTCTTCTTTGGCTGAACATGGGAGGAAGGATGAGAGGGTGGTCAATGGTCCAGCATTGGTCGGCGATGTGTGGTTGACGGGGGGTAGCAGTAGATGGCCACCTATAGTGACCAGCCAGTTAGGAATTAAAGAAAAAAGGACTGAAAAAGATGGAGAATCGAGCTTCTTCATTTTTGGCCGTTGACCAATCATCAGCGACCATGGTTTCATCATGGAAGGTCTTAAAAAGGTCGAGCAACCCATCTAGATCTTCGACATCATAAGGTACGATATCGGTGGCCCCTCCAAAAAAAAGAAAATAAATTGAAAAATAGGAGATGCAAAATAATCGTTCTTCTTTCTATGGTTTTCTGGTAGAAACGATGGCTTGGCTCTAATGGTCTCTTAAACCTCGATTTTTAGCAAGCATGATAATGGCATGCAGTGAATTCAAAGTGAGGAAGGGGCACAAGGATTATTGGTTTAGGTGGTGTGGATTCGAAGTTGAAGCAAGAATTCTTATTTATAGAGTGGAAGGCTATAGTTTGCTACCCTGCGACCTCTCTTAAATCTCCGACTCCTATCAAAAGCCGTTGAGGAAGAAGCCTCCCATCGAGAGTCTTCTTTATAGCCTTTTTTTTTTTTCCTCTTAGGTGGAGATTAGGCCGACCAAGTGATGGACTAGTCCAATGAACCGGGCCATCACTCCTCCATTCAAATTAATTGCTAGATTTTATCCCTTCATATAATCAAGTAGGCATTAGCAATAATATTATGTTGATTAAAATGTACATTGTCTCAATATAAATGATTAGAAATAAAATATTTGAATAAAATCTATCCTAGCTCAATATAACCTCATTTAGAAAGCATTAAAAGGCCATTTTTCAAGCATGCAAGAGGACGTTGTTTTAACTAACTATTAAAACAAAATACTTGTTAAATAAAATAAAACAACTAAAGGCATGTTTAAGTGTACATGATTCCAAGGAATTTCATGGTATATAGGCATTTCAAAGGAGATCCAAAACTTTAAGGGTATAAAATTCCAAGTGCTGTATGGAAAAAGATTTTAGAGTTTGAATTTCCATAACAACAATGAGATTTTTCAAACTTAAAAAAAAAAATCTAGATATTTTGGATTCTTCTTTTGCATGTTTTGCAAGCAATGACCGCATCGGATGGTAGTGCAGGAGGAATAGGCCCGTGCTTCCACAAAATTGACTCAGATTTGAAAAAGAGATGAATGCGAGCATGCATATGGAGAAGGAGATGAAGGCGGTGGTGATGGTGGTGGAGGGGGAGGTGGTGACGGCAGTAGCATTGGAGGGGTGGGAGAGGAAGGGGAGGAGGGAGAGGAGAACTTCAACCCTAGCACCAAGTCGAGGAAAAGGATGAGTGATTTCCACCATGGGATCCAAGCTTAACTCGACCTAATTGGGTGGGCTAAGGATCGGGCTTCTATTCGGATTCGAGCTCGAGATAGGCCAATGGTATAGAGTTTGGCTCGAAAAGAATATGAGCTATATATATATAAGGCCAAACCTGGCTTGATTTTATTTGACCCTAGCTCATGACCTGATCCGAAGTCAAGTTGGTCCGAGCCTATTTCCAATCTTACCTAAAATAGAGAAATTTGGAAAGATTCAACATGTTTTTTAGATGATTTTTTTTGAATTGAGATATCAAACAACATGATAAATCCAAATCTAAAGAAACGAATCAATTAAGTAGAGCATGTTTGGTTTGGGGAGTTAGATTCTGAAATATTATTATATGGGAGAGTTCTATTTTCATTTTGATTACAAGTAAAATAATAATATCCCAATCCCAAAAATCTAATTATAACTATTTTTAATATTTAAATTTTTTTTAATTCTAATTTTAGTCAACAATCAAATATGTCAAAGAGTATAATCTTTTCAATTATTATTTCAATCCATTTCGAATCGATTATTGCTCTAGAATCATATGACTTGTGTATTGGAATCCATCTGTTTTTGTTGGCCGACGTGATATTCGTCTCACACAACTGGTCATTCGTCCGACCAAGTCCATTTTATGTGGGACCAGACTGCCAAATCTCGGTCTTGGACTTACAGTACCGCTTCCCAATTAACTCGTGTCCTTTTTTTTTTTTTTTTTTTTGGTAAATATTAACTCGTTTCCTTCGATTTGCTTCTCCTCTCTCTTTCCTCCCCTTCTCCCGTTTGACCCATTTGCTGTTCCAATTCCGAAGCCTCCCTCGCCCTCGATCCAACTTCGAATCCATCAGTCCTTCCTAATCACAAAGAGATTTCGGGATCGTTGCGTTTCGTATCGAGAGGGAGGAGCGGAGATGAAGAGGTATCGGAATGGCGAGTTGTGGAACTTCGAAAGCCAGATGCCCGCGGCCGACGACGATAACGCTGGTGTCGTTCTTGGCGTCGACGGCGGTACCACGTCAACCGTCTGCGTCTGCCTGCCGGCGGCAACGCCCTCCGCTGGGCCCCTCCCCGACCCCCTCCCCATCCTCTCCCGCGCCGTCGCCGGTTGTTCCAACCACAACTCCGTCGGAGGTATCTTGATGTCTTCCCTCTCTATCTGTTTCTCTCTTGTGTTGCTTCTGTTGATCTTTAACCCATACGGGCGCATAGAAACACGCCTCCGGGGGGTCCTGGTAAGCCTATTTCCATACAGGTATTCATCTTGTAATGTGCTTTTGTATAAGTTAGGTCAATTTACAATCTATAATTGTTATTTGCTGTCGAATTTTTGGATACATGTTTATATTTTTCCTGAAGTTGGTCAATCTCCACATATTTCTTGGGTTGTTTTTTAACTAGGTTTTTTGTTTTCTTTGAAATATCATGTTTGGCATCACCCTGGTTTGTCCTTCTTCTCCATGTAGTTACATTGTATGATTATTGTCATTTATGGAGCTAAATGAGAGGTATGGTGATCCAATTACTTGTTTCTTTCTTGCTTATGCTTCATTTGGAAGGCTTTTGTCGCGTTTTGGAAGGCCTTTACATGAATTTCTTTGTTCTATAAAGGGATGAGGGTTTAGAAATCCATATAAATACCAACGATTGAATATTAAACCTCAGGCTTAAATAAGACCAGTGATGGCTATTAGAACATTAGCAACCATTAGTGGATTGAAGGTGGAGTTCTGTAGGTTAGGTGAATTTTGGCATGGGGCAAAGAAGAGTAACTATTTTCTTAGTTCAATAGGGCGTGCATAAGGCATTGTCCAGTAAGAAATGAAGAATTGGAGGAGCTAGATCTCAGGATGATGAACATTATCCAAATGCATATAGCTGATGAGGTGATGCATAACATCATGGACAAAGAATAAATGCTAACATTGTTGGAAATGTTGGATAAGTTGAATATGGCAAAGACTTGCTGAAATAGGATATTCCTGATGCAACTATTATGTGACCTGAGGATGAAAGAATCGAATAATCATCTGCAACAGAAGGAGATGTTGTACAGGTCTAAAAATCAACTGCATAACATTGATCTCACGGTGGAGGAAGGAAATAAGGCCCCACTCTTTTTACCTTCCTACTGCATTTTACCTCATATCCTTCTTCAGCAATACATGATAATTTTTTGATTATATGGTGCAATATGGTGAAACTGGATTAAACCACAATGCTGCTGTCCAATGATTTGAGATATAGTTGAGTGTTCTTTCTTTTTTTTTAAAAAAAAAAATTAGGCTGATGAATGGGGAGCTATTGCTATCTTGAGAAACAAGTGGAAGAGGAAAATAACCATAATGAAAATTGAACATACATGGTAAACATCTGAGGGAAGGGGCAAGGCATGCTGTAGGCAGTATGACCACATTTTTTTTTTTCAAGTAATGGGCTGCAATGCCTGGTTACATTCTGTACAGTCCAGTTCCCGGGAATGAAACATCACACGAGCCATGAAAGGGAATTAGAATCCTAGACCAAAATTCATCAACTGTTGTCGCAAAACATAGCGACCCAATCTCTGGGCTGCTTGCCGTTTCTGAAAAATGTGGAACTGAACATCATAAAGATGTTGCAGAGATTATTTGACATGCAATAAGCAAGGATTATAAGTAACAGCGACCTCCCATCTTAAGGTGCAATAACTGAATAGGAATCTCCTATCCATAATTTAGTAGCACATAAGACTGTTATGGCATGAAAATGCCTATCCATGCAGCAAACAACATGGCAAGAGGAACCATCCCTCCCGTAAATTGTTGGCATCCAGCCACCCCCACTCATGAGCAGTCCACTTTAGGTGTGCCTGTTCATAAAATGATTCTTCAATTGCAGCATTGGTCGCAAATCACAGTGATGATAATGATGTTGGAGATGATTTCACATTCTTTTTGGGTCTTGACATTCGTAACTTTGAGTGGTTTATATCTTTGCAGTTCTTATTATATTTACCTCAGGAGAGATCATTTGGTACTTTCTAAGGAGAAGCATTGTTCTATTGGGTAATGATTTACCTGCAGGGTTGCTAATGGAGAGATGGTGGAAATCAAGATGTTCAACCGAGAATTTTGGCTCAAATTTGAATTTCTACAAAGAGAAATTTGACTCAAATTAACTAAATTATGCTTTGAATGGTCTAATGCATGGTAGTAGGCATTGAATGCATAAAGTATGGTGGCTGGGGCATTAAAAGATTTTTACTACGTTATAAAATTGGTTGCTTATGAACTGTCTGATATGTGGTTGATGTGAGCATATACATTATAAATCATTTGGAATTGGATATCATATTATTCCAACACAAGATCATGGTTATTGATAGATTTTGCAATTTAAGCACCTCTTGGCTATGCTATGTTTCTTGTTTGTCTTTATAGCCAGAGGAGTAATAAACAGGGTGGTAATTAGGTTGACCATGGGAAGGGAGAGGACAAAATTTGGTTCTTTATATGGTTGCTTGATTCAATCTTGACAATTTTCTTTTTGTTTAATGGTGCTTGGGGTTACAATTTGATGGAAGAATATATTTAGTGGATGTGTGGGAGGTGACTGGACCTTCCTTTTGGAGAACAATTAAGTCCTACAAACTTGTGTAGGTGGTTTGCTTCTTATTCTAATGTGCCCTTAGGTATTGTAAACAGTATAATGAAAAGTTGTGGCAATAGATCTGATAGAATCTCCACCCCTCCCATCACACACACAATCTGCTCTCACAACTTGAGCAAATGTTGTTCAGTTGTTGACCCTGAAATGCTTGTGAAGGTGCTGAGTTCTCTCTCAGTTTTGTTGTTTTCAAACTGCAAGTTTAATCCTGTTTATCTTTTATTGTGAGGGACAATACATTTGATTAGAAGATTTTGAGAAGAGTCAGATTCCCCAAAAAAACCTAAAACTAACCTGCATGAGAATTAATGGAAGTTTGCATTAGCAGAGGATATGACCATCTGAAAGAAATGGATTGCAACTCTTGATTCACAAAGTTAAACTTAATATGATAATTTAATTTATCTTGCTTAATGCTTATGGGAAAAACATTTAATAGTTCAAAATAAATGTATGAAGATAAATATTTTGTGTGCTTTGATGATTCTTTTCAGTTTCCGATAGCATAGTAGTGAACTGCTAATATCATCTGATTAATCGATTTAAAGTTATTATACTTCTTAGTATAGCTACATAATTGGCAGAATAATGTCTATATATGTAAAGAATTCGGACCTTGATTAATAATTTTTATTGTAAAACTGATGACCATTGAAAGGGTTGTATTTATCTTGAGTTCTGCAGAAACTGAAGCTAGGAAGACCCTAAAGGAGGTTATAATTGAAGCCCTTTCAAAGGCTTGCTCTAGTCGTGCAGCTGTTCAGGCAGTTTGCTTAGCTATATCTGGTGTAAATCATCCTTCAGATCAACAGAGAATACTGGATTGGCTAAGGTCTGTCCCTTAACTTCATGGAAGCGACAGAACTATTTAAATCCTTTAATTCTTTTGTGACCCTAGATTCTTGTAAAATTTTTGCCTTCTCCATTCCAACAGGATGGCTTGCCAAAACTAAGACATTGGAATTTAGTATATTGCATATTCTTTTAAATAAAAATGCTATTCAGTTTTATGAGGGGATTTATAGTTCTGCTCTCTATTTTGTGATAATTTCCTCCCTAATGCCAGAATTGGTCCATTCTCAATGTTGCTTTAGTTAGATTGTTATCATAGTTGTTTAATAATTTGCTTTACCAATTCAAAGGACCGTACAACCAGACTGAAGAGTGTTAAATAAGTCTTCTTTCTATAAACTTGTTAAATAACTTTTCCTACTTTCATTTTTTTTATCCGAGGTAGTATATTTGCTAATTATATTTGTAAAAAACATATTTTTCCTAATGGAAATTTAACTTTCAGATGACAAAGGATATTCGTGGCATGTGGTGTCTCATAACTTTTGAAACATTTGCTAGCCAACATTTTGAGGCATACTGAAAAAGTATCATATTTGGAAATCTAACTTTGTAAGTGGACTTTGAATATCCATTCATGGAATTGTATCTAATACAAGGATAGAATTAAATGTGTTGATGGAAATTTTTAATTTTGTCAATGTAACTAAAGATGTTGGAAAAACATATTTCCATTCAGGTGACAATGGCCTTTAGTTATCTACAAATACTTGAGGACCACTTATCCTCCAGTTTGCATGCTTGTGGAGATTCACTTGCATTTTTAACCTTATTAGATGTCTCTATATTTGCACCCTATGGGTTTCCCAAAGAATGGATGATAGCTGTTGGTTATGGTTGTTGAGATGGCTTGGCTTTCTTAACCTTTTACTGGCTTATAGGTCCAATTAGATGATGAATAATTATGCCAAATCCTTGAAATTTACTCGTTTTGATAATTTAGGTGAACAAGTGAGGCATTGATCGATTATGATGCAGCTCTCAATCAGTGTCTTTAAAATATTGCACTCACATTTTCAATCAAAATTCTGATATATTTTTCCTTTTTGAGATTAAAAATCAAATTCTGTATAAAACATAGCCAAATCTATGTGATTATACAGACTATATTAAGGTTTGTCGTCTCAATACCAGACTCCATACCGGTACCATCTTACTATAGTATCGATACGTGGTTTAATATGGTACGAGATAGCATACCGAGTGTCAGTATGTATGAGACACTGTAGCGGTAGGAGACTAGTATGGTACGGTATGGGGTGTACTGGCGGTTCAGTCCGGCACGGTATTCCATAGACTATATAGTTATTAATTATAGTCAGATTACTAGATAACTCTTAACAAACTAAGTAGTTGTTAAATTGGAGAAACAATCACTAGATGCTACAACTACTTGCCCAAATAAAGATAATATGTATAAAAGATTGTAAGAAATCTACAGTGCCAAAAATGCGTATGTTGCCCTTCCCTCCCTCCCCCCTCCCACATGCACATGCTTTTTCCTCCTCCTTCCTGATTGTGTCGCTTTATTTGCAGGTCTTTCACTGCAGTGACTACACTGGTTGAACACGTGCCTCATTCAACATTATTTGTTTTTTGTTTCCCACACATATCTGTCTACAAATTAAAGGGCAATAATAGAAGATCATGGTGTGGAATAGCATTGTACTTGTGTCGATCTTTTTTCGTTGTTGGGTGTGGGCTGGTTTTTATTTTTGTATCAATCTTGGTAACTAAAAGATGATCGAGAATCCTCCATTGTCAATAAATCTATCTATTCCTACTTGCATCTTTTGACATATCCTAACTTTTTCGTTGTTTTCAATGCTAGCATTTTTTAATTTTTTCAGACATGTTATTTAGCCATGCCTTGCTGCACCTTTCAAATGATTTGGAGATTGAAACTTTATTACATCTGAATTTGCTGTTTCTTTTACCAGAGATATATTTCCAAGTCATGTGAAGTTGTATGTGGAAAATGATTCCGTGGCAGCACTGGCTAGTGGTACGATGGGAAAGCTTCATGGCTGTGTACTGATTGCAGGTACAGGCACCATTGCTTATGGGTTCGCTGAAGATGGAAGAGAAGCCCGAGCTGCTGGTGCAGGACCAGTCTTGGGGGATTGGGGAAGGTTTATTTCTGATTCTTTTTTTATCCTAAAATAGGTTATGATTATCTTATGAGTCGAATTAAATTGTATGTATCAAAGGTGCTCAGGATGATCCAACTTCTATGGCTGCTGTGACAGTACTTGTTTTGAATAGTAATAATATTGCTATACGCATGCTATTAGCAGATTTATTCTACATTATAAAAGATTTGAATTTGGATGGTATGTGAAATTGGACTTTAATGAGCTTGATACTAGTTTTCTATTAGTTAGATATGAAAGGTGTTGGGCGTTCGGTTGGAACCGAATCGGTTGCTCCCATTTGCAGACCCGATTCAATGAATTTAAATTTGAAATAATCTCGCTAACAACTTAGAGATTAGTTAGCAACCAACTGATAAGATAAGAGCCTTTTATTCTTATCTCTTAACAGTGGGATTTACTCTATATAAAGGGACTGATCTCTGGGGTTGAGAATTGCCATAAAAAACTAAAAATTCACATACCCCATGTAGAGTGATAGAGAGATTAATTCCTACAACTCCATTGTTATCTTTGAGATCTAGAGGCTTTTGTGCGGTGGATTATTGGTTTGGTTTGTTTGTAACCTTACCTACTATGAGTACGGAGATCTAGGACCATTGCTAAGAGGGCGAGGGTGTGTGAATCAACCAATTCCAAGTTAGGACCAATCGTACAGAGTCTTGATGTATCTTCGCTGGGTAAGATCAGTCATGTCTTTCCGCTATCCCACATTAATATTGGAGCCCCAAAGGTTGAATCCGTGATCCTTGTTTGACTTCTAGTACGTACTAAAAGTTTCATGGATAAATGCTATATTATCTTTCTCTCCTTACGCAATCCTAGGTTTCTTAAAACCTAGTTACTGGCATTTTTTCGTATACTTTGAGTTAGGCCGAAATTTTGTAGGTCTATGCTCTTATATGTATGTTCTTTTAATCTATAAACTCTCATGGCCTAACACCCTTTACGATGGGAGAAATTATGTTTTATAGATTAAATGGCAGATTTTTTTCATTAGATAAACCTTCTTATATGGTCATTATTTTATTTGAATGTTGGTACCATTGGAAAGCTCTCAGGATAAGCTTTCCAACGATATATTATATGCATTTTCTGGGTTTATGAAATGAAAGTTTTATTTCTCTGAAAATTATGTTTTAAAAACCCATTTGAGGAAGAAGATCATGTGTGGACACATGATCGCATCACGCACGCTCGGCTTAGCATCTCCCTTTTGTTTTGATCGTGGCTTTTGGTTTGGGATGGTTGATTGAGGTATTGACCACCTTTTCCCAAGTCCAGTAACTTTAAAAAGAAAGTTTTGGTTTTTTTTTAGCTGCAACTAACATGCTGTGCTAACATCCTGCGAGTGTACGTCAGACCAATTATGCACCCCAAATAAAAAAAAAGGGGTGGCGTGTGATGGCGTGGATCCATCTAGCACTATCCGTGAATGGCCCAGCGTACTTACGGAATTTACTTTTAGACTGGATGCCCAGATCATGTGCACCTGTGCATGATAGTGTGCTCATCCGCATCTGGGCGCTGCGGTTTCCACGATGTACACGAACTAGGATGTTTTTGAATGGTGGAAATTTCTTTAAAATTATTTTATACATGAGATAATTATTTGGCACTATTTCAATAGGATGAAAATTAGAATAAGCCCAGTGGAAGCTTATTTATAATGTCTTTTTAGCTATTGTTAGGAAAATATTTTCTGCTGATTTTAAGCATGTCTATGTAAAAAGCATGTTAACTAGCCTGTTATGCCCTTTAGTCAATTTCTTTTCGATAAATTAGATTATGGCAAATTTATTTGGAAATGCATATTCCATATGAAATTCTTATTGACATGCTGAATCTAGTGGAAGTCTTTCCTTTAAATAAATTATTGATCATTGTGTTCTTTTTATGCAACTTAATTAAATATAAATAATTGGGTATAAGTTATGTCATGTGATTATGAGCATAACGATTTTTCCTTTACATGCTTATGGTCTGATTTTTATTTAATTAGAGTTTTTGCTGCAAAAGGCTATATATATATATGTGTGTGTGTGATGCTAATTTAAAAATACCCCTTCTCACAATATTTCAATTTGAAATGGCCTCAAAATAAATAGTTGCTAATCTTAATAAAGGAGAGAAACTTGATGGTGATAATTATGATATCTAGCACCATAAGATTCAATATGTGCTTGATGAGTAGGAGGTCGTTGAGACCTTGACCCAAATCATGGAAGAGCCCAGAGAGGCTAATGGCACTCAAGGTCGTAGAGAGATGGAAGCCTACCAGAGTTGGCTTAAGAAAGATCGCATCGCTTACATCATGTTGTTGAGCGACATGCAAAATGATTTTTTGTGCGAATTTAAGCAGTATGCAACAATATGATATGTGGAAAGCTCTCAAAACTAAGTTTACTGCTACTTCCACCACTAGGTTGCGCAGTTTGATCTTGCATTTTGACGGTTACCAAAAGCGTGCTAACCAGACTATGAAACATCATCTGAGCATCATGTCAAACATGATATGCGAGTTGAAATCTACTGGAAATAATTTGATTGATGAGCAGTAGGTACAGGCTGGAATTCGCTCCCTTTCCAACTCGTGGGAACATATACGAATTAATACGATGCACAACGAGAATGTGAAAACGTTCAAGCACATTGTGCACCATTTGGGACTCGAGGAAAAGTACCTTGAGGCTGATAAAACCTCCAAAGCTTTTGTCGCTAAGACTAATCCATTCAGGGCATTTAGGCCCAAGTGAAAGAAAGTTGACAAAGCACAAGGGAATGTGGGATCTGCACCTAAAAAGGGGAATAACATCAAAAGGAAGAGAGGAAAGCATGCTCACAAGAAAGATAAGACCAAGATGCCTTGCTACAATTATAGACAGCTGGGATACTTTGCTCGTACATGCACTGAGCCCAAAAAGGTATATCCTAGTCTTAGTTGTCATAATTCTTACACTGATTGTTTTGTTGTATCTAGTGTGCTTGTTGCTTAAACTCTCCCTATGTGGGTTGTAGACTCTGGAGCAACTGACCATGTAGCGAGGGATGAAGTGGGGTTTGTGGAGTACTGTTGGCTACTTGTTGAAAGCAAGAAGATGTTTATGGGGAATCATTCCAGTATTGATGGGCTGGGTATTGGCACGTATACACTGGTGATGCAAGGAGGTCGCACTCTTTACCTTCATGATGCTTTTTATGCTTCAGAGATCCGACAGAATCTTTTTCTGTTCTTGCTATGCTTAAGTTAGGCTTTCGCTTTAGTTTTGAGAATAATTCTATTGAAATTCATCTTGGAACAATTTATTATGGTTGTGGCATTATTATGAATGGTTTTATGGCTCTTGATATTGACTATTCAAGTAATGGTTTTGATAGTTCTTTTTCTTTGCTATCTTCTATGGATAATGGTCATGATGATTAAGTTTAATGGCATGCTAGATTGGGCCATATTAGCCAAGATAGAATGATCTGACTAGCTAGAGAAGTCCTATTAGGCCCACTCACTAAAGTCAATTTGCCTACTTGTGAGCATTATCTAGTAGGAAAAATAACTTGAAAACCTTTTGGTAAATCCACTTGGGTAGAATATCCACTGCAATTGATCCATTCAAACATTTGTGGCCCAATGAATGTGAGGGCAAGGCATGGTAGTTCCTGTTTTATCACCTTCATAGATGATCACTCGGATTTCTATCCTGTTTATCTGATCTTCCATAAATCTGGACGATATATCAATGAGGTTAAGAATCAATTAGACAGAAAAATAAAAGTTGTAAGAACTGATAGAAGCCGCGAGTATCTATCGGAACAATTCGAGGAATGTGTGAAGAAAATGGAATAATTAGACGATTGACGATTCTGGAGACTCCACAACAAAATGGTGTTTCTGAGAGGAGGAATCGTACCTTGCTTGCCATGGTGAGATAAATGATGGTGCAGGCTAATGTACCCATTTTTTATTGGGGAGATGCGTTATTGACTGCCGCCTATATTTTAAACCATGAGCCCTCTAAGTTGGTACCTTCCATCCTATTTGAGCTTTGGACTGGTAGAAAATTAGATTTGGATAATCTATGGCCCTTGAGTTCTGTGGTGTCTTTATAAGATACTTTGAGCACTCAAGGGGTTATCTGTTTATCAAGAAGCAGCTGGATGGATGTGTGACTGAGATTGAGTCATGAGATGTTAAATTCCTCGAGGAAGATTTTTCTTATAGGAGCGAAGTTTGGAGAGAGATTGAATTTTATGAAGAGGAAGATTCAGGGTGTGGCGCTACTATAAGACCGATTGAGGTTGAGGAAGCAACTCTGAGACTTCCTGGGGATAGTGGGAGCGATTTACCATTTAGTAAATTGATTCCATCAACTCAAAGCTCTCAAGAACCTTCGCTACGCAGAAGTACGCATGTAAGCATTCCCCATCGTTGCTTTGAGGTTGAAGGGGAAACTTTTATGATTGCTGTACATGATGATGATGAGCCAAGCTCATATCAAGAGGCTATCTCATCATCTGCTTGTAAGGAATGGATGGATGCAATGTTGGAGAAGGAATCCATGAAGTCTAACCATGTCTGGGACTTGGTTGACTTACCTCCAAAGTGAAAAACCATCAGGAACAAATGGGTTTTGAAAGTCAAGTGCCAAGTAGATGGTTCAACTGAAAGGTGCAAAGCTTGTCTAGTTGTAAAGGAATACACTTGAAAAGAAGGCATTGATTACGAGGAAACCTTCTCTCTAGTTGTTAGATTTGCCTCGATTCGCCTGATTCTGGCTATTATTGCATATTTGGATTTGCAACTTTACCAAATGGATGTCAAAATAATATTCCTCAATGGAGAGCTAGATGAGGAGATTTATATGGATCAACCTATTGGCTTCGTTGTAGAGGGTGAAGAGCACAAAGCTTGTAAGCTCCGGCAATCCATCTATGGCTTGAAGCAGTCATCCAGGCAGTGGTATCTAAAATTCCATAGAGTCATCACTGATGATGGGTTCTTAATGATCAAAGAAGACCATTGTGTGTGTGTTAAACAGTTCAAGAGAAGTTTCATTATCCTTTCTCGGTATATTGACGATATCTTATTGGCCGGAAATGATAAGGAGTTGATTGTCACCACAAAAAAGTGGCTGTCCTCAAACTTTCAAATGAAGGACATGGGTGAGGCAAATTATATGCTTGGAGTTAAGATCTTTAGAAATCGATTAAAAAGATTTTTGGGTTTGTCTCAAGAGACTTATCTAAAGAGGATCCTTAAGTGGTTCTAGATGCACAATTGCAAGCCCATTGATACTGTTGTTGCTAAAGATGAGAGCTTGAGCCTAGAAAAATGCCTAAAGACTTCTTAAGAAAAGGAGAAAATGAATCATGTTCCATATGCTAGTGCAATTGGGAGCCTGATGTATACTTGGCCTGACATTTGCTATACTATGGGTCTGGTCAGTTGTTATCAATCGAATCCTAGAATCGAGCATTGGAAAGCGGTCAATAGGATACTCCACAACCTTAAAGGGACTATGGACTACACGCTATGCTATCAAGGATTGGATTTATGGCTCATGGGTTATAGTGATGCTGATTGAGCTGGTAATCTAGATGAGCGTAAATCGATCTTGGGATACGTTTTCTTGCTGAACCATGGTGCCATCTCGTGGAGTAGCAAGAAGCAGACTTGTGTGGCTCTATCCACCATAGAGGTGGATTTCGTGGCTTGCTCAACTATAGCTTAAGAGGCTGTTGGGTCGAGGTTCCTTCAAGATCTTGGAGTTGTCGCTTGTACTTTCGATCCTGTGATAATTCATTATGACAGTATGGCAGCTCTTATCTATGTGAAGGACCAGTGTAAATCGACCTCGGAATACATTTTCTTGCTGAACTGTGGTGCCATCTCGTGGAGTAGTAAGAAGCAGACTTGTGTGGCTCTATCCATTATGGAGGTCGATTTCGTGGCTTGCTCAGCTACAGCTCAGGAGGCTGTTGGGTTGAGGTTCGAGTTGTCACTTGTGCTTTCGATCCTGTGACAATCCATTGTGATAGTATGGTGGCTCTTGTCTTTGTGAAGGACCTCAAGTATAATGGTATGACCAAACATATTGATCTAAAGTATCACTATGTTCGTGAGGCGGTAAAGTAGAAGGAAGTACTCCTAAAACATATTTCTACGACTACAAGTTGCAGGGTTGCTGACCCTCTAACTAAGCCTATTCATAGAAATGTATTTTTGACTCATGTTAGGTTGCTTGGACTTCCTAGAGTTTGGCTTTGTAGATAGTTGATCATTTTTATGTTATTGATACTGTTGGAAAAAATTTTGTATGGGTTGAAGATATGAAGAAGCCTAAAGTTCAAGATGTAAAAAGCTCAGCAAGACGGCATGTTGGGCCATCGTCGATCACTCATCCGGCCACCCTCATTGTCGATTAGCCTTAAGCTCCAGGTTGGTTGGCCCATGACGTGCCCTGTTGGCACCCTACAACCTGTGCAGACGAGGATTGGTTAGTCGACTCTTGATGAGTCCAATTCAGAACTGCCGACAGCACCTCTGTAGCTAATTTACAAGCACCAGTTTTAAAGATCATCGGCACACTCAAGTAAACGACATGGTCCGACCAGGCATTTGCTCATAACTGACTGCACTCGACTGATTTATCATCAACAATGAATAAGCCTCTCACTTAGCAGTCAACCTAGTTCTTGACTGAAGGCCTTATTTCCAAGGGACAATTCCATAGTGACCGATTCCTCCTCGGCTCCGTTCTTGTTGCGATTCTTCGACTTGGCAGGTTTATCCCCTTGTCGGCCCCTGCCTCCATAGTTGGCATTGCCAATGCCTAATCGTCAAGTGGTCAAACCTCCACTGCGATCGTTATCCCTCCTGAACAAATGAAGTCGTGGATTGCTTGGCCACTAAGCTTTTCTCGGAGACACCCACGACTCCTCACCGGACAATCCTTGTTGAGTGATCATTGAGAACTAATGGAGCGCATGGGTGATCGGCTTAGATCGAGCAAACGTCGGCTTTCGACGAGCAACATGACTTTGGCCGCATTACTCTGCCCATGCGCGTTCTCACCAAATCTTCTGATACCCTGCAAGTGCGCAGGTAGTAGGTGCCCATGACCAACAAACTTGGCAGGCGCCCACCTGGCATATGCCCAGACTAACAAGCCTAGCAAGCATCCACCTAGTGGACGCCCACGACCAAGGAATCATTCCGCCTATTTTGATCGCCTACGGGCTCAGGCCTAACAGACTTAGGCTTCCGTCTATAAAAGAAGGCCAAAAAGGGGATTTGAAAAAGGTACGTTATCATTCTGCCTCTCACGCTTCTTCTGTTGAACGAGATTCTGACTTGAGCATTGGAGGGTTCTCACCGGAGCTACCTCCAGCCAGGACTTTTTTGCAGGTCTCATCCCTGGGAGGATTGATTTCGACTGTCCACTCCAGTACCTTCGGCGTCGGGCTAAATCTCGCACCAATAGATACATAGGATATTTTTGATTATTCATGCAATAATAAAAATTTTATTATTTATCTATTTTTTTTTTTGGTTGACGTGAACCAAAATTAGCACATATACATGTATATGCACTTATATTCTTTGATTATGATTAGTAGATGTCATAGGCTGATTGGCTTACTCACATGGGCAATCATTCTTTTTGGCGCTTGTGTAAATAAGCAAAAATTGAGGCATTAAGTAAGCCGCCTTAGTAGATGCTAAGATGAGGTCCTTTTTTTTTAGAAAGACCATATATGGATAGTCCTATAATTTATATAAGTCTGATTTAGAGCTGGATGTGATATCACTATTTGGCACTTAGAATAGCAAACAAATGGAGAACTCAGGTTAAGCACTCGGAGTGACCGAACCAAGATCTGTATGCTATATATATGAGAGAATGATATGCGCTCCATTGATTGAGATTCTCTACCATAGCATGTATTTCATACCATATATGATTTCTTGACCATAAAGGAAGTGAATGAATGGATCCCTACTTCATCACTGTGTGAGTCCTTAGGACATATATAATATTGTCCTCATGGATGCTTTTTGTGACTTTAGATTATGTCATGAAGTGAATGATCAGTGTTAGCTACTTTAGCATCTTATCTATGACCATGATTGATTCAGTTTTAAGGGACATTGCTGGGAAAGCAATTGATCATAAACCTAATGGCATTAGGACAAAGGAAGATAATTTGGATTATGTCGATATGATATGACTCATTGTCGACAGGTTATGATGCTTCTGAAGTAGCAACGTGATCATGGGTATAGCATAGAATGTGTTGAAAAGTTAGTATGGCTCTTTGAGGATTAGAGATTCTTAGCTTGATGTAATCAAGTTGGTTTAGGGCATCCTGAGTTGGTTATCTTTAAAGGGTTGAAGTTTTTATGCTGGCCTAAGTAGGTTCTAGTATGGAGCTCCCAAAGTGTAGGTTGACTCAGTGTTGCACTGTCCATTAGCCTGTATGAATAGATTCAAGGATAAAGCAATGTTGAGGTGTGGTTGTTATAGAATTGCTCCCGTAATATGCGAGTGGGTGAATGTAGGGCATTTGGTTGGAACCGAATTGGTAGTGCCCATTTGTAGGCCCGATTCGATGAATTTAAATTTAAAATAATCTCGCTAACAACTTAGAGGTTAGTTAGCAACCAACCGATAAGATAAGAGCCTTTTATTCTTATCTCTTAACAATGGGATTTACTTTATAAAAGGATTGATCTCTAGGGTTGAGAATCACCAGAAAAAAAACCTTAAAATTCGTGTACCCCACGTAGATTGATAGAGAAATTAATTCCCACACCTATATTGTTATCATTGAGATCTAGAAGCTCTTGTGCGGTGGATTAATTGTTTGGTTCGTTTGTGACCCTATCTACCATGAGTACGGAGACCTAGGACCGTTGCTAAGGAGGAGAGGGTGTGGGAATTAACCAATTCCGAGCTGGGACTGATCATATAGAGTCGTGATGTATCTTCGCTGGGCAAGATCGGGTATGTCTTTCCACTGTCCCACAAAAGGTTTCTAGAACTAAAAGGGATTTTCGATTACTAAAGATCATTGGCTATTGTGAGTTCTTCTTCTTTTACAATCTTGATATTATAGCACATCCTGTCATGTTTCTATTTCTTAGTTTCACCATTTTAGTAGTAGATGCTTTAACCTAAGTTCTGACTAAAAATAGTTATTGCCTGGTCTTTGTTTTAACAGTTAGATTTGGCATCCATCAAATGTGACCATGTGTAAGTCATGATTCATAATTTCCTAGAAAACTTTGGTGGTGTCTGGCATCACTTCTAGCTTTCAGTTTTCGATTTTCATGAAAACTAAGGTACCTTTTTTCTTTTTTTGAAAATGGAAGTCTAAAACTTGTTTGGTAGTCACTTGGGCTGTATTTGGCTGGGCTGGCAGTGGCCAGAGGACTGCTGCAAGGGCTTCCAGGTTGGTGGTGATAGTGGTAACAGAGGTGGTGGTGGTGACAATGGGTGGTTTTGGATTTCAGAAAAGAAGAAGAAGAAGAAGAAGAAGAAAGAAAACTAGGCTTTTTTTTTTTATTTATTTTTTTTTATTTTTAGTTTCCACAATTTCTAGAAACTGAGAAAGGGTTTTCAGAAAACTGAAAAATGGAAACTGGGTTATCAAATGCCATTTCTACCTTGGTTCTGTGTTTTATGAAAACAGAAACTGAAAACTGGAAACAATCAGTGATGCCAAACAAGGTCTTTATTAAGGACCAGACTCTTTGGTCCTTTGATATTACAATTTGATGGACTTTTGTTTTTGTTGAAATTTACTAGAAAATTTGGAGTGATATTAGTCTGACTTTGTTTTTCTTTGATTTTCCTTTTCTTCCCTTTTGCATCAGTTTAGATGTTTGTCATATTTTACTGATGCGAAAGAAAATCTTCAAGTTGGGGAAAATATTGTTGGACTTTTAACATACTCCAAAAATCCATGTGCCTAGCATCGAGTAGCTCAAGATGTTATTGAGAACAAGGTTGTAAATCCCGTGGGATGGGACTGTCCTGGTTTTTCCATTAAATGGGACGTGTCGCCATCCTGCCTTGTCCCGACACTTGGGATAGGGGATGTCTCAAGATATGCCAATCGAGATGCTGGGATGATGGTGTGGATGGTCGTGCCCCAACAAAAGGGATCATGCCCCATCTCATTGTTCCATGGGATGTCTTACTAGGACTTGAATCCTTAATTGAGAGTCTAGTGGTCTACCTCCATATCCCTTTTTTTTTACATTTTTATTTACTTCTTAACATCTTAGAATCATGTTGAAAAAATTCTTCCATTGTCAATGAAAATATCATATTATTATTTAATGAAAACACTGGCAGAAAGGCTCGCATACTCTGGAGTTTAACAGACAGATTGGCCAAAATAGATGCTATTTGTAGCCTAGAGAATAAGCTTTTCAATATATAAGACATCAAATGTATTAACCGGATGGAGTGTATAAGGGCAATCAGAATGTAAGTTGCACTAGGGTAAAGCTTCGATATTTTGCTGAAAGTCGATGTCTTGATTGGGAGAATTGACATCTAAATTACAGAAGATGAATTTCATTGTTTAGTTTCTCAGATTCACATGTATAACTTCCTAGAAGTACATCTGAATATTGTTCTGTCAACAAAGAGCAATGATGAGTCAGAAACACCAGGTCTCAAATTAAAGAGGTTTCTCACATCAGCCCTCCAAGGTTTCTTAAGGAAATCTTGGTTTTTCTTCCTTTTGATCTTTTAGTGCATTTAAACGGTTTCCTTCTTATTTAATGACATTTTTTCATCAGTTCAACCATTACCAATATGTTATATCCTACCTATTCACTACTTAATTCTTTTAATTGGTCAACAAAAAGTGTCTGAACTCTGAAGATTTTCTTGCAACTTCCATCTAGGTATTTTTAGCTATTCTCAGACTTTTCTGGACCCTTCAAGATAGATTGGAGCATTTTTTCTTGCCAAGGTCTCCATTGGTTTGCATGGCAACATGACCACATGATCAAGATTGGTTCGCCATCACCTTGTCATTATTGGTGTAACCCCCAAATTTTCTTTGATGTGCTCCGTCTAGCGTATGAATCCCCAGAGCCTCACAATATCAAGTTATTAGCTTTCTTACTTTACAATGCTCATCTTGTATTTGTGTTTACTATATTACCAATTTTCTAACTTTGACAACTTTATTGACCTGGACATTACCCTGAAATTTAGCCTGCATGCAGTGATTGCAGAACAATTTAGAGTCACATTTTTCCACCTAATCCATCTTGATCTGGCCATAGTGGAAGTACATTCCATTTCTTTTGTCCTTTCGTACGAGCGTTGTTACAAGTAGTCACTATAGCATCTCCAGGCTATCTATAATCACTAGGTCCACATATTGTTAGTTCAACTGATACTTGGACACTTCTCTTGGAGAGCTATTCTAAATCATTTAATTCAGCATCCACCTGTCTTTTACAGCAACAGTTAAGCATCCAGCTGTTGTCTTATAAAAATATGCAAAATGGAGCCTGCTTTGGAGTATCATTTCTCAGTTCACACATGAACTGTGTAAGAACTAAGAACATATATTTACAGTGTGGACTCATGGTGTAGGTCCACAATGATTGGTAACTAGCTCTATTGTCACCGAACTACCCCTCAAAATTGTCATTGCTCTCTTATGCTTATTGCTTATGCTTTTACATATCCTCTTAGCTGGCATTCTGACTGTTTATCTTACTCTGATTATATGCTACTCCAAGTTGAGATGCGTATATAGTTCAAACACATCTTTACTATAAGAGAAAATTATATGGAAAAAATAGTGCATTTTCTTTCCACGTGGAAAAAGGGGAAGGGCATCTCGTAGAAATGCCTCAAGCAAGGAGATCGAATGTTAGAAACTAGGCCAACTACAATGATACCTTGCCTCTTCCTGCATTAGCAATGGCAATGTTAATAGGCTTCTAGGGTCATTTCAATTGTAAGCTTCCAATCATCAAGTTCTGATGATGCCACTGTATTTGAAATGCTGTAACCAGCAGAAAAGGGTACAACTTTATCGTGAACCACCATTTATCTACTAGATGGAGACACAGAAATTTGTCATACTTTAGGTTGAGTTTACTTCTACCAAGGCATTGAAGTATGCTTGATGGTTTAAGGCCACGTTGAGCAAGCCTAACCTGATCAATTCGAATGAGCAAACACCAATTTTTCTAGGTTTTCAGATAATCCAGAATGCCTTCTTACTTCAGGTTGTTTTGAGTACTTTCTATCATTTGGGACCTTTTTTGTAGTCTGCCTGTTGATGCCTTTTGTAAGATATCTTTAGTTCTGTATATGTTGGACTGAATCAACTTATTTTCTCATGTATCTTATCCGTAAGGTCCATCCTCATCTGTTGTATTGTGTCTTGCAATAACTTGTTACATTTCCACTTTAATTTTTGTGGGCACCAAACTTCTGTTAGATGAAGAAAAAAATAAAGCATGTGAGGCACTTTTGCAAGACTTGCAAGATGATTGATCTAGCCTACTGATAGCAATAACTGCTGCTACTTTATTAACCTAATAGAAGATGTGGAAATTGAACTGCAGATTGGCATTAGCAGGAGTCACAGGACCATCTCATATCTTCATCGTGCAATACCCACCATCACCCAACTATAGATGCGGTTATGATCCACAGTGACCTTGAAACAGCTAGTAGAGAGCGATAAAGTGCAATAACTACCAATGTACTTGCAACAATATTCCACTTTGTGTTTATGGTCAAACTGTTAAACAGCTAGTCACCTATGTGAGCCTGTTCTTTGTCATGTAACACTCCAGGTCATTTGATGTTTTGGTTATGATTGGACTGGAGAAGGCAATGCAGACCACCTGCATAGCATGTCAAAGGTTGCTATCACCAAAATTGAGAGTTGCCTACCAAATAATAATACATACATTTTGCTCTAGGTGTATCATTAGATGTAGAAAGGCCGATAATTTTCATCTGTTCCTTCAATCAATATATTAAGTCTCCTTGGTGGAAAGTGGCAGCTAAAAAAAGATAAAACAGTTAGTATTCTCAGATCTTAACAACTTTTTAGGGGAATGCTTTCATGTTTGGAAATGCATTGGTTGTTTCCTTCCAAATTTTTCAAGAAACTCCATAATTGCCCTCTTTATCTCTTCATTACTGTAGCAAGATTACAGTACCAGTGAAGAATGATATCTGAGCTGTCTGATACATGCCGGCATGCATGCTATTGAAATCAGAATATACCAATTTCATTACTGAACCAAAACCATAATCCTGTCCTTGTAGACAACTAGGTCTGCAGTTGTAATTCTGAAAAATTCAATGAAAATCATGAGAGGGGGGAAAGCATAGGGGAAAAAGAATTTCTATGAAAAAATGATAATTGATAAGGAAGATATATAGGGAAATGAAGAGAGTGTTGTTCTGTGCTTTGTCATAAACTAGCTCATGAAGAAAGCCAGTAGCTTTTGAAATTAAATTTGAAAATGATTGGTGCATATTTAGATGATATAATCTGATTTTTAAATGGCTTATTACATATGAATAAGTGCATACACATGTCTACAAGCCTTATGCTATTTATTGAATATGTGTTATATTCTAGTCATCAAGTTCTCAGATGTACATCCATGCATGTGCTAGCATATACGTGTACATGCCAGAATGGCTTTATTGTTGAACAATGTCATTTCTTTTCTTTGGATCATGAATGTAGAATGGAATGCATGAATCTTGTTTCACTCTTATATTTCTTTATTCTTTTGAGGAATACCCTCTTTTGTGCTTTTTAATTGCAATGACGGTGTAGGTGACTAGATTTGTACTTGATGCAGTGGGTATGGAATTGCTGCACAGGCATTGACTGCAGTGATTAGGGCACACGATGGTCGTGGACCCCCAACAAAGCTAACAGAAAACATTCTCAACATACTTGGGCTTTCTTCACCAGATGAACTGATTGGGTACTTTGCATCCTTCCACATAAGTTGGAACATATATATATTTTTTTACAATTCTGTGAAATATTGTTATTTACTTTGTCAGGTTTTCTTTGGGCATGCTGAATTGAATCCTGTGACTACTAAACTATTATCCAAAACACTTTTTTTTTTTTTCAGTTTGTAATAGAAAAAGATCCTTGTATAAAGGATCAGAAACTTATGCATCAAGTTATCTGATGGACTATGCAATACTCATTTGCAGGCCTTCAGGTTGTTGACAGCCACATATTTGGCTACCGGTTATAGAAGGATAATCTTACTTGACTGGATTGTTTTACCCCTTGACTTCATTTCTTATGGTAGCTGACTAGCTGTCCTAGAAAATTTTCAAAGGATTGCCAACCTTAACATTCTTTTCAAAATCTTGCTAAATGTTTTCTTATTTCAATGTCTTTCTGCCATTCAACATATTTCTGTCTGTGAGTTCATTCATTTGTATCTTCAGATGTACCATGCACATGAAAACATTTGAGAATATCAGTTCTTGTTGAATGACAAAAGCGTTGGAAAAATAAGGCTCTGTATTTATGATTAGCAACTGCATGGCATGCTACAGATGTTTCTCAGCTATTGAGTTCCATGGGCATGGTAAGCTAGAAAATTAAGCTCACAAACAAACATTTACATTTTCATTGTATGCGGTGTAGGTGGACCTATGCTGATCGCTCTTGGGCTCGTATTGCTGCACTTGTTCCGGTAGTAGTATCTTCAGCTGAAGATGGTGATGAAGTTGCAAACAAAATATTATATGATTCAGTTCAAGAGTTGGCTGACAGTGTCATAGCTGTTGTCCGAAGACTTAGATTATGTGGAGAAGGTGTAGTAAACTATGAGAATCCAGAAAATTTTTACTCATTCTGGTTTCTTACAAGCATTGGGATTTTAATTGGTGCTTTAGTTGCAGATGGAAAGGATCCTTTCCCACTTGTTATGGTTGGAGGTGTTCTTGAAGCTAACAAGAGCTGGGATATTGGGAAGGAAGTCATAAATTGCGTCTCCAAGGTTTGCCTTGGTGCTCATCCTATTCGACCTAAGGTGTGCAAACCTCCAATTTATACTTTTATGCAGTGGTAGAAATGGTGCCACTCAATGGTGTCTATGACTATAAGAATTTTTTTTTTTATTATACTTATGTCTCTGAGATTATTTTTCACCATCTGTTAGATAAATCAGCTTGTGTGAGCCTTTGTCCCTAATATTTCTACTTCCTATGTTGTGTGTGGTTTAATTGATTTTTCAAAAGTACCCCTCTTTTTAATTGATTTTTCGATTGATTCCGATTCCAGTCATAAACCAAACATGTCGAGGAACATGGCCATTTGGATTCTCATTCCAATCCATTGTGATTCTGATTCTGGTCATGAACCAAACACACCCTACATGGAGTTCTGGCAATCAAAATCTTGTTACATATATTTGTACTTATGAAGGTTTTAAAAAAGGAGCATATAATTACAATTCAAACCCATGGAATTTGACAAGATGGTTAAAGAGTTTTGGTGAACACTTGCAAGCATTAAAGACTACTTGGAGTTCTAGTAATCGAGAATATTTTGATAGCTGTTTGTATCTGTAGAAACTAAATCAACACTTCCACTTTTTGTGTATTTAAATGGAATTATCAGCTTTTCCATGGTCAGACTACTTAAATGGCACAATAACCATTCGGCTAATTATCTATTTCTAGCAATTTAATATATTAATACATCCTTTTTGTAAACTAAAACATGTGAGTACTTCCTTTACTCTGGAATTCTTATTGAGTAAGATGCTTCTGAACACCATCTGTCTCATGCCAAGATGATTGGTTACAGCAGAGCAGTAGCTGAATTCTTCACATCATTGGTTGGGAGAGTCTTTTGTTCCATATGGACTTGCATTTTCTGTAGAATGTTGAGCCAGATGGCTTGAAGGATCTTGTTTCAATGATATATGGGTTCATAAATCTTCTTCTCGATCTCTCCTAGTTCCCAATTTTCACATTTTTGACCATGATGCTATCATGCAATGGCTGATTGGGTGATCCTTCAGTTATTAAATTTTATTTTATTCTTTCCCCACTTTGAGCACTTAACTCTTAACTGCAGGTGGAACCGGCTGTTGGAGCAGCATTGCTGGCTTGGAATCATTTCATGAAAGAATTTAAGGGTGATCATGGAAGCTGATCTGATTAAAGTTGTCTGAATTTCAAAGATATTTGCTGTACAGTAACACATTGAAACGTTAAAGCTGAAAGAAAGATAAAGAGGAATATTGCTCAACTGTCACTGCCTGCTCCTTCTGCGTTAAAACTTTCAGCAGTTGTTTGGCCTCATAACTGAATTTTATGGTCAACGCATGCAATTTCTGTTTTATTTTATTATTATTATTTTTTTAATCTATTCAAGGCTTGTATTACCTTCTGCAAAGGTTCAGGGTGTACAATGCAAATGGTAGAGAAATGGAATGGAAAGGTCATTGGGTTCTCGATTTTTTCCATCTTATTCTTTTGGCCAGTCTTCACACTTGTTTGATGTAGAATGCAACCCTTTATTTTGCTATGCATTATTCTAATTATTTCTTAACTTGAGCAACGTATAACTAATAATGAAAATGCAAAATATTTGTGTAGCTAATCATGTTTGCAATAATAGCCCACATGCTCTATGCCAGAGTATGTTCCATTTCCAACCATCCTTGAGACTAACATACTCTTTCCTCGCTGCTACTTCCTTTCACTGCTTAGCTGTAATAAACCCTCCCTTAATTGCAGGCATTCCACAATCCTAATCATAACGCACCATGCCATGAAATATCATCTGAATTCTACAATAAAACTGACCTGATGCTTTTATTGCCAGGCTTCTTTTGTACAAGCTGGGGCCATATAGTTTTAAGGATGACGAAATGACCTACTTTGCTATCAATCTCTCTTTGATGCCAATACCTCATAATTGCCCTGTATTGTATAAGCTGATGCTTCAAAACTGCACCTTTTTTTGTGGATTAAGAAGTTACCAACATCCCCATATTCATGCAGACCAGCAGGTTCTTGCAAGAGCCCTGCCGTCGTAAAGATGGTGCTAGTGGGATGGGATTCTGCGCCAACCTTTTGTTGCTTGTGGGTATACAATGGTGACTCGAGTAGCCATCATCCCGTGGAACTATAAACTGGGTGTACGGTACATTCGGAAAAAACGGGGCCGTCACAGATATCCTCACCTCACGAAAATAGATAGAATACCGGATACACCGATACCCCATAGGACTGCTGATGGTCTCGATTTGGAAGCTTGATGAATCAGATAACTGATATTAACAATGGCAAAGGCCTTACAATCACCGCCTGGAACTATTTCTCCAGCATCTGTGGTTCTCATCCATCCATCACCGGGTCTTGCTGCTTTATGCACTAACGGTACTTCCGCCATCTGTGAACAAATTGCTAAGAGATACCAAATTTCTCATATTGTGCTGTGGAAACACTAAAATCTTGTAAGTTCATTATTATCAAATCATTTGATGTACAATTACAGGACGTATTCAGTGGCCTAGCGTCTGAAATTTCTAACTTCTCATCACAGCATGGAAGCAAAATCGGAGCTTCCGAAAGGCATTTGGCCTAGTGGAAGTTCATCAACTCCCTTGTTGGCAACCCATCGAGTGTGTTAACATCCATTTTTACACACTTGCCATGGATAAAGCGACTAATACATAACAAGCAAATACACCTTGACATCCATAATGTAGTCTGACCACGTTTCAATCAGCAACACTTTTGGTCTCACATCATTAGTCGCAAAAGAGTCCACAATGGTGTTGAGGTCTAGAGGACTTGGAAATGAACATCAGGATCAGCAAACGTACGCAACCTGAATCGCAGATAAAAGTTGCCATGCTTGGTTAAGTGGAGGAAAATACTGAGGTTGTTGGTTGCTTCAACAAAATCTTCCGCCTTGGTAGTGTTGTTTCTGAAGTTGTCTTCGGGCACTGGCTCATTAAATGTTCAACCGGATTTGTTATCACAATCCTGTTAACCTGAAGCCCAAAAAAGACTGATCATAATGCTCAGTAATATTCGAGCGCAACAAGTGAGATGGGTGCAGAAGCTTCAAAATTTCCAATAGACTGGTAACGCTAATTTACAGCAGGTCAAGGAAGGTAATTTTGTAGGAATAATATAGAAGAATCACGTATTCAATCACCAAAATAAGTAATTCGTGATGCTTATTTAGTACTCTCTCTTTTCATTTCTCTTCTAATCAGTTTTAGAATCTCCACAACCTGTTAGAAAAAAAAGAACCTCATTAATCCAAAAGATCAGCATTAGCTTGCCAAGGCAATTCCAAACACATGCTTCAGTCCCGACTTATGTTACAGAAAAAAAGCATTAACTGTGCAAGGGACCCTTGCCCGGTATTTTTCTTTTTTTCGATAAATCTCAACAACTGAATTAAAAGAAAGAAAAAATATACAGTTAAAAGTATTCCAAAGGCAACTTAGAAGACTGTTTAACTGAAAAAAATAAAAATATGAATATGCACTGAAATTGAATATGATAAGTGGCAAATGGTTCTTCTTAGCCATGATGTATTATTGTAGACATATGCTAGATGTTCTCACCGATCGATTTATTGCTCACCACAAAACATATTCCCACTCTAACTTTCCACAATAAAAAGTGGACATGTTTAGAAACTTCTAATATCAACACATTAAAATGCAAAGCATCATTCTCTTCTACCGGATTGAGATGGTCATTAAGCATTTTCTTGGTAAAGGGGCCTGTGATTCGTGAAATGGCTGTCTCTGGGATTGTCTCAAGATTTGATCATCTAGACTCAAATATCTTTACTTCTAAGCATGCAATCTGTTGGTGGATGTTCTTCCATTTGCATCAATGGCACCATCTAGCCAAGGTCTCATATTACCACATTATATACCTTATCCACTAATCCATTGCAGTATTGCACCATCAGTCAACTTAATTAGCCAGATGTCTTGCAGATTGACTTAAATCACTAACTCATATCATTACAAGCTTCCCTTGCAAGCCTCATCAGCAAACTCCCCAATGAAGCTGATGTCACAATTTTGAATGTTCACTTAATTATCTGCATCACTACTCCACGCTCCCTCTGGGGCCAACAAGCACTGCTGCCTCGGGTACGACCGAATTCACCATTGACTGCTGCCTTCTAGGCTACTAATAATGCTTTGTCAACCTTCCAGCACCATCTAAGCTTGCTTATGGACTGTCCTGCCACCAGCGTCATATTTCTGCAATTTTAGCTCCCTGGTCATTTCAATAATATCTAGTGCTTGTAACATCTCATGTGGTATATTGCAACTTTAAAAATTGAATCCTCTCATCACTAAGCTTAGCATGTTGGACACTTCTTATCTAATCTTTCTCATAATTTGTTGCTAAAAATCTTTCTTATCTGCTCCCTTCCCTGTCTATCAGCTATATTATAAAATTGGTTGGTTTTTGTAACTAATAGTTGGTGTATTTTCCATACTTCGAGGGGAACATGTGCTACAGAAAGTTCTATTAGCACATGATAGTACATATATATCATGTATATCTATTATCTAATCCAACTTCAATGTGCTATTAATGTGTATCAATTCATTCATTTTTAGGTGCATTGGATTAACACATCCTTTAGGTTGACAAATTATTTGGAGGGTGTGAATCCCTAGCAATTGCAAAATTCAACTTAATGCCCTATGAGCACTTTAACGATTGATCTTCAAGTGAATAAGATGCTAATATTGAAATATAACAGACAGAGCTATGACAATAGAGGAAAGATAAAAAGACTAGCTTACTAAGGCTTATTGCAAGCAAATAACACGTTAACAATAAGGTTGGCGTCAACCTAAGGACCCTTTCTCTACTATTTTATGAACTAAACGACAATCAAATTCTGGTAGCTTGCCACATATTTGCTCAAAAGAAAAAAAGATAAAACAGCAGACCTACAAAAATAGAAGAAAGGAAAAATAATAAATATATACACAAAATATTAAGAATTTATAAACCATTATAATCTAAAGATGCATATATATAATGCACATTATGGCAAAGAACATGAAGAATAAGAAAGTGAGTAAACCATTCTCGCTGCTCTACAATATCTAACCAATCATCATTGTATAAGAAAAACCAACGACATAAAAAACCAAAAGCATTGTGTAAATGACATAGAAAAACTTCAGTACCATTAAACCAATAATCATCATTGTATAAGAAAAACCAACGACATAAACACCGAAAGCGTTGTGTAAATGACATAGAAAAACTTCAGTACCATTAAACCAACGCATTTTCTGTTTACTGCCTACACAATCACAAGAAACTCATAATCTTCCACTTTCTTTTAACAACCAAACCCTCTCTTAGTTTAGAAGCATAAGCAGTAAAAGATGCCAAAGGAAAACAAGAAAAAGGATAATCCTCTTACTCCAGGATAGTGTTGTAATACTGGAGAATAATGTTCTAGAGCTATGTATATCTTCTCAAGAAGATGCAAAAGGGCATCAACTTCATCTCCTAAAAGATCAACCTGAGATACAAGGAAAATATCAAGAAACTTAAGTTAAAAAGCAGGAATTTTAAAAAGTTCTTATAATGTTAATTATCAGGATAAGGTGCATCAGCATTTGAAACCAAATCAAATTTTACTCTATCTACACAGGTATTTACCCAATAAGAATAACCACTTCCAGCATTTTCACCAAAATTATTTAAGTAATAAAAAAAATGTCTAGCAACGTGCAAGAGAGGCACTCTCTTGAGTACAAACCTCAGTTTCAGCCTTTTGAAGGTCAGAGCATCTTCTTTCAAAGCCCTGTTTGTACCACAAGGCTTTTCTTTTGACAAATTTAGCTTGTTGTGCCAGTTGACCACACTGATGGCTCAGTATTTTCAACCTGTTAACCAAACAAAATCACTCAATTTCAGCTCATGGAATATGCACTAGTATAAGTGTCAAATTCAAACAACTTAAAATATGAGTAGCTGTTAGCAATTAGAAGTGCACGACTGCACTGATGTGTATAGATCATACAAGAATATCCCATTTCCTACAAGGTCCACCAAGACTTGGGGCCTGTTTGGATTTTCCTACAAGACTAGGCTGAAAATCCTATAGGATTCATGGATTGGACCAGTACAACCAGCAAGATCATAGGCTGCAGGCTAGGCCTATATTCATAAAATACTCGAGAACAACTTTAGAGGGAGCTGGCTTGAATCTCATAGAGAGAAAAAAAGACCTCGGCCTATAATCTTGCTGGTTGTACTGGCCTAATCTAGGAATCCTAGGGGATTTTCAGCTCAATCCCATAGGAAAATCCAAATAGGCCCTTAGAAATCAAACGAATCATTCCTAATGAGGATTAAGAAAGAGAGTGAATATTTAGTTAGTAAATTCTTTGTTTTTTATTGATATGAGACAGCATGGTACAAGAAAAAGTTAGGATGCTACTAAAAACTTTGTGAGAACTTATCACGTGCATGCTAACTAAATTTGCAGTTCAACCATATAATTTCCTTTATAAGAACTTTCTTAAGAACAGAAGTGTGTTTTTTTAAGTTTTCTCCTTTCACCATCAATTCTACTAGAGCTTACTGATTACTTCTACTGGTATCCAAAAACTCATTGTCAAGTTGCGCAAGGAAACTACATAGCCATATTTGGGGAAATCAACCGATTTAGTACTTATATCATAGCAAAACATAGTCTAATATCATTTTAAAGTTCCTTATAGTTCATTTTTGCGCCTAGTCGATGCACCTAGCTGGTTTCTAGGAATTTTTGGTGACACTAGTAGTGTGGATCAATTATTTGGATGCTCCATTATTGATTTTGAAGTTGAGAAGAGTAGATATGTAAAGCTAACACAACATTGTTGGAAAATTTTTAAGTATTTCCATTTTCTGTATCACGTTTTTTCAATTTATGATTTTTTTTTTAATCATTAACTTCTTATTTACAGTTTCAGCATGTCATGGTCTAACATTCTGAAGTAAAACAAAAAAAAGAAGAAGAAATCTATATCAGCTAAGGCTGGCATGAAAGGTGATCCAAAATAAAGCATTTAAACCCCATTGCATTATTTTGTTAGTTTTCCATGCTTATGAACAAAGAGGAGAAAGAATGTAAGAAAACTTGGATAAAATAATATGGAAGAATTTAAGCTTTTGTAGATAAAGAAAGCCAACCTCAATAAGGATGGCAACCCTGAATTTAAAAAGGCAACCCAAATAGATGAGACAAGAATTTGGGTTTGATTAGATAGGAAAACAATCGTAGTAAATTCCCTGGTAAGCTCAATATTTGGTAGTGGTACTGGTAAAGAGAGAGGCACAGTACCCTAAACATAACAAGCAATTGCAAGTAGTTGTATCAACCAACAAGTCCCAGGACCTCACCCAAAAAAGCCAGCTAAAAGATATTATTTAGGTTCTCTGATCCTGTATAAGTATCCAAGATCTTTCCAGCGAATAACCGATGTGGGACTAAATACATATCTGTATAGGTTCTCACATACTCCTCCCCTTTAAATCTTAGCATCCTCGTTAGGCTAAGGGTCCAAATCCATACTTTCATTCAAAAATGCCACGATCGGCATGTGGTCAGTCCAATGAACCCATGCTGTAGAATCCCTTAGTTCATATGGTTATGGGCTAGGTTGGCTTTGATGCTATTTGTAACAATTCAGGACCTCACCCCAAAAAACCAGCCAGAAGATATTATTTAGATTCCCTAGCCATATATAAGTACCCAAGATCTTCCTAGCGAATAACTAATGTGGGACTAAACATACGTCCGCACAGATCCTCATAAAGTCCACCAAAAAGTCACAAAGGCTGGTACATTACAATCAAGTTTATGCACATGGGAGAAGAGATGGAAACCAGATTGATATAAGCATTAAATATGCATTTTTATTCGGTATGAATTTTGTTGGTTTACAGCATGAGCATGTGTAATGCAGTGCAAGTGACAAGGAGTGAGGGATAATTAAAACATCACCAACTTCTCAAAGCAACCATGAACAAAGGCAACATCATCTTCTTAAAGAAGCCAAGCAAGAAGAAAAATGCCATCCTTTTAAGCTCACAGACAAATGGACTGTTCCTGTGGCTTAACAAGGGAACACCACAGCTATCTCTTAACAAGAGACAAGAAAAATTTTGTTAACAAGGACTAGTTTGGCTTATAGCTACAGGACTCTTTATCCTACTAAAATAAAGTCACTCTACACAACTCCAACCTTACAGAACTCCTATTCTAGTTTTGAAAGAAAAAAGAAACTAAGCAAAAAGTGACAACCTACTTTCTTATAGGATTGGCAAACGAGCAAGCTATTCCCAAGCTATCTCAAACTTAGCTCAAAATTTGCACACTTGATTAAGAAACAAGCCAAGCTAGAGCTGGAGTGAGCTCACCCAAGTTCGGCTCGAGTTAACCCAAATACTAATATAAAATGATTTATACATAAAATATATTATTTTTATTATTATTATGTGAGATAAATAATAATAATATAATTATTTTATTATTATTTATTATAAATTAACATAGATTATGTAGAAGAAAATGTCTTACAACTATAATATTGAAATATAATCTAGATTGTTACTCCAAATTATATAAATAAAAGTCTCAAATAATCTCATATTCTCATTAGATCTCTTAACATAAAATGACCCAAGCTAGAGCTAGGCCCAACTTGGCTCATGTTTGGCCTGTTTACACCCCTACTTTTCCACTCATATGGGGTAATAACTCTACTTTCTATGGATTTCACTATGACTTAGATTATATCAATGACACATCAATGTCAAGATAGATGACTTAGATTAGAAAAAATAAAGAAACAAACTCAAGAAGACCCACACCCCCGAGCTATCAGGGTAGTTTGGAAAATACCAGCAACTTCGCATTTTTCTAGTTTATTGAGGGCCGTGTGCAACAGTCTCTTTGATCATAACATAAGAGGATACAACGGAAAGTGTAATCAGCAATCCCTACCAGCAAAGAAGGGGAAAAAACATTTTTTTAAAGAGATGAATAATAGAATGGAAGTAACCGGATTGCTTGCTCATGACAGAAGTTGATATTTATAATTTTTCTAAACTTAACAAAATGCTGACGCATACACTTTCTCAGCAGGTTGAAAACCCTAGCCCATCAAAGTACACAAAGTACAGTGCATCAGTGTTTTTAAGAAAGTATTTTAACCATCTTTGTCAACAATCACATATTGGCTTTGTAATTTCTAAGAAGCCAGCCAATAAAAGCATAATTCATTAATCCATATCCAAGGAAAATTTAGGCTGTGGTATAGGCAAGGAAAGGGCTTCATTCAGGTCTAGAATGAGCCAGCCAAACTAGCCATATTTCAAGTAAAAGTTAATAAGAACATGCATGTGCGGAATAATGAAAAGAAGCACCTTGATAAATTAGTTTCAAGATTGCTTGCCATCCTACATTCGCAGTCCAAAACGGCTTTTGATAAGTCTGTCATAGAAACAATTACGGACTCCATCCCCTTTTTATGCTCTTCTTCCTTTGAGATGGTTAATGCTAGCATCTTTTGTCTCTCTTCAACAATGCCTTGAAGGATGTTTTTCTGTTTCTCTGCTTCCTCCAAACCACCAGAAACAAGCTTTAGTTTCTGATTCAGTTCAGCGACTTCAACTTTATATTGATGAATTTGCTGCAAAGTCTCATCCAATCTACCTTTAACAGAATCAGACTCCTTGTTGCTCTCCAAAATATATAGATCTTGCTTATTGACTTGATCTCTCAGCATATTAACCTCACAGCATAATAAATCAAAACATTCCTTCTGTTGCATTAATTTAGATTCAGTCTGTAATGCAAATTTCTCTTTCTCTTTCATCAAAGTTGATAGGGATGCAATTTCCTGCTTCAACTTATTGTTTGCTTCAATTTCTAAACACAACACCTTCTCCTTTTCTAAAACCACTGCTGCAATGGAATTCTTTTCCTTGTAACATTTTACTATAATATGATTCATGCTAGAAATGACATCTTCGATAGATTTTCTGTAAATAATGGAGTAGGTATCATGTGTTGTCTTGGACTCCATCTCTAAACACTCCATGTCATTTATAAGTTCACCAACCCACTCTCTTAAGATGATCTTTTGTATCTCATCTCTAATAGCGGCTTCTAACTTTATGTCTACAATATCCAATTTCAGCTTCTTAACCTGCTCTGAGAACTTTGCCTCTATGGATGAACAATGTGAAGTTTGATTTGTTTCATTTGAAATCTCTGAGCAATCAACCTCTTTTCTTTTTTGTTCTAACAAATTTTGCAGCCGCTGATTTTCAACAAACAGGGTACCCATCCTCTCCTTCAGGCCAAGTAACAGGTCTCGGTCATTGTGAATGATAGTCAATTTGTCTTTCTCCAAGATAATATCATTCAATTTTGAAATGAACTCAACAACTTTTTTCCTCAACAGTTCAAATTCTTTATCTTTCCTAAAATGTGAAGGATTAGACCCTTTTTCTCTGAGGAATTCCCGCTTGAGGCTGAACAATTCTTCGGTCTTCTCTTGCAAAGCTGAATCATGTTGTCTCTTCATCTTGGTCATTTCAGTTTTGTAGTAGGCTATCAGATCATCTTTTGTCATGCACTTTAATTGTGGGGAGTCAGTTTGGGTGGGTTGTACAGAACCCCCAGACTTCTCTGAGATGTTACCACTCTCCTCACAATGAGACGTGTGTGCTAAATGATGATTACCCAAAACCTTCCAAGAAAGGTGGTCCTTCCTTTTAAGAGTATTCCACTCTTCTGAACCTTCAAGGCCATAGTGAGAAATTAATGCCACAAAGTCTGAGCCAAACAAGGGCATAGCAATAGCATCAAGTTCTTGATGAATGGTGGAAAGTTCATTGACCATCTTTTGCAAATTCTTGTTTAATGTATCTGCAAGACTTCTTTTCTTAGATAATCTTGTTTCAAACTCATCCTGAAGTTCCCTGCCAAAACCTTGAATAATAAGATTACTGACCTCCCTTTGAATCTCTTGTTCCCAGTTTTTCTCACGCTCACTTAACAATGCCTTCAACGAGAAGCATGTGCTATTAGCCTGTTCACATAATGCTGCTAGAATTACTTCCAAATCATCAGCATATCCATCTACAACGTGCAACTTCTCCATAGTCTTCTCCTGGATGCTACACAACTTGAGATCCTTGGAACAACAATTTATTTTTTCGAAAGATATCATGCTCCTGACATCCCTGAGTTCCTCTTTAAGCCTTTGAAGATGCTCTTCTGCTGCAACTTCTAAACTCCCAAAATTTTTGATATAATAATCACAGTCTACCTCTCCATTTAAAGACCGCTGATGCAGCTCTGATTTTCTCCTCTGGGAACTCCGTATTGTTATTGATGCTTCTGGCATCATCATGGGAGAATCTAGCCTTTTCCCTTCAGCTACTGCAGATTCATAATGCCGCGATCTTTCATTCAGAACTGTTATTTCTGCTTCCTTTGAAGCTATTTTCTCAGAAGCCTCCTCTACTACAGCATTAACCATCCCTCTGATCACAGAATCACTCACCATCCTTGAGACAGTCAGACGTGAATTAATATCATTCATATAAGAATCCAAATCATCAAGGAGAAATTTCTCATAAACTGCTGAATCATTGCCAACAGTATCACTCCCATTATGGTTACAGCTTAATATCACCGAGTCATCAACTGAAAGCAAAGATCCTGCATTTAAGACCTCTGAGTTCTCCACTGATACCTGCATAATTTACTGAAGAAGTACAAAACACCTCATAAATGACAATATAAATATGAAAATGATCTTACATCTTCCAGGCCATTAAGACCCAAATACATAAGAAGTTGTGAACATGAAGGTAACTGGTTTAGTCCAACTTTCCATACGAAAGTACCACATTAAAACCTAGGAGATCTTCAATATCCATTTCAAATGAAGTTTAATACAAAATGCCAGAAGTATTTAGAAATCCCAAATGAACTATCCTATACACTATGTAATAGCAAAACTTGAATAATATGGAAACTCGCACAAATGATAAATATTCCATTAATATAAGTCAAATGAAGCATTATATTAAAAAAAAAAAAAAAAAAAAAACTGAATTTCAAATATCACAATAATTGCATCGACCAAAATGGAAACAAGTACCAAAAACGTGAACTTTGAACAAGGTACCGATATTTCAACTTTGAACTGAAATTAAAAACCTAACAAACCGCTAGCAATTTCAAATAAGATGCAGATGCATTAAAATTTCGAACTTAAATTAGATATTTCAACAAAAGAGCTGAAAACCCACGAACAAGCATTTCATTCCACCAATCAAAAAAAGAAACATGGTGCCAGAAGTTGAACGAATATCAATAATCGAAACCTCAAAATCAGAGCATATAACTGCAGATAAAAGAAAAGGGGGCAAAAAATGTATGAGAAAATCCCCCAATCCTCTGATCAAAACCGCCAAAAAGGCACCCGAATCAAACCAAACTCACGTAAAGCATCTGTACCAGGAGGGTAGATTGAAAAAATAATGTAAAAGGAATCCAAAAAAAAAACGCAAAAGAAAGGGCAACGACTCACAGATTCGATTTGCTACTTGGCCGAGGAGAGGACACTCCTGAGCCCTTCCCGCCACCGCCGGTGGATCGGTCGGGTTTATTCGAGAAGAGAAAGGAGACGCCTTTGTTTCCGCACGGTGGTTTGGGAGATCATAAAGTGGAAACCGGGAGATAGATCGGAAAAAGCTAAAAAGGAATATTGAGTCAGGCGGTGCACTGAGAGCGGGAGCAGTGAACTTGGACAGCGACGCCTGTCAGAAAGATGACACCTCTGAAATCGCTCCATTAGCGGCCACTAAGCGGTCATTTCAAAAAGGTACGAATACTGGACGGATCAGTTCGGGCCCAGGTCTTTTGCAGTTTAGTTTTGGAGTTTGGATTTTCAAATAAAAATAAAGCTGATTTATTTCTAATTTGATGTGTATGAACTCGGAAGCTCAGCCTACTTAGCTTTGTAAGTTTTTGAATCAACTTAATAGGAGAGATTTAGTTTGCTTAAATTTTGGATCGTTCTTGATCGGCTAACTTGCTGAGTTATTCAAAATTTTATTTGAATTTTTTTTTTGATATTAAATTTTTAAATTTTTAGATAAAAAATAATTAGACATCATTTTTTATTTTATTTGACATAAAAATAGGATAATATAAATATAATATAAAACATCAAATTTTTTTATTTTTCATCAATCTCAAATTTTTAATATCTTTAACTTTTCGACCCACCTTCTATATTACATCTCTTAATTTTTATTTTTATTTTTATATTAATATATTGATTTTATGTTAATAATAAATTATGAATTTAGCAATCTTTGTATCCATGTAAGTATCTCTATTTATATTCTTGAAAATCAATATTCAATAACAGATATACCTATAATAATAAATATTTTATATATAATAATAAATTATAGGTGTAGGGCTTATTTGGAGCTATGTATATAAATATTTGTATTTGTATTCTAAAAAATTAATACATATATTTGATAATAAGTCTCATATACATCTATATATTCAAGCCAAGCTTTAGAAAACTTATTTATTTGCAAATCCCATGATACTTGTAAGAAAAAAATAATTTTATTTTATTTTTATATTATTTATAATTAATGATAAATTTAATAATATAATTATCTTTTTTTTGAACGATATAATAGTCTTGTGAATAAATACACTCTCTTTTATTCATAAATGAAAAAAAGAAGAAGAAGATTGAATTCACCATTTTCTATTTAGAGGAGTCTTCTATCTACACGTATATGTAGGTGGCTAAACTAACTATTCTAGATTTTATATCTCCAAGCTATTATGAATCAAATAAGATAAGTTGACAATAATGCTCTAAATTCTTCGAACTCCAACTTTTCTGATGTAATTTTAATTATGGTGCTAAATTATTTAAACAATAATGGATAAGGGGATGGGGCATCCAAATGATTGCTATAAATTTAGCATAATTTTTTTTAATCATGACATACTACTATATCTTGATGGAGATAAATTTTAACAATCTAATAGCATGACTTAGAAAATGAAATAGGATTGATGAGTTCAGTATAACATAGATTTTTTAATATAAATTTTTTTTATTTAAAATTTATATGAAGATTTATTTTCATCATCATGAAATATCTCCTTCATCTAAAAATAAAAAAAAAAAAAAAAAAAAAAAACATCCCAAACACACATTGTTAACCCCTTATTGCTTTGCTACCTTTCTTTTTCTATACACTCTCCAAAAAAGAGCTTGTGGACCAATGGAGCATGACAGGAACTACCAACCCAAACCATAACAGTGATCTCTTTCCTTTTTTTTTTTTTTTCCCCTCTTCCTCTTGATATATTCCCAATTTTATAAGCCGCCCCCCTCTTTCCTATGATAACACTAAAAAAGATAAAGTGAAATGTCAATAAATTTTAAGAAGATAAGTACCTTATCAACAATCCCCAACGTGAATTTTGATTCGCAGCAACTTTTTATTGCTTTGAAACTAAACAAAGAATCTCCAGCCACAATTCTGAAGGCAGAGTCGGTGCATGTGATTTGTAAAGGTAGGTGGGTTCCACAACAAGTTGCATCACGAGAAAATCTCAAGCAACCTTTTTGGGCTGGTGGATTCCAAGCTTCCGACCACGAAAATTTAGTAGCTGAGTCATGCCATCAACCCCTTCCTTCCAACCAAGGCAAACCATCCCTTGGCACCAACGCACATAAATCAGTCGCTCATGAGAGCCAAATAGCCAAGTATAGAACTTGCGGGACCGACCTACCTCTATCTTCCTACCTGGATATGGAACCTAGGCAGCCTAGTCTGGCTCACAAAATTAGGACTTAAGTTGATGGAAATAATTTGTGATTGAAAAAACTGACCGCTGAGAATTAAACCTTGATCCTCTCATCAAGAAGCAAGAGATAATACCATCCGAGCTAATACTTGATGATATACAGATGGCTAATTGGACACTTTGATTGAAATATATATAGTTAGCGAGCTTAGTCAAAAGTGCATACTTCCGACAATTTGTTCAGCTCAAACTCGAAATCGCAAATTCTCAATTTACCAAAAAGGTTCAATCTGACGTCAAGGGTCGAGCATGTATGTAGAACATCTAATACTCTCCCACTAACTTTTGCTTATAAATGATTCATCTAAATAATATTTAAATATGTACAAAAAATGATATTTAGATGATGTTACCGCTAGTAATAATTTATGATGACTTTTGAAGTCTAGAACTATATGTTCTGTACCTTAATCAAACAAATATCTAATTAGACCTCAAGTTCCTGAAATTTTAGCCTTCATAACCTAAGATCAAACAAATTTGAACAAACAAAGCATGCCGATAAAATATAGCATGTGTGCGTGCCATATAACAATAAGGCTTGCATATTAATTATTTTTGAATTGCACTGGGATCACATTTATCAGTTGTGAAGAGTATTAAGTGGGAGAACATTCTAAGATTTGTGCCGTCCGCTTATTGCAGTTAAGATCTTCGTTTAATTGGATATCTATTGGTCTTCACTTAGCTGCATTACATTGGCTATTACCATTTTTTTAATCAATTTGGAAAAATGGAATGAAGATGTCTTCAATTAAAGGTGGCAATTTATGATCAGATTTATTAATCTGATATACAAATGATCCCATTTTAAGTAGGTTTGAGTTTTACATAAATAGATTTAGATCATAAATGGGTCAGCTCATCTAGATCCATTTATTAAATGGGTCGAATTCATGTTGAGATCTTTGATCTGTTTAATATTGGGATTTGGATGAGCAGCGGAAGATGGGATTTTTAAATATTTTCATATATTTAATAATTAAAAAATAAAATATTCAAATCTAAAATCAAGATTATCATGATAATTACAATCAAACATAAATGAAACAATCAAACAAGTGGAAAGAATAAAAATATGAAATCTTAGATTGTATGCTTGCTTATTTGATTTCTATTAGGCATCCAAGCAAATGCACTCCAATGCTAGTCCACATGCAGAATTGATCAAGCACCTTTTCCTCAACTCCTTTGTTGAATCTTTCACAAGAAATTTTTTCTCTTTTTTTGTTCTCTCTTTATCATGAACCCTTCTTAGAGTGAGATATGAGGCATTGGTGCATGCACAAAGTAAGAGGCATGAAGCTTCTTATAGCATGAACTCTTTTATGTTAGAGTCCTAGGCCATCATCCCTCTTTCATGCATGAGAAGTCTTGAGGCATTCAAACTCTTTGGGCATCCTCTCTTTTAGGCGTGGACTCTCTTGGCGTCAACTCTTTGTTACAAGACTTTTTTATGCATCTAAACACTTTGGTGTCAAAAGGATTTGAGGGATTAGTTAGGATTTTAACACATGTGCTAGCATGCTTGTTTAAAGCCCTCTAGGATTTTACATAAATCTATTATTTCAAATAGGTCTTCCAAGGTCTAATCTTAAGTCCTTGATTAATTTCATAAGTGGATGACCCACTGTGTTTCACATCTAGCCAGCTATAGGTTCAGCTCATATCTACCTAATTTAATTAGAACTCTTCTAATTAATTAGACTCAAAACATGTTAAGCCCAAGTATATTGATTAATTAGAACTCCTTCTAATCAATTTCTGAATTAAATTCTTTAATTCATAAAAGCCTACAAGTCAAGCTTGACGTTTAGCAACGTATCATGACTATCCAAAGGATATAAATTTTTGATGGGATAACGAAAACACCCCTCTATGAAAAGTTACCGTGCAATTCAATCCTTCGATCATTCAACATTCTAAATAAACCATGGGCATGGAATCATGTCAAGCCCAAATATTTATCCATATATACCTCGATCTAATGATGATGACTCGATTGATAAAATATTAGAAACTCTTTCTAATTTTTATTTTGCTTTGGCCAAAGACTTCTCAAGTCATTATCCTATAAGATCATAAAAGATATTTTCTTCTCTTATAAGAAGTAACCGATTTTTTATTGACCACTTGCAACTTTCATGCATACTTCACCATGCCCAAAATATTCCATACATATCTCAGAGAGTCATATTAGGGTATGGACCAAGACATAGATCCATATACATAAGATACCACGGTGATCTTAGGTTTAAGGATTATTTGCACCACTCTTACCAGATAATCATCTATTGATATGCTTGTAAGGCTCTATTAGATGTCTCCCTATATGTTAGTTTAATGAACTCATTCTTCATTGAACACCCACAACCTTGTACGTATTAATGTCTGTATATAAGTGATTATGAGATTAATCATCCTCTCCTTCGAGCATACATAGGATGTGCTTGTCTTACCAGTATCATTAATCACCGATGCAATGATTCTATGATTAGGAATATCTTAGATTGGGACTATAAAAATTTTAGATCTCAATAGCATAATCTCATCATGGCCCTAAAACTATTATTCTAATCTATGGGATTCATCATAATCTTAACTTTTTTTGGTAAAAAAAAAGGAAAGGGGGAGATGAAAACCTAACCCCACTCCGCATAGCAACTTTTGACCACTGAGGCCCCCTCCCATCAGAGAATATTCGATATGGGCGCTACCACGCAGCTGCTTCTGTGGAGCTAATAGGACATTGGGCATCCGATCCCGTATTTAATCGTTGCTTCTGTGGAGCTAATAGGACATTGGGCATCCGGTCCCGTATTTAATCGTTACCTGCGCGTTTCGAACCCGAGTCACCTCCATGAAAACAAAGGCCCGTTCCATCTGCACTACCATCTGATCGGCATCATAATCTTAATTAAATCATAAATAAAATAATAAGATGCAACATATGATGAAATATAATATCTTATATTATTAATAAATAATCAATATCACTTATATGAGTAGAAAGATAAAATAGAAATGTTCCATCATACCATCTATGTGATTGGTCTTCACTTAGCTGCATTACATTGGCTATTACCATTTTTTAAATCAATTTGGAAAAATGGAATGAAGATGTCTTCAATTAAAGGTGGCAATTTATGATCAGATTTATTAATCTGATATACAAATGATCCCATTTTAAGTAGGTTTGAGTTTTACATAAATAGATTTAGATCATAAATGGGTCAGCTCATCTAGATCCATTTATTAAATGGGTCGAATTCATGTTGAGATCTTTGATCTATTTAATATTGGGATTTGGATGAGTAGCGGAAGATGGGATTTTTAGATATTTTCATATATTCAATAATTAAAAAATAAAATATTCAAATTTAAAACCAAGATTATCGTGATAATTACAATCAAACATAAATGAAACAATCAAACAAAAGGAAAGAATAAAAATATGAAATCTTAGATTGTATGCTTGCTTATTTGATTTTTATTAGGCATCCAAGCAAATGCACTCCAATGCTAGTCCACATGCAGAATTGATCAAGCACCTTTTCCTCAACTCCTATGTTGAATCTTTCACAAGAAATTTTTTCTCTTTTTTTGTTCTTTCTTTATCATGAACCCTTCTTAGCGTGAGATATGAGGCATTGGTGCATGCACGGAGTAAGAGGCATGAAGCTTCTTATAGCATGAACTCTTTTATGTTAGAGTCCTAGGCCATCATCCCTCTTTCATGCATGAGAAGTCTTGAGGCATTCAAACTCTTTGGGCATCCTCTCTTTTAGGCGTGGACTCTCTTGGCATCAACTCTTTGTTACAAGACTTTTTTATGCATCTAAACACTTTGGTGTCAAAAGGATTTGAGGGATTAGTTAGGATTTTAACACATGTGCTAGCATGCTTGTTTAAAGCCCTCTAGGATTTTACATAAATCTATTATTTCAAATAGGTCTTCCAAGGTCTAATCTTAAGTCCTTGATTAATTTCATAAGTGGATGACCCACTGTGTTTCACATCTAGCCAGCAATAGGTTCATCTCACATCTACCTAATTTAATTAGAACTCTTCTAATTAATTAGACTCAAAACATGTTAAGCCCAAGTATATTGATTAATTAGAACTCCTTCTAATCAATTTCTGAATTAAATTCTTTAATTCATAAAAGCCTACAAGTCAAGCTTGACGTTTAGGAACGTATCATAACTATCCAAAGGATATAAATTTTTGATGGGATAACGAAAACACCCCTCCATGAAAAGTTACCGTGCAATTCAATTCTTCGATCATGCAACGTTCTAAATAAACCATGGGCATGGAATCATGTCAAGCCCAAATACTTATCCATATATACCTCGATCTAATGATGATGACTCGATTGATAAAATATTAGAAACTCTTTCTAATTTTTATTTTGCTTTGGCCAAAGACTTCTCGAGTCATTATCCTATAAGATCATAAAAGATATTTTCTTCTCTTATAAGAAGTAACCGATTTCTTGTTGACCACTTGCAACTTTCATGCGTACTTCACCATGCCCAAAATATTCCATACATATCTCAGAGAGTCATATTAGGGTATGGACCAAGACATAGATCCATATACATAAGATACCACGGTGATCTTAGGTTTAAGGATTATTTGCACCACTCTTACCAGATAATCATCTATTGATATGCTTGTAAGGCTCTATTAGATGTCTCCCTATATGTTAGTTTAATGAACTCATTCTTCAATGAACACCCACACCCTTGTACGTATTAATGTCTGCATATAAGTGATTATGAGATTAATCATCATCTCCTTCGAGCATACATAGGATGTGCTTGTCTTACCAGTATCATTAATCACCGATGCAATGATTCTATGATTAGGAATATTTTAGATTGGGACTATAAAAATTTTAGATCTCAATAGCATAATCTCATCATGGTCCTAAAACTATTATTCTAATCTATGGGATTCATCATAATCTTAACTTTTTTTGGTAAAAAAAAAGGAAAGGGGGAGATGAAAACCTAACCCCACTCCACATAGCAACTTTTGACCACTGAGGCCCCCTCCCATCAGAGAATATTCGATATGGGCGCTACCACGCATCCTTCCCATCGAATGTGAGTACGTCATCCTGGTGCCAAATTGAATGCCAGATGGACTAGACTAGATGCCGCTTCTGTGGAGCTAATAGGACATTGGGCATCCGGTCCCATATTTAATTGTTACCTGCGCGTTTCGAACCCGAGTCACCTCCATGAAAACAAAGGCCCATTCCATCTGCACTACCATCTGATCGACATCATAATCTTAATTAAATCATAAATAAAATAATAAGATGCAACATATGATGAAATATAATATCTTATATTATTAATAAATAATCAATATCACTTATATGAGTAGAAAGATAAAATAGAAATGTTCCATCATACCATCTATGCGATTGGTTTGTAGGACACTATTCTTTTAATATCCCATCATATTCCTATATCTAATATCCATGCTATCAAGGTGGCGGTTAAACTACTGCTATGACAAGGCTTTAGTGAACGAGTCCACTATATTACTCTTGGTGTTAATTCGTTCTATAATTACATTTTGTCTTTCCATAATTTCTCAAATGAGATGAAGCGCCATAGGATATGATTAGATTTCTAATGAAACCTGGGTTCTTTTGCTCAATAATAGCCCAGTATTGTTATAATAAGGTGATACGGGGTGTTCAATTTTTGAAACCACATTCAACTCAGTGATGAACTTCTTCATCTAAATAGTTTTCTTAGCAGCTTCATTTATAGCAATGTTTTATGCTTCAGTAACTGAGTCAACTACAATCTATTATTTGGAACTCTTCCAACTTATCATTTTTCCATATAGAGTAAATATATATCTTGAGATGGATTTGCTATCATCAAGATCAGATTAAAAACTGAAATCTATATATTCTTCTAGTTTTATATTTGATTCACCATATATTAGAAAAAATCTCTAATCTTTTTCAAGTACTTGAAAATATTTTTCACAGCTTTTCAATGATCTTCTCCTAGATCCATCTAAAATATTCTTATTAAGCCCAAAGCATAAACCATGTTAGACCTGATACATAGCATAATAGATATAATTGATTCCACAGTCGAAGCATAAGGGATTGTGCTCATTATCTTTCTTCCTTTAGGTATCTTAGGATACATCTTCTTAGAGAGATATGTGCTGTAACACAGATAAGTAATATCTCTTACATCCATCCATATTTAACATTTTCAATATAACATCTATATATCTAGACTGGGATAAGCCTAGCATCCTTTTAGATATACTTCTATAAATTTTAATTATATCAAGTATGTAGGATGCTTCATCCAAGTCTTTATGAAAATTTTTTATGATAACCAAGTCTTGATCGATTGTAATATTGGGATATTATTCTCAATGTATAGTATATTATCTACATACAGAACTAAGAAGACAATGGCACTCCTACTTATCTTCTTGTACATATATAATTCATCCATATTTTTGATAAAATCAAATAATTTGACTATCTCATCAAAATGGATGTTCCAACTTCTTGATGTTTGCTTTAATTTATAAATAATTTTTTTTAGCTTGCATACTTAATTTGCCCTCTCACTAGAGACAAATTTCTTTGGCTGAGTCATATAGACTTCTTCCTCAAGATTTTCATTGAGAAAAATAGTCTTTACATCCATTTGCCAAATTTCATAGTCACGATATACAACTATAACAAGCAAAATCTTAATGGACTTGAGCATCACTACTAGTGAAAAGATTTCTTCATAGTCAACATCTTGCCTTTGTTTGAAATCTTTAGCCACTAGTATAGCCTTGTAGGTTTCTACCTAGCCATCAACTCCAATCTTCTTCTTGAAGACCCATTTGCAACCTATTAGGATCACATCCTCAAGCACATCAACCAAAGTTTATACGTGGTTGGTATACATGGAGTCCATTTCAAATTTCATGGCCTCAAACCATCTGTCAAAGTCACTATTCATAACTACTTCTACATAGGTTATGGAATTATCGTTCTCAGTGATGTGTAGCTTGTTATCATTTTCAATGATAAACCCATATCTGAGTGGCATATTATGCACTCTATTTGACCTTTGAAGAAGAAGTGTACTATGGTTGAATTTCATCAATGGACACTTCTGGTTGAGAATCAACTTATGGACTATTCATAAGTTGTTGTAGGATAGTTTGTAGATCTTGAACTTCTCCAAATTCAACTATCCTCCCATAATTTTCTTCTTGAATAAAATTTTTTTTCAAGAAAGTGGCATGTCCACTGACAAACACTTTTTGTTCATTAGGATGGTAGAAGTAGTATTCCATACTCTCCTTAGGATAATATATAAATCTATACTTATCTGATTTAGCATTTAGCTTATATTCTTTAACTCTTTTGACGTAAGCAGGACAACCCCATATCTTAAGATGTTTGAGACTTAGACTCTTTTCTTTTCATATCTTATATGGAGTGTTAGTAATAAATTTAGATGGTACCTTGTTTAGAATATATGCATAGGGCATATCCCCAAAATAAAATTGGAAGATCTGTGAAGTACATCATGGATTGCACCATATCTAATAAAATGTAATTCTTTCTTTCTGCAAAACTATTCAATTATGGTATATAAGGAGAAGGCCATTTAGAGAATTTTTTTTTTTAGATGATCGAAAAATTCACTAGATAAGTATTTACCCCCTTGACTTAGTCGAAGAGCTTTAATATCCTTACTAGTTTATTTCTCAACCATAATTTAGTACTTATTAAACTTATCAAAAGCTTTAGATTTGTATTTCAGCAAATACACATCCAAATCTTGATAAATTATTAGTGAAGGTGACGAAGTAGGAGTATTTTCTCCTAATCCGACTTATCGTTGGGCTGCAAACATCTATATATATGAGGCTTAATAACTCAATTGTCCTTTCTCTATATCCAGTAAATGGAGTCTTGGTCATTTTATCCATGAGATAAGATTCATAAGTTCCACATAATTCAAAATCATGTAGATCAAAGAACTTTTCTTTGTATAATTTATTTATTCTTGACCCATTAACATGGCCAAGTCGGTAATGTCAGAGATATATAACATTCACATCTTCTTTCTTTCTTTTCATCAAGAATACTATGATTGAGTGATAGAAATATGATACCATTATTTACATATCTATTGCCATAAAATTCACCAAAATGATAAATAGAGCAATCTTTTTCCTTTTCTTTTCTTTCATAACCATATTCCAATAACAAAGGTACAGAAATAACATTTCTAATAATTTTTAGTATGTAATAATGGTCTACTAATTCCAAAATTTTGTCCAAAGGCAACTTTATCATATAGATTCCTATAGCTTTTGCCTAGATGGACTCTCCATTAGTGCTCATTAGCTCAAAGTCATCTTTCTTTAACTTCCTTATTTCTTGTAGTTTTTATAACAATTTGCATAAGTGAGAACCACAGGTAGTATCTAATACCCAATAGTCTAAAGTTGAAGTATTTAATGATAAATTAATTTTTATTATGTACAAACCTTTAATAGATGCAACCTTTGCATTCTTCTCTGCTTCACACTTACAAGATAAATTTTGTAATTTGTCTTTTAATACTCATCTTTGCTGTAATGAAAATAAGTATCTTTGGTAGAGACATTTTTTGCCGTCTTCTTGGAAATACTATCCTTAGGGTTCAATTTTTTTTTTTGTTTTTAAACTTTTCTTGCCTGCCATCTTCATGGCAAGCACATCCACTAGCAAAACAAGGGCCTTTTCATTATTGAAATGGCTCTCAGCTATCTTCATCATATTGAGCAGCTCTGACAGACTTGTATTCAGTTTGTTCACACGATAATTAATTACAAACTGATAAAAGAAATGGAAAAGTAATTATAGGATCAGATCCTAACTAAGCTCACCATCCAAAACAAAATCTAATTGACTTAATTAAGTAATAAGTCAATTATTTTGAGCATATGGGTTTGTTTGGATGTGCTCTCACTCATCCTAGCATGAAATAACTACTTGGATATCTCTTATCTAGCAGTTCTTTTCTGCTTATCATATAACTCCCTATATTAAGAAGTTTGGACTAAGAATCTATGCTTTCATATTGACTCTGTAACTCATTGCCCATAGAAGCTAACATGATACACTTGACTATTAAAGTGTTATCTTGCTACTTATTGAAAATGGCTTTTTTCTCCTCTATAGCATCATCGGATTGAAATAAGAAGTATAAAGAATATAGGAGACTTTCTCTTGGGGAAGAACTATTCTTAGATTTCTCAACCAATTCACATAATTTGGCCTAATTAACTTGTTGGTATCAAGTATGCTGCATAGTGAAAGTGAGGATGCTATAATGCAGATGAATCTATAAAAATAAGAACAATGCATAAGTAGATTACTCATGATGACATATATGATTAGATGAGTTCTTTTGTCTAATCGTGTCTTCCACCTAATTGATGAATCTCATAGCCCTCTAGTATGACAAACAAAAAATTCTATCGAAAGATTTTTTAGTGGGGTTGAGATCCCAATTCCTCGTAAAAGTCCTATGGATAGTACAATAAATATTTATGAGTTCAAAGTAGGTAACTCTTACTAATAGATCTCATGCAACTCCCAATATATCTTTTGCCTCTAAAATACTTATAGTATTATGGATAGCACAATAAACCATAATATTTTAGTTAAGTCGTACTCTTTATTCTCATATAGTCATACTTGAATAATGCTATCCTTGTGGATAGCACAATAAGGCAATACCATCCAAATATGCTATAAGCATCTTTATGTACTAAGATAACATCATATCAATTCCCATAGCAAGCCTTATGAATAATACAAAAAACTCATTATAGATTTTGATATACTCTATTGGCTTAGTATGAAGGAAGGCATGGATAGTATTCTTAACACTTGGCTATGATGACTTAATATGATTTTATGAGGGTCTTTGGTCTATTTGGTCTCATACACATCCAAACATGTATATGTTCATCATATGCATAATATACATTTAACTATCATCATTAAAGAATATAATTTAAATTAGATGGTTACGAACTTTTCTCTAATGTAATCCATTCGAGCTACTTAGCTGGATTATGGATCTCATCCTATGTGCATCATATATTATGCCATCTTATGGTCTACCTATATGCTCCTTTACTCTTGACGTATATGGTAGTCTTATTTTCATCTCTATGAAGGTTTGATGAATGCTCCATCTTCTCTTTTCATTTGAAAATATAAAAAAATATTTTCTATCTATTTACAAATAAATCTTCTATACTATTTTGACATCATTATATAAAAAAATTTCAATCATAGTTAGGAAAGGTATATAAAAAAGAGAAAGAAGATACAACAGCAAAACAAATGAGGCAAGGGCACCCAGCCCCTATTACATTAAATAATAACTACTCATTATAGATTTCGATATATTGTATTGGCTTAGCATGAAGGCATGGATGGTATTCTTAACACTTAGCCATGATGACTTAATATGATTTTATGAGGGTCTTTGGTCTATTTGGTCTCATGCACATCCAAACATGTAAATGTTCATCATATGTATAATATATATTTAACTATCATCATTAAAGAATATAATTTAAATTGGATGATTATGAACTATTCTCTAATGTAATCCATCCGAGCTACTTAGACGGATTACGGATCTCATCTTATGTGCATCACATTTTATGCCATCTCATGGTCTACCTATATGCTTCTTTACTCTTGACCTATATCGTTGTCTTATCTTCATCTCTATGAAGGCTTGATGGATACTCCATCTTCTTTCTTTATTTGAAAATATAAAAAATATTTTCTATCTATTTACAAATAAATCTTCTATACTATTTTTACATCATTATATAAAAAGATCTCAATCAATAGTTGGGGAAGATATATAGGAGGGAGAAAGAAGATACAACAGGAAAACAAATGAGGCAAGGGCACCCAGCCCCTATTACATTAAATAGTAACCATCCATTATAGATACATACATTAATTCATCCACCACATATACATCAATTCATTCATCCATCACATGGATCCTTTTAATCTATAACCATCCATCATGCAATTCATAATATTTATATAAAGCATGAAATTAAATTACTTATATTATTCTAATTGTGATATCATTCATACATATGTCACAAAGGTATTATGATATTTAATTTTATGAGCCCTAAGTCCATCTAGGATTTACATGTGTTCTTGGTCTAACTTAAGTTAATAATATATCAACTTTTGACTTAAGTCAACTAACTCTTAGTCAAATCCTAATCCAATTAGGTTGGTGAAGATTTAGTCAACTTTGATTCAAATTCTAATTCAATTAGGATTATGAAAATCTAGTCAACTTTAATTTAACAAGAATCCTCATCTAATTAGGACTATGAATTTTAGTTGACTTCTAAATCATCCAAAATCCTAGATCTTAGATTGAAACATCTTTCTTCCATGGATCAAATTACAGCCATGAATCATGATGGAATCGTAACCTTCAACCAAAATTTTCAGCCATGATCTCCTAACCAAGGCATTGGGAGAGGGGGTTTAGCATGCCCTCCGCAGCACCCTTTGCCTTATGAATGTGTGCAGCCTCTCCTTAGTAAGTTTCTCATGGCAGAAAGCTGTCCCAACTCGTCATACAAGTTGTCACCTTATGGCATCTCATACCAAGATTTGATCATGCACAAAATAATTTTATTTTTAATGATTGATACAACAAATCAATAATTAAACATCATGTAAGAATCTGATTAAGATATATTATGAATTGATCTAATCTATATCACAATAACAATATAAAGTTTGATTGAATCAGTCAAGAATGGTTCTGATACCACTATTGAGATTCGGAAGCATAGTGAAATATAGGATTTTAAATTTTTTTCATGTATTCAACAATTAAAAATATAAGATTCCAATCCAAAACTAAGATCATCTTGATGATTATAATTAAACATAAAGAAAATAATTAAACAAGAGAAAAAAATAAAGATACTAGTTTAAAATTGTACGCTTGCCTGTCTGATTTCCATTAGGCATCCAAGTAAATGTCCTCCAATGCTAGTCCATACATAGAATTGATCAAGAACCTTTTCCTTATTTAATCCATTTTGAGCCATTTAATAAATGGATCGATTCACAATTTGATCTAATAAACTTGTTTAAACTTATTCAATCTATTTAAAACATATTTAATCTATTTCTCTCCTACTAAGAAATTTTTGACTCAACATGTACTTGACCGAGCCCAACCAAATTACCATCTCTATATAGAAAAGCGAAGTTTCAAATTACATTGTTAACATTCAATACCATACTTATGCTTGTATCTTGAACCAATTCACCATTGAGAAATTTTTTGTGCACCAAAGGTGGTGGAGAAAAAAATGCACTGCTTCACCATATTAAGCCACATAATGCAATTAATAAGGAGGCATGCATTTAATGTAGCTCATTTTTTTCTTAATTTTTTATGATCAAAACATCCTTTCCTTTTTTACTCTATTTTGCTTATGATGTCATAAATAATAATAGAAAATCATAACAATCAATAGGATGTCATAGAAAAAAAGGTAAGTTAGAATAATGGTATGACATCCTGTTAGTATCCGATGACATCTTGTTGCATCCTTAAACAATGATTAGAATATCATTAAAAAATAATAGAATGTCTTAATAATGACATAATATCCTACTTGCATTATATGATATTCTGTTGCAACGTATAAATATCGAGATGTCATAAAAACAAACAGAATATCATAATAATATTATGACATTTTGTTTACTTCCTATAACATCCTATTCTATCATATAAATAACTATCAAGATGTCACAAAAACAAATAAGATGTTATAATAATATTATGATATCCTATTTATATCCTATGACATCTGGTTGCATCCTACAAACAACTATTGAAATGTTATAAAAATGAACAGAGCATCATTAGAAAATTATGATATCTTGTTTGCATCATATAACATCTTATTGTATCTAATATATAACTATCAAAATATAGGTCATAATAATATTATGACATCTTGTTGGCATCCCATAACATCTTGTTGCATCCTATAAACAATCATCGGGATATCATAAAAATCAATAGGATATCACAATAATATTATGATATCTTATTTGTATCTCATGATATCTTATTGCATCCTATAAATAATTACTAAAATATTATAAAAATAAACATGATATCATAATAATATTAATTTATTATGACGTTCTATTTGCATCTTATAATATCTTATTGCATCTTATAAATAATTATTAAAATATTATAAAAATAAATAAAATATTATAACATCGTATTTTATCTTATAATATTTTATTATATCCTATAAATAATTATCAAAATATCATAAAAATAAATATAATATTATAATAGTATCATGACTTCTTGTTGCATCCTATGAAAAAGCAATCATAATATTATGTGAGATGTTATAGTATTTAATAAAAAAAATATTTTAATAAAAAAAAATAAAAAAATTAAATCATATGAAATATTTATTTTTTTATTAATTATATCATATAATATAATATGATAAAATAGTATATTTTTTCTAGATGCGGTGCGCTAAGAATTTTTCATTTACCACCGCTTCAGTAAAGATCTGGATGGGCCTTTGGCCTACGAGTAAGGTTTCCGAAACGATGCTTCCGAAAGTTTTCCTTTTTGCCATTATTTTTTTTTTCAAAAATTTATTAAATTGAGCCATTCGGCAAAATATTTATGGGTTTTGATTGATTTTTTTAGCTTCGAAGAATTACTGTGTAAATTTTTTATTAGCTTGCCTGCTATAGTCAATCATGTTCTCCTCCTACGTTCTCCTCCCCGCCCCCCACCCCACCCCCCGGCCGCGGTGGGGAGTGGCACGGCTGCCAAGCCCCATTTCATGGTCGACTACCTCGTCGCCTCCTGCGGCTTCTCCCTTGCCGAGGCCTCCAAACTCTCTAAAACCCTCTCCCACCTCGACTCCCTCGAGAATCTCGACGCCGTCCTCCGTCTGCTGGTGAGCCACGGCATTGACGACGCCCACCTCCGAAAGCTCATCTCTGCCAGGCCCAGATGGCTCTGCTGCGACGCCAACAAAACCCTAGCCCCTTTGCTCCGAGCTTTCCAAGATCTCGTCTTTTCGGCCTTGGTCTCGCCCAATTCATCCACTCAAATCCCCAAGCCCTCGATCTCAACCTCCACTGTACCGTCCTCCTCAGGATCAAGTTCTGGAGCGGCCTCATCGGCTCCACCGAGAAGCTGATGGTTCTCCTCAAGCAAAAGAGGTTTCTCTACGTCAGATGACAGAACCGTCGTTCCCAACCTCTCCCTCCTGCGCGATCGCGGATTCCCCGAAAAAAGTATTGCCTGGGTACTGTGGAAGAACCCTGAGCTCGTTATGTTCAAGGCAGACAAATTCCGGGCCATGGTCGAGCGTGTCTAGGATTTGGGGATCCCAAGCAGCTCAGGGATGTTCCTGTGGGCTCTATGGGCCATCGCCAATCTAAGCAAGACCATGTTCAAGACCAAATTAGACCTCATGAAAGGAGCAGTTCCTTTGTGCATTCCGTCGGCATCCCATGTTCCTGAAGTTTTTAGAGAAGACCCTCCAGGATAAGATGGATTTCCTCTTGAGGGAAGCTGAGTGCGACCCATCCTTCCTCGCCTTCCATGCAGAGCTTCTGGCATACAGTGCAGAGAAGTGGCTGATTCCTCGGCATCGTGTGTTGATGGCTTTGAAGTTGAGAGGGTTTTGCACCAGAGAATATAAATTTTCCAGCATCATTGTTTGGCCAGAGAAAAAGTTTTTGGAGAAATTTATCATTCCCTATGAGGATAAAGTGCCAGGACTAAGAAAGATCTTAATTGCTGGCTGCGGCAAGGGGGATGCCAACTAATTCTATGGTTTTGATAGAGATGGAGAAGAGGTTTTAATACAATGCAGGTATTAATCTTGACTCCTGTAGCAATGCACGGGCATTATTTTGTGAACATTTCTGGTGAAGTTTACATGAGATCAATGTTGCTTTTCTTGTGATGAATACATCTTCATGACTGTAATGTCAAGAGAGCACAAGGAATCCATGTACAAATTTATCCAGCAACTAGGTGACGATGGTATTGTTCGTTCCCACTAATGAGAATCTAAGCATCTAGAATAACTGTTCTACATTCCAACCAAGATGGTTTTGCTTTTTAATCTCCTATTCTTCTCTCCCAACCAAGGTGTAATAGGTGGGCCATTTGATCTGATCAGCCCATTCCTTTGCCTTCCCTTATGGTAGCACAAGCACCTACCTTCTTTGTTAAATGAACGTCATGAATACCAACCACAAAAACATTGGAGACTCCTCGTGTCAAGAAAGAACAAGGCCTCTACTTGATCTGATAGTAAAACTATGATCGGTCATAGTGAAATAGTAGTTAGATTGAATGAGAATTGACATGGTGCTCCAATCGGAGAGAAGAAAGGATTTTTTTAACTTGTCAACTTGGACGTCTCAAAAAGAATAATGAATAATAGAAAAATTTCGAAAGTAAGGTTTTTGGTTCCCTTTTCTTTCATTAAATCTCTGAGAATTAATTACTATATCTTTATTTATACTAGTATGGTTCGTCTTTGCAAAATCTACATTTGATTACTCTTCTAGTGGGAAGAGATTATAGCTTTCCAAAAATAGAAATGACTAGTGAAAATAAAAATGAAAAAGCCAAAGCCCTCCTAGAGCTAGATCTTGACTTCTACATCAACTTTATCTATAGTTGTTTTATCCAATTCTTTCTGGATTGAGAAATATGCTCGGCAAAGTATTTCTGAAAAGGAAACTTTTACTTTGACGAGATTGTTTTTAGTCCCAGACAGCATTGTGTGGCCTCAGTCACTACATATATTGAAACATTTAGGAGTGGACGCAACCATACATCCCAAAAAGTTATCAAATTTCCCAAAAAAAGTCATCTCAATTGAATATCATAAGGAAAGTGATGGCCTTCAAAAGTTTAGATGTGTGATTCGGCTTCTAGTATGGTGGATCCTGTTTTTGTACCTTGTCCAAATAATCATGGGATGGCTGGAGTGGTCCACAACTGGTCTAGTGATCTTCCTAGATTACATGTGTAATGCAGCTTAAGAAAATAAAGGACTCTAGGGAATTGCCTTTTAAGAATTCCAAGGTCTCTGTATTTCTTCAATTTCATGTAGGCCTTTCTTCTCTGGTCATGATAGAATCATTTTCTTGCCTGATGAGCCACAAATCACTAGTTTAGTCCATCCACACATTGTCATAGTTGTTAAGCCACCAGTTCTTGACATAATCCAATATAATCACTTTTCTGTGGTCTTCGTATCCAATCTCTCATGCAAGTCTCTTGTTTAAAATCTAGACATTAGACAACTGATGGAGCACAATAGGTGTCGCTACTGCCACTTATTTGCAATTCAACATGAGGGGTTCCAATCATACAGCTTGTTGTTGGTAGCAATAGATTTCCAATTCCACCTTGTCTTTATCTAGAAATAGCTACCCAGATTTTTGAATGTTGGATCATGAAGGATCTTGAAGTTTTGTGAAGAATTTGCTTCCATCATCTCTTTTCGTGGTATTTAGAATTAGGTAGTCTTTGAAAGAACATAGAAAACTCAGTGAGGTAACAACAGATTGGTTTGATATATTTGAAGTGAAAATTCTATGTCAAAAATTTGGTTTGGTATTGGTAGGGCCCTAAAAGATATCAAAGACATAAATAATGGAAATTGTGATCTATGCTAGATGTATGCAGCAGAAGTCTAAGACCTTGTTCATGATTTATCTACATGCAAAATCATGGTCAGAGGGTTTGAAACTTTATCAAGCCCTGAGGTGATTTTGGAGTTGATTTTTGCTTTCTTGGAAGCTTGTTGATGCTATGAAAGTACATAATCCTCCAAGCTTTACTACCTACGGCTGCGTGGTCCACATGCATGACCTTGGATGCTTTCTTGGCCCTGAACTCTAGTTTTCCATGTGCCAAAGGGATGTAATGCTTGAAGGAATAAGTCTATTATTTTAGATCTACTCTTCTTTCTCTCTCTCTCTCTCTCTCTCTCTCTCTCTCTTTTAAATTTTCTAGGTGATGCGGCACTTCTCCCTTACCCCCTAAGACCCATGTAAATAATGGAAGCCCTGGGCTTGTAGCCAGTCCCAACTAGGAAACCTCCTAGGGTTCTAGTCGGTCTAGAACACTAGATAGAGGGATGGTGCCTATCTTGGGGCACCTTCTCTTGTGCGCTTAGTTTATCATGTAGGGAAATTCTTTGCTCACCGCGGGTGGTGAGCTTCTGCGCTCACTGCCCATGGTGATTGGCTCACGCGTGGGTCTGAACGGATTTTTTTTTTTATGGGGCGCTGTGCTTTTCTTCTGCTCGGGCCCGCATGTAAGCCAATCACCGTGGGCGGTGAGCGTGGAAGCTCACCGCCCGCGGTGAGCAAAGTATTTCGCTTATCACGTAAAGGAGAGGGGGTGGTGTGGCATACTAAATCAAAATGGCCACCCACACTTCAAACCCTAGTTAAACTAGGTCCAAGCCCAAGTCTTGCTTGACTTGGCTTGGCCTAGTCAATCGGGCTCTTCTAGGCCCAACGTAGGCTGATGTAATTCCCCAATCAGTTTGTACCTGATCAAATTAATTACATTAATTACTAAGAGAATAATTAATCATTAGAGATAGTCACACATGCTAGATATGATACTAGGATGGGTCAACTCAGGTTTTATGCATCACCAATTGCCGACCCCTTTAGGTTCACTATGTCATACATTAGCAATTTGACTCGGCATGGGGACTGATGCCCATATCACATTATTGAAATTCAATCTCCCTTCATTTTAGGATGAAGTTCAGCCCTCCATGATTCTAGGATTCTCTTATGACCATTGAGAATATAAACATTGGTAATTCCTTAGTCATGTGATGTCATAGCATATTGGAAACTCAAATCATGTCGTACACATTTAGATAAAACTATTTGCGTGAAATCTTTTTGCAAAGTAATTATCAAATATAGAGTTTTTGACAAACAAATCAAATTATTTTCTGAAAACATAAATGACTGACCGGGCCCTAAGACTCAGTGTCTGAATATGTCTGTCCTGGTATGGGCACAATATCATACAGTGGTTCCTTTATTAGATAGCTAGTCCTTGCTCACACTTGGATCTACTAAACCAATGTGCTCTCATGAAGGACATGGTCCAAGGTACCATGGTCATATGTGCGTGGCTCCAAATTTACTAATCTCCAGAATGTAGCATAATGTTCTACCTTTGAGGTCAAGAAACTACTTGCAAGCCGTGCACCTGGTTTATACCTCAATCTCTGACAATGACTTCATGGTGAATTGCTAATGCTAAACCATTCAATATGATAGCACACTCAAATGTTAGTATAAGATCACCACCTTAGTGGAGAAGGAACTCCATGAAGTCAGGATACACCTTGGTAGCCATATAGGCATGATGACCAACCTTACTTATAGTTGTGAACACCATTTATAACAATTAGGATACCCAATCCCCTGTGATAAATACTTTGACTGCTTGGATAGTTCCTCTGGAGCACTTGTAGACTCTTTTCTGGCTCTAAGGTTAATGTGTGACTCATCCCAATTACTGTTTAGTGTTCATGCATATGAAATATCCATATGTTATTTCAACTAATTATTCATAATTACATGCAAATGGCTTTAAGGCACTCTACTTGAAGAGCAAGATTTGGGTACTGGATTAATCTATTGACTTAGTAACTAAATAATCATGAGCCCTCTAAAGTCTGATTAGCGAAGCATAATTTTTTCCAATCTCCCCTTGTGCCTGGCTTACACCTGCGTCAACATTGGAATGTTTTTTCAAAGCTCAAAGTTCCTACTTAGATTAGATTGTTTGGAAAATTTGCTGGCATCACCTACCAACCACTTCCTATCTCCATAACATTACTCTGAGCACCCATGCATCTTGTGTTCAGTGTCCTTGTGTGATTCAATCTAAGACCACATTTTATTGCAATGCCCCTTCACTGTTAGCTGCTGCGACATCAAGAGAGCACTCTTATCTCCCTATCCAACGTCTCTTCCATCCCTGAGATGTTGTTTGCTGCTGTGTTGCCCCAAGGTCCTGTTGGGGATTTTTAGAGCTCAATTATTTGCTTCTTGTCATGGGATAAATGGAAGGCAAGAAATGAACTATTATTCTGGCAACAAAGGCCAAATCACTTGTGGATAATTCACTCTTATATTAGCCTGAGTTTTGAGTTGTATAGACTCTCTTGGCACTGTCCAAAATTCATAACTTTCAGATATTGGCTTCTTGGGACATTTTGGTGCTCAGGCCCTGGTCTGCAAGTGGTAACATTTTCTGCAGGATGCCTCCTATGCCACCATTTCTGAAAATAAAGTTTGATGGGAGCCATTGATTGATGAACTTCTGTAGGTGGGGCTGGCTGCCTTATCTATAATGACAGAGGCTGCACACCTTATGCCGGCAGCTCCACTGTAATGGGAACACCAGTTGATGATTCCAAACTTCATTCTACATGGGAAGGATTTGTGAAAGGTATCGATCAGTTCCTTTAAAATTCATGAGCATTACTTTGTGAACCTTTCTGGTTAAGTTTACATGACATGTCATTGTATTTGTGATGAAGAAATTTTACATAAGCATCTAGGAATAACTATTCCACAATATATACATTTTATGTAACTCACCTCTCATATGACATATTTGTCAATCAAACAGCTATCTGATGGATAATACACTATTTGCAGATTTAGAAAAGCATGCTAGCCATGGCAGAGAGTTTAAGGTTTCAATCATGGAAGCATTTTAGCTCATTCACATGTAAAATTTTCTTCATAAAGGAATTTTTATGCTTTTATAATTAATCATCAGAATCTTTGTTTAAAATCTTTATTCGAATATCTGAATCGAGATCCAGTAATGCACAAGATTCTTTCTTTGTTTTTCCCCTTAAAAAGGAGAGCAGAGTTGCTGCATTTCAGTTTAGATTTGCTCTTCTAATTTTGGACATTGTTTCAAATGAAATGTCTGTTTTCTCCTCCGACCAGAGTGAGGTGCTCCAGTTTATATATTTAAGACTATCCTGAAATCACGAGTTCCCAGGCAGTGGAATGTAGGATATTGCTTCTGTACTTTCAGTTGCTCTTTTTAGTTTCTCTCTGCTAGTTACTAGAAATGGCTTCCTCCATGGTATGTAGGCTTTCAGTATCTTGAATCTGCAACAAAATTAAAGAATAAAGAGAAATGGAAACAATTGGTTACGAACGTACTTCATTTTAAATGGGAAGTAAAAAACTAAATTTGACCATAGAAGTAACAACATAGTAGTTGGATTTTTGGCCAATAATTGCAGGGATGGACACCTCTAGAGTCAACTATCAGCATTGGCTCACTTGTCAAACGAATAGAGGAACAATTTTACGGTAGAAGAGGTCAGGGAGAGTTGAAAGCAAAGATAGAGTAAATTCCGTTGGTAACATAAAACATGGGCATGGAAATCATTTTCATGCATAAGAAATCGATTTGTGGGAAGTAAGTAAGAAAATGGTTAGGTTATAGATTCCAATATCAATGATCCAAATTGGTGAATGTGATATACTATTTCTAAACTGCTTATATATAAAAAAAAATCATGTGATTTGTGAAATCTTAGCACATGCATTAAGTGATTTAAAAATATGTATTATTTATATTATTTAAACTATCTAACTTTTAGAGCACTTGATGAATAAGATAGGGATCTCCAAATCACATAATATTTTTATATATGAGTAGTTTAAAAATGGACGAATAAACTAGGGATTTCTGAATCATATAATTTTTTTATATGTGAGTAGTTTAAAACTAGTATATCACGTCTAATAACTCGAATCATCAATATTGAATTTCCATCATCCAATTACAACCTAACTTGATTTGGCTGGAGATTCACCTGACTCTATGAATCTCCACCCTAGTTTGTCTCTATATACGCACACAGACACATATATATTATATATGTATCTATAAATATATGTGTATGTATAGGTATATATAGGTGTATGGATGCATTTGTGTATATATATAAAGTCAAACAACATTAGAGTGCCATGTAATAAAGTTGCAATATATATATATATATCATGATCAAGAAGGATTATCAAATCTGTTGCCGATTACTCTGCCCCTCTTGTGTAGATTTAGATAGGGTTTTAGACCGAGATCCATCATATTTAGGAGTTAATGGTGAATCCCAATTTCTAGAGGCTATAACTTTTTATCTGATATCCATTTTTACATGCCAATACCAAAAAGAAGCTCTTGAAGATATTATGACAATGCGATAACCCTTAAAAGCTTTATTATATCTAGCAAACATGGCATACAATGATGTTTGGGCTTAGAAATATATTGGAATTTTTTTTTTCTTTATGATTAAGACTTTGATCAGGCATATCTTATAGGGTAAAAAGTAAAAAAAAATCCCTGCATTTTATTGTGATTTGTAATTACCCTCCTACATCTTCAAGTTTAGCAATGTCAATCTTATATTTGTCAAATTGTTGTAATGTATCCTATCGACCTCTCAAGTTGGGTTTGAGCTCACCGCTAGTGCCTACATGGCAAGTTAAGGAGGCTATTAATCCGATGTGGCAAGTTAAGAATCATAGAGGAGATAACATGGATGGACTTCAAGTGGGAAAAATACACCCCACATGTGCGTGAGCTGTACATGCTTATCCCTATCAATACTTTTCCTTTCATTCCCTCCCAACTTTAGACCATTAATATTTGTCCCTTTCCCTCAAATTTCTCTGAAAATACCCACTACTTTGGATGCGATTTGTTGCACACCTTGCTTCAGACAATTAGGAAGAGAAACTACTCCAATCTGAACTCCGATTTGGATCAAGGAACATCCAATTTGCCTCAAGTTATGCTTTCTTTTTTATGTGTATTTACCAAATCTCAATCCTATTTCAGCCGCTTTGGTTAATTAGTTTGTTTTTATAATTTTCAAAATTAGGGTTTCTAAATTGATTTTTTTCTGTCCACATTCTTCTATTACATTCAAGAGCTATATATGTATGCTTTATTCTTTATTTTTTTGCATCGGTTTGATTGTTACTGCACTTGCATAATGGGAGTTGTAGATGATCAATATAGTGGGTAATATGCTCACTGTAGAGATTATGGGCACAGTAGCCTCTTATAATATTAAGATAGTGTTGCTCCCGCATTTGTTTATCATATTCATTTTCCTTATGTTATGGCATTATGGTTCCATACTGTGGCACAGTAGATGATTATTTATTCTTTATTTCATTGGGTCTTGTGTTCTATTATTCTTCATGTAATATATTTATATATATATATTTTAATCTTCAGTGTAGATATGTTAGATCCTAATATAATATAGTCTCTTTCTGAGTGTATTATGTAAGAAAGTTTGTTGAGAGACCTCGTAAGAGATACCTTTATGGGAACTTAGGATTTTTTGCTATGAATTTGACAAAGACTATGTTTCTTTTTTTGAGATTAAGAGTATTGTAGAAAACTTTGGTTATATAAAGGGGGATCAGCTATTATACTTATTGTCATACGGGCTAATTCAAATTAATATTAGACCTATTAGGGATAATAAAGATTATATATAGATATTAGCTTATGATGAAGGTAAGAAGTGGATTGATATCTATATATAGTCCACTCAATATATGGGTCAAAGTCAAGTAGAGCATTTAGCTGTAACTCAAAATCCTAATGTAACTAATAGGGACCTACACATGATAGAAGGTTTAAGTAAAAATGAGAACCTATTTGATGTAGGGGTTAAGCACTCCGCTAAACCATCTTCGGTTGATCCTAACAATAGGTCAAGTGGTCAAGTCAAGGAAAATAAAGGTAAAGAATCCAAGGTAGATGTAGATAAAAATACTAAGGATGCCTCAACTGATGAGTCGTACACTCCACTACCTTTAGATGATGATATCCCTAAGGGACCTAAGGATATTGAATTTGATCCAAGAATCCTAGATAATCCTCAGTTATGTGTGAGGTTATTATTTAAAAATATGTATCAGTTTGGAGAAGTATTAAAAAAAATTACTATCAAGGATGGTAGGGATATGATATTCATCAAGAATTAGAAGATCAAAGTAATTACTGTGTGCAAGAATAGATATGGGTAGAGGTTTCATGCATCCAATATTATTGAGGAGATATCTTTCCAAATTAGAACTTTTCATCAAGTTCATAACTATAGAATTTTTATGAACAAACATATCACAATAAGTGGTTAAGCAAGAAATATATGGAGAACTTCAAGTCTGATTCTAATTGAAAAATCAAAGCTTTCAAGGACCAAGTTAGGAAAAAGTATTATGTAAATGTGAGTAGGCATATGATCTGTGGAGCAAAAAAGCAAGTTGTGGATAATATATATGGGGATAACATAAAGTGGTGTACTAGAGTTTGGGACTATGCTGAGACATTGAAAAAGCATAATCCAAACAATTGAATAAAGGTGCCTATTGAGAGCCCTAAGAGATCATTGTGTCCTAGATTTCAAAGAATATTTATATGCCTAGAAGTATAGAGATAGGGATTCTAGAAGGCTGTAGGTCCTTCATAAGTTTAGATGGATACTTCATAAAAAATAAATTTGGTGAACAAATTCTAAATATAGCGGGAACGGATGGCAATAATATTTTCTTCTCTCAAGCATATATAATTATTGAAGATGAGACAAGAAGCTCATAGGAGTTCTTTCTAGAGTGCTTGTTGGACTATATTGGCAAGTAAAGCAGCATGGATGGATTTTCATGTCAGATAGACAGAAGATATATACTAAAGCTTAGCATTTATTATTCATTGTATGAATGTCTTCTAATTTTTATTTTTATATTACAAGGTTTAATAGAGACTTTTGATAGTGTGGCTCTACAATCAAATAGAGAATTTGCATGCAACATATGTAATGCCAACTTCAAAGATAGAGCACATAGAGATAAAGCTTTGAAAGATGATCTATGAATGGAAGCTTATGAATATATAGAGTTTGATTTCAACGTAGCTATGGAGAAGATGAAATCCAAGTTAGCTTATGACTATCTAGCTGGCACAAAAAAGAAGACATGGGCAAGACACATATTCAGCTTAAGGAACAAGGTAGATTTGATTGTGAACAATCTTTGCGAGTCTTTTAATTTCTACATATTGGAGGGGATAAGCCAATCCTCACAATAGTAGAGTGAATTAAAACTATCCTTATACAACGATTTCAAATGAAATGAGATATAAGTAAGAGCATGAGATGGAAAATTAGCCCAAGTGCATAGAGGATGCTTGAAGAGGAGAAAGCAGCATCATATATGTGTTTGCCTCTATATACTGAAAATTTGGTGTAACAAGTGAGCTATTTCAATAGGACATTCTGTGTTGACCTAAACAAATGGTATTGTGCATGTTACAAATGAAACCTCATAGAACTAACTTATAAGCATGCAATTGCTGCCATATATGCCTCAAAGCAATATTTGGAGATGTACATTAGCCACTATTATAGAAAGGAGGTCTATGTAAAGGCTTATGAGCTTATGATATATGTTGTTCCTAATGAGAAACAATGGATGAAAACAAATTTTGAATCTCTTGATCCTTCTATGGTGAAGAAGCAACTTGGAAGCCTAAAAAGAGTAAGAAGAGATAAGAGCCCAAAAAAATTGGGTGAAGTGAGAGTTAAGTACCATTATGTGAGGTGCTCAAACTAGATGTAGTCTAGGCATAATTACAAGACCTATAAGAAGCCAATGAGATCTGATCTGAAAATCCAAAAGAACAAGAAAAGGAAAGACGGGATGCATATGCATGTTTGTTTGCAAGAACCTATAGGACCTAGGTTGTTCATTTATTGCATGTACTATTATATATATATGTTATTTATGCAAAAATACAATGCGACAGATTGTAGGTGGAAGTAGTAGTGGCCACACATATATTGAAAATAGCGGTGAATTTGGCATTATATATCAAGTGAGATCTAAAATTTATGTATCAGCTTGTTAACTATTTGATAATCACTAATAAGCTTTCTCTTGCTTTGTAGGAATCTGAGAGAAAAAAAGATCCAAATATGGTACCTGAAGAGTTGATCATAGGAAGGGTAACCATGCATTTGGTCCAGGCATCATATCAACTAAAGGCAGCTAACTCAAGACACCACCATACATGGTTCTTAAAGGAGACAGTGGCTGTTTGTGGATGGCTAGAGCTTTTGAATGTTTTCTGATGGTAATTGTAATTATGTTATGGTGATGTGATACTTTGTTTTATGATACAATGTGCAATCTAATTTATGAATGTGATACTATGGTATAGTGGTTTTCAATATATTGTCAATGTGATATATTAGTTTCCAATGCATGTGAATTTGATATATTGGGTTTCAATGAATTGTGAATATGATACATTATTCTATGATCCATCATATCATGTAATTTGTGGATGTAATATATCGGTTTTCAATCTACTTTGAATGTAATACATTTTTTATTGTTTGCTTCTAAGTGCATAACAAAGCATCAGTGGCAAGCAATTATGTGCAAACAATTATTGTGAATGTGCAAATGGTTAATATAAAATTGTATGGATATTTTTTTATTTTTGTATCAAATTAACAGTTAATATATCACTAATGTATTTTGATATACTTGAAGACTTCAAGACTACCGTATCGGTGCTAGCTGAAACTTTGATGGACTATCATACTAGCTAATTTATAGGCTATGATGTAATTGCTTTACTGTGAACTATCTTTATAACAAAGTGTCTTGGTAAAGAGATATCAAACCTAATTATAACACAGGCAGAATATGGTTTCAAATTAAACATATTTTTTGTATTTCTACAAACAGCTTTTGCAAGAAGGAAACTATATTGTCATGATAAGTAGGATTGACGAACAGGTGTATTTGGCCTAGGCTAGAAAAATAAGAATAAGCATCATCAAACAAGATGCAACTATAGATATGTTGCATCTTCCTTTCTCTTCTCTTAATCTAAATTGGCCTTTTAGCTCAACAACCTAATTTTCGAATATATATTTCTTTCGTTCTATATTTTCCTTCTTAATCTAAATCAGCCACTTCTCAGCTTCTAACTTATCAATTTGTTTATACAATTTATTGATTATCTTGAATGCATGTCCAGTTCACTCAGTATTTAACCATTGAAAATAGTTGCAATCTTAATCAAACTGTAAAAAAATTTAAAAATAAAATTTATTATCCTTCCTACTGTAATAGCAAATCAAATAAACTAAAATCAAATAAACGAATCTCTTTATTGTAGTGGTCTATGATGTCTTTATCATAGCTACAAGATGGCAACAGCATGTCTTCGAGCTTCCACTATCAATGCCAGATGCTTCCTCCTTTCTAAACTCCCAAATTTGAAGAACTCATTTTCTTTTGAAAGAGAGACAAGAGAGCAATAGAGCAAGATCTCTAGAGAGAACAAGATGGAGACAAACAGAGGCTAAAAGGATCGGTCTTTTGGTTTTTTTTTTTTATGAAAATTTTTGGCACCACCTGAATATTTTAGCACGAACTCTTTTGAGTCCATGTTATTCAATCATATTTTAATATAATCCATAAATTCTATAAAAATTAACTAACAACAAATACTTGCCATGTAAGTCTTGGCAGGGAGCTCAGACCCAACTTGGAAGGTCGATGGTGTACATTATAATAATTTGATAAATGTAGGATTGACATTATTAAAATTGAAGATGCGGGATAGTATTTGCAAGGTATAATTTTTTACTTTCTATCCTAACTTATAGAATGCCATCAGTAAACATTTCTTTATTTGAACCTAAAGCCATATATCTTTTATTATGTCAAAAAAATTAGGTTTAATTGATTCATATTATTCAACTATTTTATATGTTCTTGCTCTAAGATTCTTTTATAGATATATTACATTGAAAAGAGCAATCTTGGCCTCAAAAGAATCCAAAAATTCTTAGAAAGACTAAGAAGTCAATACTCTGCTAAATATTAAAGAGAAATGTCCAGGATATTTTTTGCTTGTTTAGTTTCTTAAAATTTTTGGTTTACAAACTAATTTTAAATATATTAAGCAAAAACTACTACAGATATAATTAAATCTCCTTCAAAATAAATACCTCACCTCATTTAATTTTATATCATATATAAATTTGATTATCCTTTCAATTCTTCTTCAATGTATCAATTTTTCCATTGAGTACAAAAATGATAGTTGCCTCACTACTTTGCTTTTTTTAGAAAATATTTCTGCTAATGGTTAAAAATAGTTCACGGATATTTTCCAATTATTAGTCCTATCTTCTTATTTCTTAAACCTTTTGGTTTATAGACTAATTTTAAATATATGAAGCAAAAACCACTGCAGATATAATTAAATCTCCTTCAAAATAAACACCTTCTTTTATTTCATTTTAATTTTATATAAATTTAATTATTTATTTTGGTCTCCTCCAATGCATCAATATTTTCTTCTATCAATTTTTTTCATTGAGTACAAGAAAAAGGAGGTTGCGTCGGTGATATGTTTATAAATAAAAAAATACATTAGATAGACATGTTTCTCTGTGCCCCTTGGAATTTAGGATGACGAGCTAGTCCACCACGAGACCTGATCATGGGTCGGGGTTTCGGACTTAAATTCTATTTATTTTTAATCAAGCTTCGAATCGGGCATACGTAAAATTTATCATTCTTTAGGCTCAAGCCCGGCCGATCTATCCGGCATGGTAAAGAGAAATATAGAAGTTCCTACAGTGCAGGTGTCTAAAGAATCACGAACCAACAATTAAATTTTGGTGGTACACATGAATACCAAAGTAGCCACAAAATAAGTTTTCAAAGAACAAAACCCTGACATAGCCTAGGAACCTATGCATCGGAGTCCAAGTTCTGATCGTAGGCTAATAACAATCCTGAGTTGGGTTAAAAAATATTGCATCCCGTTTGATTCCTTTGTCTAGAACAGAACTGATAGCATTTATATTTACTGATGGCATTTTATTTTTCAAATTTTAGATAACAAAATGTTCACAATAATTTATTAGCTACCTTTTTCTAGTGGTAGATCGAATTGAATTCTTCTTGGATTGTTTCTATAATTTAATGTAGCATTTTTTTCATAGCATACATTTAGATTTGCAGGATATTTAGTGCATCAATGCTTGTGCTCTCCAAGTATCATACTCATTTCAATACAACCAATGCTATGTTAAATCGTACGTATTTGGTCTCACATCATTCACAATCTGTAAGCCTGTTAATAACTCCATAACACGTTATCTGGTCTTGGTTGCAATCTTCTTTTCCCAATCTCTCTTCTCCCATTCTCTCCCTTTTGCCGTGCTAACCTAAGTCACCATCTTTGCCAACCCCCAACCTATTTATGGTCCCAATAGTCAACAACCATCCAATTAACCTGGACCGCATTTTTTTTTTTCCATCACCATCCCTCACCCATCAATTAGGAATAATAATTCTCCTAGAGCTAAAGATTTTACTTCAGAAAAATTGAAATAACAAATATTAAAAATATGCAATTATTAAAGAGTGAGTGAAATATTTAGTAAGAACAACTAGGGAGGCTGACTATATTTAATGCAAATTCCAATAGGTTTGACAAAATTGGGGAAGATTGAGAATTGTTCAATGGCCTTGCGCTGAAGTCCGGTGAAAAATGTGACGTCGACTTAAACATTCCACAGCTAGACTTGCATTGGAGGTAGAGTATTCCTTGTGCTAAATTCTAATTGCAAAACTCGTCATATCCAAAACCTAGGAACAAATTGGGGGCTCAAGAAGATAGTTTCAGTTCAATCATCAATTAAAGTTTTGGGGTAAAATTTAAATTTGTGTTCTCAATCATATAATAATGAATTTATATATATCCAAAATTTTAATAAAAATCTATATGGAAATAAAATACTAGGATTCTCACAGAATTTTAGTCTTAGAGTCCATATAAAAATAAAATTAAATAATTCTCAAATAAAATATATATTTTTTTAATCTTTATATTTGTGTCTAGTAGAAACGTGCTTAAACTTATTGTAGGACTGTCCTCCAACATTTTTATTTCAAAATATAAAATTAAGTTCTATTTTTGCTTCTTCTTCTTCTCTACTGATATATTTTCTATTTCTATATCAATGGAGCAAAGGTTAAATGAATCAGTATGGATTAAACCTTTTCACAAATTGGATGCATAAAAAATTGTATCAGAGATTAGGTCAAGATTTTATTAATGTTTGGCGATTTAAATCTAATGATACCCACTTAGTGTTACTTTTGGAGGAAATAACTGTACTCTAGCCTGATGATATGCACGTTTACAGGTTCAAATGAGTGAAACCATCTGCCTTCTTTTTGTTTCTGGGCTTCTACCTTATTATCTGATTTTTTTAAGAACTTTTTGTTTCTTGAAATTATCGCTCTTGATTACCCATTGCTTAATTTCTTTAAAAAAATCCATGTTAAATAAAAATCCCTCAAGCAAAAAAATAGCAAACATAAATTTATAGAATCTATAAAGAAATAAAAATATAAAAAAATTTTATTCAATAAATTTATTCATTAAAAAAATGTAAAAATATTATATATTTTTTACGTCAGTCCTCTATGCATTGAGCAAGCAAAAGAGAAACAACTAAGGAAACAACATCATTGGCAATTTTATGTAGTCTCGTAAATTTGTAGCCAACAAAGGTTGAAAATTAGTCATGACTAAATAACAAAATTGATGAACGCTTCTATAATTATAATAAATATTTAAAAAATAATTTTGACTTTGGGATAAATAAAAAATGATTTAAAAATCAGACGATGTTGCCTATCAAAGTCAAACCAGCTTCACGAGTAGAAAGTAGATTATTCTCTTCACATAAATAGGGCACGATAGGAAATGATAAATAGTCCCACTCTTTGCTGTCTAGAGGAGAGTCGAGGTCTAGAGAAGGTTTTCCACGGTCGATGCCCTTCAAAATTCAACATACTAGTTCAAAAGAGGTACAGTTATCCTTATCCAGCCTAATTACCTGTAGAGCATGGTGATGAAGGCCCGATATGAGACTTGGAGCAAGAAATTCTAGATTCCGACTATCTATGGTTGCTGCTTTATCTAGAAGAAGATTTATCCTCATGGGTCTGATATTATGGTATAGATCAGATGGTTGATTGATGATAGAACTTTGACGAATGTGAGTTAGGATGCCTAAATTTTGAGTCTATCTCTCTTCCACTAGTTGACCTACATCAGCAGCAAGATGGATGGTCATCTGCATCTTTGTAACCTAATCACTGTCGATGTCAAAGCTGGAGAGCTCAAGAGATCACCTATCTTTTTAGCAGTCTGTCCGCTAATCGGATCCTCACCACTCCGATTCCGGTTCATCCCAGCCAAGTCTTGAAAGTGTAGGGTCGATCCTGTTGCTCGAAAAACAACTTAAGGGACCTGCCCCAGATGTGTAGGCCGACGATGGACAAGAGGATAGAGACTACTTGGATTTGGAAAGTGGCCATCCATCCTAGGATGAGATTGTTTCGCTAGAAGCTTATTTGGAATAAGCTTTTGTTGGGGATAAACCCCGCTACTGCCAAAGTTCAGTCCGACACTCAGCTTAATGCAATCGATAGCTGCGAAAGAGCTTCAACGCCCGAGTCTTAGCCGGACTCCTTCAGCTAGTCGAGCTCTTGTCGAACTCCCCAGCGGCTGAGTTTTAGCCAAACTCCTTCAACCAGTCGAACTCCTCAGCAGTCGAGCTCCTTTCGAACTCTCCAGCGGTCGAGCCTTAGTCGAACTCCTTCAGTCGATCGGACTCCTCAGCGGTCGAGCTCCTTCTGAACTTTTCAGCGACTGAGCCTTAGCCGCACTCCTCCAGCAAGACGCCTACGAGAGCCAAACTTCCTTCACACTCCTTCGATCGAACTCCTTCCAAGCTTCCCCTCGACCAAACTCCTCCAAGAGTCTGAACTCCTCTAGAATTGATACATGCTGAAGTCCACCAATCAATGCCTGCTTTCTTAGAGCCATGGCTATTAAATCTGGTCGAACGATCGCCATCAGTCCGCTGCAGGCGACATCGATCCACTATCAGATGGTGATGGCTGTCACCATCAATCTATGGTAGGCGGCACTGTAGATGGTGCCTTTCTCCATGATTGACCTCATCGGACCTCGAGCGGCCCGCTATCAGGCAGCTGCAGCTATCACCATCAAGCTCCACCTATAAAAAGGGACCCTCCAGATATGCTAACTCTAAGCTCTCATCTTCTTCTTTAAACTCTGTCGAACTCATTTCAGAGCACTTCATTTCTGTTGGCCAGACGAACTGACTTGATCGTCGGAGGATTCTGCCAAAGCCACCCCCACTGACTCCAGACGGAACTTTATTTTACAGATCACCGACGGTGACCTCGTCCACCTTCACTCCAGCTGGATCCAGCGACAACCAGATTCTGCATCAACAGATTTAGCGCTAGAAGGAGGACCGCCTCTATTCTTGAGGTATTTTTGAGGCCCCTTGTTCTTAAAGGAGTACTCGACGATGATTTCTCTCTTCTCTCTCCGAAAATCTCTCTTTCTTCTCTCTAAAGTTTTTTTTCGAAGAAAGAATGCCTCCTAGAAAAGCTTCGACTCGATGATCGGCGACATCCGTGCCAGGTCCATCTACTCCCGCTTCAGCCCCGACAACCCAGGCTCCACTTGAAGCCATGGTAGATGCGGAGCAGTTCAACCTAATGGTCTAGTAGGTTCGTGGCCTTGTCGAGATGATGTAGGTCGTGTGGCAGCCTCCGATGGTGACTTTGCCAATAAATCTGCTATCAGGATGTCAGAAATCGATCTTAAGGAAGAGCATTTAACCTAGCATACCATTCGCCTTTAGGAAGGAGAAACAGAGAGTAGAAGTTCTCTCCTAAAAGATTTCACAGGAGGCAGAATGAAGTTCGGCCGCGTTCACAACCTCCTCAGTGCAAGTGAGGCCAAACTTTCCCTCAAGCTCGTCATTAAGGAAGCCCCGACAAAGATTTCACAGGAGGATGGAATGAAGTTCGGCGTGAGCGATGCCACCGAACTCCCCCTCGAGCTCGTCATCAAGGAAGTCCCGACAAAGGGGTATGAAGTTCTTCACAAGAGGATGGAATGAAGTTTGGTCGCGCTCATGACCTCCCCAGTGCAAGCAAGGCCTAAACTCCTTGAGCTCATCATCAAGGAAGCCCCGACGAAAGGGCACGAAGAAGTCCTCCCCTCAGAAACTAGAACCACTATTGAGGGAGGAACGGCAAGAAGATCGGCCACCTCCTGGCATCATAGACGCTATCTCCGGGGCTTGGTACTTCGACGGACTGTCATCTCCCAGCGTCAAAGTGAAGAAAAGCTCGCTCCAAATTGAGAAGGCCAGCATGAGATAGAGGAGGTCATCCGGCCTGGGACTTACCGCTCGAGAAAACTCGAAGGAACAATGCCCCCACGCCCTCGAAGCATAGAAAATTCAGAAATATGCTGCTAGTAACTTTCCTTCGGTAAAGTTCTTTCATTTCAATAATATTATTTCTAGATGCAAAAACTATATGATGATAGGAAAGAAGCAGTCAATAGTGGCCGTGTTAAGAATAGGAGTAGAACCTCATCCTAACACGAGCAGGTCAAAGACCTTCAACCTCGATCACAGGAGATAAGATCGCCCCCGAGAGTCCGGGCCAATCTCGACTATAGGAGATAAGATCTCTCCCGAGCGCCCGCATCAATCTTGGCTGCAGGAGATAAGATCTCCCCCGAGGGTTCGGGCCGACCTCGACTGCAGGAGATAAGATCTTCCTCGAGTGTCCGGGCTGACCTCGACTGCAGGGAGATAAGATCTCCCCGAGCGTCCGCAGCAACCTCGACCATAGAAGATAAAATCTCCCCTGAGGGTCTGCAGCGACCTCGACTATAGGAGATAAGATCTCTTCCGAGGCAACCTCAACTGCAGGAGATAAGATCTCTCCCGAGGGTCCAGACCGACTTCGACTGTAGGAGATAAGATCTTCTCCGAACGCCCGTAGCAACCTCGGCTGCAGGAGATAAGATCTCCTCTGAGGGTCCGCAGCGACCTTGGCTGCAGGAGATAAGATCTCTTCCGAGGGTCCGGGCCAACCTCGACTGCAGAAAATAAGACTTCCTCAGGATCCGCATCAACCTCGACTGTAGGAGATAAGATCTCCCCCAAGGGTTTGGGCTGACCTCGACTGTAGGAGATAAGATCTCTCCCGAGGATCCGCAGCGATCTCGACTGTAGAAGATAAGATCTCCCTTGAGGGTTCGGGCTAACCTCGATCATAGGAGCTAAGATCTCTTCCGAGGTTCGGGCCAATCTCGACTGTAGGAGATAAGATCTTTTTCGAGGTAACCTCGACTGCAGGAGATAAGATCTCCCTCGAGTGATCGGACCAACCTTAACTGCAGAAAATAAGATCTCTCTCGAGCGCCCACAAAACCTCGACCGCAGAAGATAAGATCTCCCTCGAGGCAACCTTGATTGCAGGAGATAAGATCTTCTCCGAGCGACCGAACCAACCTCGACTGTAGGAGATAAGATCTCCCTCGAGCGCCCACGACAACCTTGACCGTAGGAAATAAGATCTCCCTTGATCGGGCCAACCTCTGCTGTAGAAGATAAGAACTCCCCCGAGCGCCCACAACAATCTCGGCCATAGGAGATAAGATCTCCCCCGAGGCAATCTCGGTTGCAGGAGATAAGATCTCCCCTGAGCGATCGGGCCAACCTCGGTAGTAGGAGATAAGATCTCCTCCGAGTGCCCATAATAACCTCGACTGCAGGAGATAAGATCTCCCCCGAGGCAACCTCGGTTGTAGGAGATAAAGATCTCTTTCGAGCGACCGGGCAACCTCGATTGCAGGAGATAAGATCTCCTCCGAGCATCCGCAACAACCTCGATCGTAGGAGATAAGATCTTCCATGAGGCAACCTTGACTGCAGAAGATAAGATCTCTCTTGAGTGATCGGACCAACCTCGACTGTAGGAGATAAGATCTTCTCCGAGTGCCTGCAACAACCTCGACCGTAGGAATAAGATCTCCCCCGAGGCAGCCTCGACTGCAGGAGATAAGATCTCCCCCAAGCGATCGGACCAACCTCGGCTGCAGGAGATAAGATCTCCTCCGAGCGCCGCAACAATCTCGACTGTAGGAGATAAGATCTCCCCCGAGGCAACCTCGACCGCAGGAGATAAGATCTCCCTCCGAGCGCCGCAACAACCTCGACTGCAGGAGATAAGATCTTCCCCGAGGGTCCTGGCCAACCTCAAGATGTAGGAGATAAGATCTCCCCCGAGGGTCTGAGCCGACCTCGGCTACAGGAGATAAGATCTTCCCCGAGCGTTTGCATCAATCTCGACCGCAGGAGATAAGATCTCTCCCAAGATAATCTCGACCGCAGAAGATAAGATCTCTCCCCGAGGGTTCAGGCCGACCTCGATTATAGAAGATAAGATCTCTCCCGAAGGTTCAGGTCGATCTCGACTGCAGGAGATAAGTCGGCTGTAGGAGATAAAATCTCCCCCGAGGGTTCGCAACAATCTCGATAGGAGATAAGATTTCTTCCGAGGGTTCGAGTCGACCTCAACTGTAGGAGATAAGATCTTTCTTGAGGATCCGCAACAACCTCGATCGTAGGAGATAAGATCTCCCTCGAGGGTTTTGCATCAACCTCGACCGCAGGAAATAAGATCTCCCCTGAGGGCTCAGGCCAACCTCGACTGCAGAAGATAAGATCTCCCTTGAGTGCCGCATCAACCTCGATTGCAGGAGATAAGATCTTCTCTGAGGGTCCGGGTCGACCTCGACTGTGAGAGATAAGATCTCCCCCCGATGCGCCCGCATCAACCTCGACTGTAGGAGATAAGATCTCCCCCGAGGGTCCGGGCCGACCTTGGCTATAGGAGATAAGATCTCTTCCGAGCGTCCGCATCAACCTCGACTGTAGGAGATAAGATCTCCCCCGAGGATCCGGGCCGACCTCGACTGCAGGAGATAAGATCCTCCCCCGAGGATCTAGGCCGACCTCGACTATAGGAGCTAAGATCTCCCTCAAGGCAACCTCTACCGTAGGAGATAAGATCTCCTCCAAGGGTCTGGGCCAATCTCGACTGCAGAAGATAAGATCTCCTCCGAGTGATCGAGCCAACCTCAGGCAGAGATAAGATCTCTCCTGAGCGATCGCGACAACCTCGCCTAGAGATAAGATATCTCCTGAGCGATCGAGCCAACCTCGATTGTAGGAGATAAGATCTCCCCCGAGCTCCCGCATCAACCTCGACTGTAGGAGAGGAGATCTCCCCCGAGTCAGTCTCGACTGTTGAATACAATATCGCCCGCGAGGAGGTCAACCTCCAACCTCGACCGTAGGAGATGAAATCTACTTCAATCTCGACAGTAGGAGATAAGATCTCCTCCGATCCAACCTCGGCTGTAGGAGATAAGATCTCCTCCGAGCGCCCGCATCAATCTCGGTCAGAGATAAGATCTCTCCCGAGTGACCGCGATAAACTCGGCTAGAGATAAGATCTCTCCCGAGCGACCAAGCTAGCCTCGACTGTAGGAGATAAGATCTCCCCGAGCTCCCGCATCAACCTTGGCTGCAGGAGAGGAGATCTTCCCCGAGTCAGCCTCGGCTGCTGGAGACAATATCGCCCTCGAGGAGCTCAACCTCCGACCTCGACCGCAGGAGACGAAATCTACTTCAACCTCGGCTGCAGGAGATAAGATCTCTCTCGAGCCAACCTCGACTGTAGGAGATAAGATCTCCCCTGAGCGTCCGCATCAACCTCGGCTAGAGATAAGATCTCTCTCGAGCGACCGGGACAACCTCGACTAGAGATGAGATCTCTCCCGAGCAACCATGTCAATCTTGGCTGGAGATGAGATCTCCCTTGAGTCAACCTTCGCTGCAGGAGGAGACGAGATCTACCTCAACCTCGACTAGAGATGAGATCTTCCCTGAGCTTCAACTTTAACATCAACTTTGGCTGGAGATGAGATCTCCCCCGAGCTTCAATCTGATTTGACACAGAGCCCAGAAGAAGACTTCGACAGTCGCCTTTTCTACACTCCCTTCCTTCGAGTTTCGAACTCGAGAGTGGAGGGGACTGTTGTTGGGGATAAATCCTGCTCCTGTCAAAGTCCAGTTCGACGCTCAGCTTAATGCAATCGATAGCCGCGGAAGAGCTTCAGCACCCGAGTCTTAGCCGGACTCGTTCAACCAGTCGAGCTCCTCAGCGATCGAGCTCCTATCGAACTCCTCAGCGGTCGAGTCTTAGCCGAACTCCTTTAGCCAGCTGAACTCCTCAGTGGTCGAGCTCCTTCCGAACTCCCCAGCGGTCGGACCTTAGTCAAACTTCTTCAGTCAATCGGACTCCTCAGCGATCGAGCTCCTTCCAAACTCCCCAACGATCGAGCCTTAGCTACATTCCTCCAGCCAGACGCCTACGAGAGCCAAACTCCTTCCGCACTCCTCTAGTCGAACTCCTTCCGAGCTTCCCCTCGATCGAACTCCTCCAAGAGTCTGAACTTCTCTAGAATTGATACATGCCGAAGTCCATCAATCAATGCCTGCTTTCTCAGAGCCATGGCTATTAAATCTGGACGAACGATCGCCATCAGTCCGCTGTAGGTGACAGCAATCCATTACTAGGCGGCGATGGCTGTCACCATCAATCTGTGTTAGATGACGCTGTAGATGGCGCCTTCTTCCATGACTGACCCCATCGGACCTCGAGCGGCCTGCTATCAGGCAGCTGCAGTTGTCACCATCAAGCTCCGCCTATAAAAAGGGACCCTCCAGATATGCTAACTCTAAGCTCTAAGCTCTCCTCTCCTTCTCTAAACTCTGCCGAACTCATTCCAGAGCACTCCATTTCTGTTGGCCAGAAGAGCTGACTTGATCGTCAGAGGATCCTACCGGAGCCACCCCCACTGGCTCCGGAAGGAACTTTATTTTGCAGATCACCGACGGCAACCTCGTCCACCTCCACTCTAGCTAGATCCGACGATAATCAAATTTTGCACCAACAGCTTCCATCACGTACACTTCTCAGAGATAAGGGTATGGAGATTTTGGTTTTGTGTTCGCTATCCGAGGGTAAGACTGATTTAGAGATGGATGGGTGACCACCTCTGGAAGGCGAACAGTGGCTCGTGGCTGGAGTCCTTCCTGAGCATAGTCCATCTGAGTATGACTGAGAGGGCAACATCTACTTAGTGGGGTCGGATGGCTTATATCGCTTATCAAATCTGGCTTTCCATAAATAGCTTGGCCTTTGAGGACAATGTGGCACCTGCTCATCGAATGCTAGAGAGAGCTATCTGCTTGGCTACTAGTTCGATGCTACTAGCCTATCCCTTGATACCTCTCATCCCTGGGACTTCCATGCTGCTCTTACCGCAATCTAGAGCAGTGTGGAATTATCTTTATTTTCTAGAAGCCCCCTTCCTCAGGGTTTACCAAGGTAAATTTTGATGGTAGTGTTAGAAATGATAGGGGCAGTATAGAATTTGTCATCTAGGACCCTGATGCAAGGTTAATGGCGACTAGATGCTTTCATCTTTTTGAGCCTTCAGTCTCGATAGCTAAGCTTTATGCCACCTGGGCAAGAGAATCTTCATTGAGGGTGATTGTGCTGCCCTCATTGCTTGGATCTAAGATAGTATGAAGAAGTCGGAGGCACATCTACTCATCTGCGACATCTGGACTTCTTTGTGTTACTCCACTGCGATGTTGATCTGATATGTTTATCGAGAGGTGAATAGTATGGCAACTTGTATTACTACTTATATAGCAGAGTATTTCGAAGATCGGATCTGAAGATAGGATGATGCTTATTTATCAGCCTTATAGGACATTTTGTATCTAAATTTTATGGCCATTCTCACACTAGAGTGTATGACCGTCCGCTTGTACTAAAAAAAATAATTTTTAATTAAAATTTTTTAAATAAAAAATATATATAAATTTATAAAATTTATATAAAAATATATATAATAAATTTATTTATTAAAGATATAAAAATATTATATATTTTTTATGTCACTCGTTGAGAAAGCAAGGAACGACAACGAAACATCGTGGTCGGCAATTCCATGTGGTCCCATAAATTTGTAGCCAACGCAGACCGGAAATTCGCCATGAATAGGCCACAAAGTTGATGAACGCTTCTACGATTATAATAAATATTTAAAAATGATTTTGGTCTGGGGAAAAATAAAAAATAATTTAAGAGCCCGTCAAAGTCAAACCAACTTCACAGGTAGTAAGTAGATTTTTCTCTTCACACAAATAGGGCACGACATGAAGTGACAAATGGTCTCACTCTTCTGTCAAGAGGAGAACGGAGGTCCAGAAGGTAGATTTCCACCGCCGATGCCCTTCAAAATTCAGCATACTGGTTCCAAAGAGGTACGTTGGCAAGTTTATTCTCAGAAAAGAAATAAGTTTAGGGCATAGCTTTTTGTGGTTGAGAAATATCAGGAAGAGGTCTTGAGCCCTAGACATTTATCCTCTTCTTCCAATCATGAAAATTTTCAAAGGAATCTTCAGCTTTGTGCTTGGCATTCCCAAGATATTTTCACTGTTTCATGAATGGATTCTGAACAGGGGGAAAAAAAACAAAAAACAAAAACCAAAAAGCTTCTTTTGGTCTTCTCTATCACGTTATCTTCCAAAGAATGTGCTTGTTCGTTGTGAAGAATCTACCCAGAAATGCTTTAGATCTGAACTGTTTATAACGAAAAATTTGCTTTGCGTTAGATCCAATCAGTTTGTAAGGGGGGAAAAAAATTTAAACGACTGGTTACTATTTTTCCTTAAAGATCAGCTCAAATGCTACCCCTTTCGCTTTGATAAAGTTCTGATATTATTTTGGTTTTAAACCAGAAAGAAAGAAGAAAGAAAAGGAGAAAAATTCGAAGTGTTCAGAAAAGAAGCTTTTTGGAGTAGTTTTTAGTTTGGAAAAGATATCAATTATGATTATATTTTCTATGGCCTACAGATAAGGTGAGGTTACAGAGCATTGGAAAGAGAAGTAGATCGGGGGAAGAGAAAGAGATGGCGGTGAATCGGCGGCTAGATCTCTGCCGTCCGTGCTTCGTCGTCGCCGTGGGCTTCTCGCTTGTTGCGATTTGGGCCGTCCGATCCGAGTCCCGTGACATCCGGCCGTCGGAGCACGGGCTGATGTTCCAGAATGACCCCGGCCCAGCTTCCCTGGAGATGGCGGCCTTCTTCCATGGCCGGCCCACGGTGGCGCTCCCCGAGGCGCGGAACGCCACCGACCTGCCCTGGCGGGTGGCGCCGCCGGGGCCGGACAGGTCCGCGGGAAGGAAGCGGGCGAGGGTGGCGCTGCTGGTCGCCGGCGTGGTGTGCGGCGTCGTAGGGGCCGCGCTGCTTGCCGCCGTGGCGGTGGCGTACGTAGTCCACGCCCGCCGGTCCAGACCGGGGGGCGGTCCCGGTTCGGGTTTCGGCGTGGGTCGGCGGAGAAGCAGCCCGGAGGTCCGGTTGGGAGCCGCGTGAAGGGGAGGTCTGGAGAGAGGAGGTGGTGCGTGGAGATCATCACTCGACGAATAATCTGAGCCGCTCGATCATGATCTAGTGGTTAGCGGAGGAATGGTCCGACATTTCTTCAAGGACGGGTGGTTTTTTGGGTTCCAGCTTGCTCTTAATCTTGAAAAAGTATTTATTCTTCTCATGCAATCACGCAATATGTTAATAATAATCTTCATGTACGGATGACTTGTTTCATAATGTAATCCTTTTGATTCTTAGGGTGGGAGGTATGGTATTGAAGCAGTTTCTTCTAACAATTGTGAGGATTGAAGGATTTATAAGGGCCGATCATAAAACACCTAACGCAACTAGGTGAGATTGGATTTGCCTAATTCTTAATTATTAGGAAACCATCCCCCTGTGGGATCTGTACCAAGCTCGTGGCTTTTTCTTATATATATATATATATATGTATATTGTTTTTTGATAGACCGGATCTCTTAAATCAATCTCGGATATGTTCGTTGGAATCCAAAAACAAAATATTTAAAAACTTGGGAGGAATATCAATTTCAGCCATCACAAAGTTTGAATCGATATGATTAGCTAAATATGTTGCCTTTTAATCTCTATTGGAGCTCTATAGTATTGAGGGTTGTTAATCTATCGTTCGACTCACCAACTTACGATCAACTGATCGTCGGACATTCATGGATAATCATCGATCAATGATTGACGATAGATGATCGATAAACCATCGATCGACTAACTCGATGATCGACGTTCAAATAAACTAGCCGATCGAAAAACGGCAATTAATGTCAGATCGATTATCGATATGGAAAAAATTTGCTGAAGGATCATCACTTACCGATCCATCAACTATTCCGTCGACATAATGCTAGGAGGGTCGACACATGATCATCCGACGGGCGATCGGCCTGACGAATGACAGCTGAATTGCCTCTTTTGACTGACTAACCATCGGTCGAGAATCAGTAAGGCGATCGTTGGCCTTAGCTCATCTGGCACATGATTGGTTCTACAAAATCACTTCCGAGAAGAGTGGACAACGATGATTAGTGGATAGTTTTAACTATCTGCCCACGATCACATCCACACGCTAAGTGGTTATCATCCTAACATCTATAAAAGGAAAGGTAAATTAGCTAGTTAGGTAAGATACATTAAGTTATTCTAAGAGCAAACTCTATTATCTTGCTCTTCATCTCCTATTCGATCAGTACATTTTACTAACTTAAGCATCGAAAGGTTTCTATTGGAGCCAACTCTGGTCAGTGCAGACTTTCTTTTGCAGATTTTTTGGCATTTGTTCACAGGCGCAGATGGATTGACCATAACAGATTGGTACGCTAGGTAGGGATATAGCGATCAGTGATCGATATTCAAGTCCAACAAGTTTGTAATCAGTTGCAATGGTAAAAACACGCGCTCACAATTCAACCAGCTCCTTCGGCCAATCATCTCGATGAGAGGTGCTTCTCTTTCCGCCGCTAGCAATGGCGAAATCCAGCTCCTCGCATCTGATAGTCACATCAGACACTCAGGTCCAACAATTGGCTACATCAACGCAACAGGTCTGGATGCTGATGGAAGCTGTACACAGCCTCCAACAACAACCGCGCGTGATGGTGGAGAGTCAGTGATGTAGGCTATACCATCTAGACATAGCTACCGCATGTTGAGGTGTTCCGCCTGTTCTTTATAGAAGCGACCATCTCGACGTTCACATCGAGTGAAAACTCCATCCCCTCGTCGCTCGTGAGACACCACCCATCGATCACGACGGTCCATTTTCCCATCCTCTTGTTGGAGCCAGCACAAAGGGAAACGGCCATGAGATTCGACTACTTCTTCTTCCACCAGTTCTTCAGGAGGATCGATGCCGGGGACATCTCGCCAGTGACAATTCGATGACTACGAGCGAAAGCTTGAGGAAATCGACCATCGACTGGCCCAGATCTAGGAGGATGCGATAGCAGGATCCTCCGACAGCCTCTATGTCCATGCAGCTCCTTTTTTCTTGTGCATCTTAGATGAGTCAATCTCGTTGTGGTTCAAGATGCCATAGATAGAGCTATATGATGGCTCCACCAACCCGATTGATTATCTCGAGAGCTATAAGACTCTGATCCAGGGGATAAACGACGTCCTCATGTGCATCGGCTTTTCTTGTACTCTTCGAAAAGCTGCTCGAGCCTGGTACTCTGGGCTTCAGTCGAAAAGCGTCCACTCTTTTGGGTAGCTTAAAGACTCCTTCGTGGCTCACTTCAACATTAGCAAAAGGATGCCACGAACTTTAGATAGTCTCTTTTTGATCAAACAAGGCGAGAAAAAAACTCTTTAGGCCTTTGTGGCGCATTTCAACGCTGCCACACTTGAGGTCTGAAACCTCAATGAAGATGTGCCATTTTGGCCATGAAGCAGGGTTTGCAAGGTTCTCAGTTCACCTACTTGCTAGATAAGAACCACTCTTGAACTTATGCTAAACTATTGGAACGTGCGGATAAATACATTCGTGCGGAAGAAGGCGCTTCTAGCTGGCACCAAATGAACAAAAAAGATCAGAACAAAAAAATAGTGAAAGTGCGATGCCTCGATCGGACCAAACCAACCAACTCCAAATAGGAAAGTGGCACCCTCCTTATTGAATCCAGTATCGACTAAAATGAAGAGTCGATACGAAATTTATACTAGATCTTGATGGAGATTGAAGGAGAGGAATATCTTCGTCGACCTCCACCGATGAAAAATCGAAGCAAGGACAAAAAGAAGTACCATCAATTTCATCGTGACTATGGCCATGATATCAAACAGTGCTTCCAGCTGAAGGACGAGATCGAGGCTCTCATCCGGTGGAAATTTATTTTTAAGTTTTGGCTCAATCGCCTGACTCAGCCTGATGCCGATCAACCACCATCGTTAAAAGAGAATCATCAAAATTGATCAACGACTAGAGTGATCAACATAATTTTCGGATGATCAAGGGTTGGGGAGGCAACATTTGAAGAAGAATCAGCTAACAAGCAACGCTGATGCATAACTTCCTAACGAAATGATAAGGAACGAAAAAGTATCAAATTTTTGGTTGTGAACTAGGTTTGCCCCGACTAGTAAAGAATACAACCCTTGCCAATTTGGCCATGGCCGAATTTAAGGACGTTTGGCTTGCACCTGATTGTCATGTACTTCTGCAAATCGATCAAGTATTGGATGGTAAAAAACTAACCAAAGATCGGTTAGAAATCGATCCATGGTCGGCTTATACCCAATCATCAAGCATTTCGATTTAGTATGAGTTGGTAAAAAATCGATTAAAAGTCGGTTAGAAACTGACTTAGGATCGGCTTATCCTCGGCCTATGAGTATCTCAATGAATGACTAAGTATTGGCTATTTTTTTTTTTTAAAAAAAATCTGAACTTTAAGCCGGTTTAAAAAATTAGTCAATAGTTGGTTTCACAAAACCAACAAAAGATCAGTTAAAGATTGATCAATTAAAATTTTTACAGACAAACTTCATTCATCAAGATTAAATTGGCATAACAGAAAATAAATGCGAGCAAAGTGCAGATAAAATATTTCTTTCATTAATGTGAAAAGAAGGTTACAAATGAATCTTTGGTCCTTACAAAATTTGAACTATCAATTTTAAAAGAAAATAAAATACAAGTTTACTCGATGACCGACTGCTCCGAAGGATGATCGAGAGTAGCTTCAACTTCGATCATCGGGGCAGCATCCATCGACGGAATGGCATTCATCGGGGTAACTTCTTGGCTCTTCGATAAGACTTCAACAACTAACCGGGGAGCCAAACCCATTGGTGCGGAGGGATTTGGTGTACCTTCGAGCGAAGCCATGAGAGCTGCAAGAGAATCCAACTCAATTAGAACAAAATTAGTGGTGAGAGCACCATCATCCATCGGACCAGCAGGTGATCCATCATCTCCTCCCTCTTCCTCTTCTTCAGCACCATGGACGATGATGCTGCTGAGATCAAGGGCAGGAAAGAGTTGCTGAATGGCATCCCGACCATCGCCAAACCCAATCCAATAGAAAGCTTCACTTCCTTGGAGGATCAAAGTCTTCAAGTCGGTCGAGACCTTGAATCCTTCGAGTCCTGCAATCGCACGTCTATTAGTGACGACCGTTGCGATCCTCGAAGCATCGGACAACAACCTTATTGAATGTCATGGTGGTCGCTAATGGCGGGCGGTAGATCGAAGCTCGAAGTAATACCACGTGTCAACTCCCTACGTTCGATGCATCAAACTGAAGTATAAAATCATTGCACCAAACTTGGATGTGGGGGACAACTATTGGAGGCTGTCAATCTGCCGTCGACTCACCAACTTACGATTGACCAACCATCGAACATCGATGGATGATCATCGATCGACGATCGACGATAGATGATCGACAAACCACCGATCGATTAACTTGATGATCGGCGTTCAAATAATCCAGCCGATCGAAGAACGGTGATTAACGTCGGACCGATTATCGACACGAAGAAAACTCGCCAAAGGATCATCACTTGCTGATGCATCAACTATTCCGTCGACACAATGCCAGGAGGGCCGACACATGATCATCCAATGGACGATCGGCCTGACGAACGACGATCGGATTGCCCCTTCTGGCCGACTAACCATTGGTCGAGAATCAATAGGTGACTGTTGGCCTCAGCTCATCTGGCACATGATTGGCTCTACAAAATCACTTCTGAAAAAAGTGGACAACGACGATTAGTAGATAGTTTTAACTATCTACCTATGATCATATTACACCCAAAAAAATGGATCCACATGCTAAGTAGTTATCATCCCGATATCTATAAAAGAGAAGGTAAACTGATCAGTTAGGTAAGATACATTAAGTTATTCTAAGAGCAAATTTTATTATCTTGCTTTTTATCTCATATTCGATCAATCTATCCCACTAATTTAAGCATCGAAGGATCGTCACTAAAGTCAACTCCGATCAATATAGATTTTTTTTTATAAATTTTTTAATATTCATTCACAGACGTAGATAGATTGATCGTAATATCTATAAATATATTTCATTTTGAATCTTATAAATTTGCCTCCATTGGACGGCGGTCTTATCTCGGTTGAGGGGTATCTGAGGTGGTGTACCATATAATTGTCAAAAAGTCTCCCTCTGGAACGTGGATGCATTCAGTATTCTTATACCATATGAGGGATAAGAATGGCGTATTCCGTTCTTTCTTTTATCATAAAAATAAAAAATAAAAGAAAAAAGAATGACATCTCTGCAGCAAAAGAGGAGGGCTACCTTTGGGTCTCCTAAATTTTCAATAGATTTTGACTGGATGATGGTTTTGGCCTGGATTAATAATGAGTAAAGCATCTTAGGACCCATAAGTGTGGCAGCTAACAATAATTAGTTGAATCATTTATAGCAGTCGCATGTATTTGGGAGCTATGAAAGGAGAGAACTTGGAAATCACAAGCATCTTTGACGTTACTCCACCCGGCGCTCATAATGTACTACACGGTGCGGTGCATCGTGCCCAACGTCCATCTCACTTCTAAACAAGATGAGAGAATGACACCCTTAGTTGGACTAGCCATCTCAAAGCTATGCACCGCACCGTGCATCTCACTTCTAAACAAGATGATAGAATGACACCCTTAGTTGGACTAGCCATTTCAAAGTTAACTAATGGGGCATCTGGTTCCTTGCAACTAGAGATTATATTGCAGCAGGAGTCACAGGAGCATCAGCATTGGTACTACTTTTATCCAGAAGTTGTGGCTCTCTATCCTTCTCTTGGGCTCTCAAGTCAAACAGCAGTTCACCAACATCCGTTCCAGCAATAGAAATGCTCCATTTCTTGGCCATTTCAGGCAATCATTTCTTAGTAATCTACCATCATCTGAGATCACGACAGAGCCATGTTTCTTTTCCTCTTCGGGCAACCCAAGGACGAGACTGGATTAGAAGGTGTTGAGTTGAAGTATTGAATAAATCCACACCATCGTGGATCTGATCCTAATTGATGGACAACAGAGCTGGATTCTCAGTATTAAGCTCCACTTGTTGACCATTTCTTCCATTTATTCACATCATGCATGGTCTCCGGTATAAAGTTGGTTGAACCCTTTGTCCATTGATCCTAGGAGTGCAAATGAGTCGAATCAGATTGGTTCATGAGTAATCCCGACTCAACTCGGTTCCTTGATTGAATTTTAATATTGGATCCAGATCAAATCTAATAAAAAATCAGGTTAGATCCAATCAAACTACAGCCAAGATTTTCAACCTGCAAGACATGTGGGTCAAATTGAGTCCATATTTAATCCGGCCCCAACCGAAAAAATTAGGATTCAGATCGAGTTTAGGTTAAATGTAGCCAACTATGTTCTAATTACCACATAGCCAACTACTATTAATCACTGCAAATAGATAAAAATAATATTCTCTAAAAAAATTAAGATATGAAAATAATTTTAAATATATCTTTATATTAAAAATATTGTCCATACAAATCTTAAATCATAACTTAAAAGATAAACATATTTGGATCCTAATGATATACTGAATTCGGATCAGATCGGGTTTAAATTTAATAAATTTAAATCCAATCCAAAAAATAAAATGGATCAAAATTTAGAATTCTTAAAATGGATTAGATTGGATCTAAGCGAGCCGGGGCAGATTAGGTCATGACATAATCCAACCCATCTACAGCCTTAATTGATCCATCACGACCAAAACTTTTAATTTATAATCATCCATGTGCAGATAAAGTTTTTTTTTTTAAAGTTAAGTTTATGCAGGTAAAGTTAACATTTTATCGATTATAAAAAGCAAAAAGGAAGCTTCTTTCTAAAGTGGAGCGAGTAGAGAGCAAATCTTGTTAGTAGACCGAATCATATAAATATATATATATATATATATATATATATATATATATATATTCTTGTTTTTCTTCTTATTTTGTTATTCTTCCCCTCTGTCATAACGGATTTTTTCAATAAATCCTCACGGGAAACAACTAGCTGATGTTCGGAATAATCTTTTATGCTGGGAACATTAAGAATCCGTTAGTTCAACACCACCAAAACTTGAAACTACTCATTCAACAATCTCCTCCTACCACATCAGTTGAGGTAAACTTTGAAGTTTAATCCAGAAATGATATTTTAGATCAGCAGGAACACTTCCAGTGTGAAGATATTTTAGGGCTTAACGCAAAATCACTCCCACCCACCCATAGGAAAAAAAGAAAAAGCCCCGCTGTGCGGTATCCTACAGACCCTCTTAAGAATATAAAGAAAATGTTAAAAAATAAAGACCAGCTCTCAAGCAAGTTTACGTACTCATACATTCCATCTCCACTAATTGTGGACAGAAAGCTTCAAATGCTGCTCCGAATGCTATTCTGAGGAAATTCGGGGCGCCCCAAACCAGGAGAATGCCTACATTATAGAAACAACATGGTGCTGATGCTTCAAGTTGGAATTTAGAGTAACGTGGGCTTGAGCTCCTCCAACCTCATTAATTATGTAGAGGTGTGATTAGCGCTAGCCATAAATTTAATAGGGATCTAATTTTATTTATATCTCTATCTGTCTATTTTGATGAGATATGTTGTCTTTGAAAGCGTGAGCCTTTTTTTTTTTTAGGATTTTTATCTCGCGTACTTTATAATCTCGAAATTGAAGATGGCGAATCCGCTCGTGATTTAGAGAGTTTTGCACATAAATCCTCAGTCCCCGTTGATCTTTATTCCTTCGATGTCTTGCTGCAACAAATTCTCCACCACATATGCAGTTCCCGCTCATGCGTGCAAGGCAAAAGCCCTCTTTATCTGCAAGTGAAGCCGCTACAACCAATTTTTTTGCACCAAAAATTTTACTTTGGATGCCTGCAGAACCTACCGATGCAATCCATATCCTCCCACCTGAAACAAAGAAAGACAGTGGTGGAAAGCAGTACCATGAGGAATTTTAGATGGAGGACAAGGACCAAGGAGACATTGGTACCGATCTCCTCTGGGTATGAATGGATGGACAGAACCCAGCAAGAGGCTTGGCTTTCCACCATTTTATCCCTTAACGTCAAAAAGTCGATAAGATCCAACGAGGTCGATCGCAAATGAAGAGAACTACTCAAGAAAAGTAACTTTGTTGCTTACCAACAACTTGAAGAAAGACAGAGAGCAATAAAACAAGATACTAAAAGGATAGAAGCTGCCGTAGTACAATCGTCTCCTCTTCAAAAAAGTGCTACCATCCTCTTGGATTGTATTGATTTGTGAAGTTACACGACAATACCATAATTTTGAAGAGGTTTTACCGACCGGTAGATTTGGCTGATAGAACAGGGGGCTAATTGTTGTGGTGCTGTCCATGATTTTTCTTCTTTCCTACTTAGATTTTGATCCCTGAAAGAGCTATTGGTTTTGGTTATTGCCCTTGGCAGAAGGATAGCATTTCTGTTGTTGTAATCGCGACTAATTTTTAAGTCTTGCGATGGTGCCAATTGACCAAATCAGTATAGTCTGGCTGTTAATACCAGTAGAGTTGTCAAATGAATAAGCTGCCTTGTGCCTTAAAATTTGGGTTGTTATGATTGAAGGTGGTGGCAGTTGAGGGTTGTGAAATTAAAACAGTTGGGGTCTCATCCACTGCATTCGAGTCTGACAACTGCGATAAAAGTTTGAGTTTTCTTTAATGAAATAAAATAATGTCTATACAATATACCCTTCAAAAAAAAGTGAGCATCCATATGATGGTAAAGTTGCTTCACTACAAGAACACCTTTTTTTAATATTATTAAGATAAAAATATTAATATAAATCAACTTATAATAAATAAATAATATTTAATTATTTCTATTTTAGTTTGTGAGCTAGCTATACCATGTTTAACTCGCTTATATTTCGATCCTAAATTCTTTGATTCATCTCCTCTCTCTCTCTCAAATGTCTATCTGCTGCTTTTATGCGCCATTCCAGCAGATCTACTTATTTAAGCCTTCAGTGCCTCCTTTCAAGTCCATCATCCCCCCTGTTTCCTCTTCCAACCCCCTTATTCTTCAGCCAGCTACCTTTGTTTGACCACCCCATTCCCTCGTCCAATCCCCTTCCCAAAGCAAACGAGTGTAATCAAGCTTCAAGCCAAGCTCAAAGTGGCTTGAGCAGAAAAGAGCCGACTTTGATTTCTGGCTCTCAAGCCTCAACCCAACTAGTTCATGACAAGCTTGACCTAGTCTTAGTTCATCAAGCCATGCTCGAGCTAGGCTTAGCTCGCTTAAGTCCAGCTCATTTATACCCTAGATACCACCGATCTTGGTTCAAGTCCTGCACTCACTTGATTTCAATCAACATCCTCCATCCCGGCTAGTTCTCAATAAAAAAGTATGCTACATGATCATCCCCATATCATGAACTTATGCAATTTAGTGATTTGGTAAAATATTAAAGTATCCGAGTATCCCATCTTTACTGAGAGGATGACATGGCTTCAAATTTCTTTCATGTTTTGTTTTAGACCGGCAAAGTGATGGAAGCTTGATTACCACGAAGTGAAGCTTGTTGAAATTGAATAAACTAGGTTGGTAGCTTTGGGTGACGGATTTGAATTTTTTTATTCTTTTGTTATTTTTGCTAGACATTGTTCTCTTGATGGAAGTTACGAAAAATTTATTCTCATTGTTTTATTATTTCCAGTAGATATAGAGCCTTGTCCAGCTGCTTTTTCTTAATCCCCCCCTTTTTTTTTCTTAATGTACAACATATAAGTGATCTCTTTGCCGATAGAAATTCCACCAACGACAAAGAATGAGCTGGCGAAAAAACACGTGAACGAGAAAAGGCTTGAAGCATGTGAGAAAGCATAAACGTAATGATAGAAAAACTCCACCAATCGCATTGCACATTATAACATCTTACTTAATGCACAATACTAGTAATTAATGAAGGTACACAAAAATAAGTTGATGTTTTAAAAGAAGTTACAAAATAGGGGATAATGATCCATAAAATTCAAATTAATTATTTTTTTTTTAAAAGGATAGATATGGGTTTTCTCCAAATGCGACAATTGTTTATTATATTTTTTGCTGGGATTAAAATAGGTCCAAATTGACAAGTTTAACTTGAATTTTTATTTTATTTATATTGTTGATATGACACCCTAAATTTGGTAGTTTGTATCACTGGATGCTTCAAGATTTTTTTCTAGTGGATGGGTGAGAAGGAACAAGCATGATCAATTGACATCATATAAATAGAGATAGATCACATGGCTAGAATGTTGTTATGGATAGATCAAGCGGCTAGGATGTTCAAATGATATTGCAATTGTTATAACCTGGTAGTTAAAACACTTGAGGTCTTGTGTGCTAGAGATTGATCAACAACCATGTATACAAAAATTTGGTCTATACCTTGTTAAGAATTTTTAACTTTCAAAGTTTTTTTTTTAATAGTATAAAAGGAAACACAGTGTCGCAATAGTTGTCCTTGCACCAAAGAGAACAAAAAATCAATCACGTTAGAGTTTCGATGATTAAGTTATGGGCTTCCCATGATAAGCCAAATCCCCCAAACACCTTATTGCTCCGACCTATTCCAGTGATGGTAATGTCATGTATCGTTTATTTTTTTTCTTTTTTTTCTTTTATATATATATATTTTTTATTTTTTTTTTATTTTTTTCTTCTTTCTCTTTTCTTTCTTTCTTCATTCCTCCATTTTTTTTTCTTCTCCCTTTCTTTCTTTCCTTTTCCTTCTTCTTTTTTTATTTTTTTTTTTATTTTCTTATCTTCCTATTCCTTCTTTCTTTCTCTTTTCTATTGATGGATTTTGGAGTTTCAAATCATTTTGGTCTCGGACGAGACGGCTAGGACATCTCCTATCCCACTAAGACTTAAAATTTTGCTCTAATTCATCAATTTTATACGTACTATAGTGTAATCGTTTCACAAAAATATATTTTGATAACTATCTAATAAAAATGACAAAAAGGTAAAATATTTATATATTTTCTCTATATAAATACTAAAAATAAATAAAATATATTGTTGATGCAGAATCTGATCGACGTCGGAATGAGTTGGAGTGGAGAAGGACGAGATCGCCGTCGATGACCTGCAAAATAAAATTCTATCCGAAGTCGATGGTGGTGGCTCCGACGGGACCCTCGAGATCTGACGGAGTCTGTCATGGAGGAGGACGCCGCCTGTAGCATTGCCCGTGGCAGACTGATGATGACCGTTCGTCGAGATTTAATAGCCGTAGCTTTAAGAAAGCAGGCGTTGGTTGGTGAACTTCGGTATATATCAATTTCAGAAGAGTTTAGACTCCTGAAGGAAATACGTCTGAAGAGAATTATCCGAAAGCAATCCACTGGAGGAATCAGACTGAGGAAGAAGTCCAAAAGGAGTTCGGCTTCTGGAGGAGTTCGGTCGAAGAAAAAGTTCGGAAGGAGTTTGGCTCCCGTAGGCATCCGACTGAAGGAGTGCGGAGGAAGTTTGGCTTCTACAGACGTCCGACTGAAGGAGAAGCTCGGAAGGAGTTTGGCTCCCGTAGGTGTCCGACAGGAGGAGTGCGGAGGGAGTTCGACTCTCGTAGGAGTCTGACTGCAGAAGCAATCCGGAAAGAGTTCGGCTCCCATAGGTGTTCGACTGGAGGAGAAGCTTAGAAGAAGTTCGACTCTTGTAGACCTTCGATTGGAGGAGTGCGGAGGGAGTTCGACTCTCGTAGGAGTCCAACTACAGGAGCAATCCGAAAGAGGTTCGGCTTCTGAAGAGTTCGGTAGGAATTTGGTCGTTGGGGGAGTTCGACCGGAGCTCGGCCGCTGAGAAGTTCGACCAACCAAAGGAATTCGGTTGGGACTCGACCACCAGAGAGTTCGGCCGGCTGAAGGAGTTCGACTAAGGTTTGGCCGCTGAAGCTCTTTCATGATCACTGGTTGCATTGGGCTAAGCATCAGGCTGGACTTCGATAGGAGCAAAATTTATCCCCAATAATAGTCCCCCTCGCTTCCGAGTTCGAAACTCGAAGGAAGGGAGTACAAAAAAGATGACTGCCAAAGTTCTCTTCAGAATTCTGCACTAGCTCAGGTTGAAGCTCGGGAGAGATCTTATCTCTAGCCAAGGTTGACGTTGAAGTTGAGACTTGGGGGGATCCCATCTCCAGCCGAAGTCCAGGAAGACCTTATCTTTTATTGACATTACGGTTGAAGCTTGTGGGAGATCTTATCTCCAACCGAGGTTGAAGGAGATCTTCTCTCCTATTGATGTAGACTTTGAAACTTGGGGAAAGATCTTATCTCCAGCCGAGGTTAAAATTGAAGTTGAGGCTCGAAGGAGATCTCATCTCCAGTTGAGGTTGAGGGAGATCTCATCTCCTATTGATGAAGATGTTGAAACTCGGGGGAGATCTTATCTCTAGCAGCTGAGGTTAAAGGAGATCTTATCTCCTATTGACGTAGACTTTGAAGCTCGGGGGAGATCTTATCTTCTATTGACGTAGACTCTGAAGCTCGGAAGAGATTTTATCTCTGGTCGAGATTGAAAAAGATCTTATCTACTATTGGCGTAGGCTCTGAGGCTCGGAGAAGATCTTATCTCCAGCAGTCGAGGTCGAAAGCAAAGCTCGAGGGAGATCTTATCTCCGACAGCCGAGGTTGAAGGTGAAGCTCGGGAAGATCTTATCTCCAGTAGCTGAGGTTGAAGATGGAGCTCGAGGAAGATCTTATCTCCAGCGGTCGAGGTTGAAGGAGATCTTATCTCCTGTTGACGTAGAAGCTCGAAGGAGATCTTATCTCAGCGGTCGAGATCGAAAGTGGAGCTCGAAGGAGATCTTATCTCCGATAGCTGAGATTGAAAGTTGGAGCTCAGGAGAGATCTTATCTCCAGCGGTCAAGATTGAAGGAGATCTTATCTCCTGTTGATGTAGAAGCTTGAAGGAGATCTTATCTCCGATAATCGAGGTTGAAGATGGAGCTCGGAGGAGATCTTATCTCTAGCAGTCAAGGTTAAAGGAGATCTTATCTCCTATTGACGTAGAAGCTTGGGGAGATCTTATCTCCAGCGGTCGAGATCAAAAGCGGAGCTCGGGAGAGATCTTATCTTCGATAGTCGAGATTAAAGGAGGAGCTCGGGAGAGATCTTATCTCCAGCGGCCGAGGTTGAACGAGATCTTATCTCCTATTGACGTAGAAGCTCGAAAAAGATCTTATCTTCGGCAGTCGAGGTTGAAGGTGGAGCTCGAAGGAGATCTTATCTCCAGCGGTCGAGGTTGAAGAAGATCTCATCTCCTGTTGGCATTGGCTCTGAGGCTTGGGGGAGATTTTATCACTAGTAGCGACGTCGAAAGTGGAGCTCGAAGGAGATTTTATCTCTGACAGTCGAGGTTGAAGATGGAGCTCGGGGGAGAACTTATCTCCAACAGCTGAAGTTGAAGGAGATCTTATCTCCTATTGATGTAGACTTTGAAACTTGGAGAGATCTTATCTCCAGCAATCAAGGTTGAAGGAAGATCTTATCTCCTATTGACATAGACTCTGAAGCTTGGGAGAGATCTTATCTTCTGACCGAGGATCTTATCTTCTATTGAAGGTAGAAGCTCGGAGGAGATCTTATCTCTAGCAGTCGAGGTTGAAGGAGATCTCATTTTCTATTGGCATAGACTTTGAGGCTCGGGAGAGATCTTATCACCAGCAGCTGAGATTGAAGGTGGAGCTCGGGAGAGAACTTATCTCCAGCAGTCAAGGTTGAAGGAGATCTTATCTTCTGTTAACGTAGACTTTGAAGCTCGGGGAGAGATCTTATCTCCAGCAGTCGAGGTTGAAGGAGATCTTATCTCCTATTAACGTAGACTCTGAAGCTCGAAAGAAATCTTATCTCTGATTGAGGTTGAAGAAGATCTTATCTCCTATTGACATAGACTTGAAGCTCGAGAGAGATCTTATCTCTGATCGAGGTTGAAGGAGATCTTATCTCCTATTGACGTAGACTTTGAAGCTTCGGAGAAGATCTTATCTCCAACAGCTAAGGTTGAAGAAAGATCTTATCTTCTATTGACGTTAGACTCTGAAGCTCGGAAGAGATCTTATCTCTGATCGAGGATTGAAGGAGATCTTATCTCCTATTGAATAGACTCTGAAGCTCGAAAGAGATCTTATCTCTGGCCGAGGTTGAAAGAGATCTTATCTCCTATTGATGTAGACTTTGAAGCTCGAAGAAGATCTTATCTCCAGCAGTCGAGATTGAGGGAGATCTTATCTCCTATTGATGTAAACTCTGAAGCTCGGGAGAGATCTTATCTCTGACCGAGGTTGAAGGAGATCTTATCTCCTACTGACGTAGACTTTGAAGCTCGGAAGAGATCTTATCTCCAGCAGTCGAGATTGAGGAAGATCTTATCTCCTATTGACGTAAACTCTGAAGCTCGAAAGAAATCTTATCTCTGGCCGAGGTTGAGGGAGATCTTATCTTCTATTGACGTAGACTCTGAAGCTCGAGAGAGATCTTATCTCTAGCTAAAGTTGAAGGAGATCTTATCTCCTATTGACGTAGACTCTGAAGCTCGAAAGAGATCTTATCTCTGACCAAGATTGAGAGAGATCTTATCTCCTATTGACGTAGACTCTGAAGCTCGAAGGAGATCTTATCTCCAGCAGTCGAGATTGAGAGAGATCTTATCTCCTATTGACGTAGACTTTGAAGCTCGGAAGAGATCTTATCTCTAGTTGAGGTTGAAGGAGATCTTATCTTCTATTGACGTAGACTCTGAAGTTCGGAGGAGATCTTATCTCCAGCAGTCGAGGTTGAAGAAGATCTTATCTTCTATTGACATAGACTCTGAAGCTCAGGACTATTGACTGCTTTTCTTCTTAGGACTTTAACTCGCTCATGTTAGGATGAGGTTCTCTTCCTGTTTCTAACACGGCCATTATTGATTGCTTCTTTTCTATTATCACATAGTTTTTGCACCAAGAAATAATATTATTGGAATGAAAGAATTTTATTAAAGAAAAATTACTGACAGCACATCCTCAGATTTTCTATGTTTCAGGATCGTGGGTGCATTTGTTCCTCCGAGTTTCTTTAGACAATAAATTTTGGGCCAGATGACCTCCTCTATTTCATGCTAGCCTTCTCAATTTGGAGCAAGCTTTTCTTGGCTTTGAGGCTGGAAGATGATGGCTCATCGAAGTACCAAGCCCCTCCCAGAGGTGGCATTGATGATGCGAGAGGTGGCCGACCTTCTTGTTGTTCCTTCGTCATTGATGGTTCTGGCTACGGCAATGCTCTTGACCGATCTTCCCCTACTTTAGGCTGACATTTAAGGAATCGACCCAGCCGCTCCCTTCTGATGAGCTCAATTTTATCTCGGAGCTGAATGCATTTTTCAGTATCATGGTCGTGATCACGATGGTAGAGGCAGTACTTGCATCGATCACATTTATTTGGAAGAGATCGTAATTCTTCTGATCTTGGTAGCTGATTCTTAATTTTCATCAAAACTTGAGCTTTAGGAGCATTGAGGGGGGCGTAGTTACAGAACCTTTCGAAGGGATGACTTTTTCACATCCTTCTGTCGGAGCTTTCTTGATGACGAGCTCGAGAAGGAGTTCGGACTCGCTTGCGCTCGGAGGGAGTCCATGAGCGCGACCGAACTTCACTCGGCCCTCCATCGACGGTGGGTCTATTAGACTCGTCCACCCATCGCTCTCCTATGATTTCTTCATCCTTCAACTTGAAGGCTTCTTCCGCACGGGCATATCTCTCGGCTTGGACTAGCAAATCGGTAAAGTCCCTAAAGTACTTCTTCTCCAAGAAAAATAGCAAATCATTCTTCTAAAGGCCATCCTTAAGTGCGGCCATTGCAACAGACTGGTTTAGATCCCAGACCTCCAATGCCGTAGCGTTAAACTAGATGACATAAGTCTGGATGAATTCCTTCTTCTACTTGACATTCATCAGAAAATCCGAACCTCAGCATGGACGTCGGCTACTGACGAAGTGAGCCACGAACTGATAGCTCATCTGATCAAAAGAGAAGATCATACCTGACTTCAACATCGAGTACCATTTTTTTACTGCTTCCTTTAAGGTAGATGGAAAAGCTCGACATAATATGACATCTGGTGTGCCATGGAGCAGCATCATGGTCTGAAAGTCCTTCAGATAATCAACTGAATCAGAGGTTCCATCATAGCTTTCAAATTAAGAGAGCTTGAAGTTCGATGGAACGGGCTCTTGCATAATTTGGGAAGAGAAAGGAGGATCGATGTGGACATCATCATGGTAAGCTGGGGCGACGTGGCTAAGCTCCTCAATCCATCGATCCATCTTCTGCAGTTTATGGTTGAGGATGTCGTCTCAGTCGCAGATCTTGGAGGGCTTCCGACTACAGATGGAAAAGGTCTCCTCCAGAGGAGAACTATGATCCGAACTTGGATCCTCTGCTATCTGTTTTTTCTTTCCAGCGGCGATGGGCATGTTAGTCCAAATGCTCTTCCTCAGGATCGATTTTCAACATCCTGATGGTGGGTTTTCTGATGGAGTCGCTATCAGGGGCTGTCGCATGGCCTGCACCATCTCGGTGAGGCCCTGAATCTGCTGCATCAGCAGGTTAAACTGCTTTGGATCTACCACGACCATCGGTGGAGGTGGAGGTTGAAGTGTCGATGATGGAGCAGGAGTGGATGGATCCGATTCAGATTTGACGGCAGACGTGGTAGATCTCCGGATAGTCATCTTCTTTTGAGGTATTTTTTAGGATCGAGAAAGAGGATGGAGACGAATCTTGGAGAAGAAGATCGGTAGGATCGGCTGAGCACTCCTTTAAGAATAAGGGTACCTCAGAGATAGAGATTTTTTCTCTAGCGTCAATTCTGTTGGTGCAGAATCTGATCGACGTTGGGACAAGCTGGAGTGGAGGAGGATGAGGTCGCCGTCGGTGATCTGCAAAATAAAGTATCATCCGGAGTCGATGGTGATGGCTCCGGTGGGATCCTCCGACGATCAAGTCAGCTCTTCTGACCAACAAAAATGAAGTACTTGGGCGAGAGCTCGATAGAGTTTCAGGAAGGAGAAAAGAGCTTAGAGCTTAAAGAAAACGTATCTGAAGGGTCCCTTTTTATAGGCAGAGCTTGATTGATGGTGACAGCTACAACTATCTGACAGCGGACTGCTCGAGATCTGGTGGAGTTCAGTACGGAGAGGAAGATATCGTCAGACTGATGGTGATAGCCATACCATCCGATAGCGGACTGCTCGAGGTCTGATGGAGTCTATCACGGAGGGGGACGTTGCCTGTAACGTCGCCTATGGTAGACTAATGGTGATCGTTTGTCGAGATTTAATAGCCGTAGCTCTGAGAAAGCAGACGTTGGTTGGTGGACTTCGGTATATATTAATTTTAGAAGAGTTTGAACTCCTGAAGAAAATACGTCTAGAGGAGATTATCCGGGAGTAATCTACTGGAGGAATCCGACTGAGAAAGAAGTCCGAAAGGAGTTCGGCTCCTAGAGAAGTTCGGCTGAAGAAAAAGTTCGAAAAAAGTTCGGCTTCCATAGGCATCCGACTGAAGGAGTGTGGAGGGAGTCCGGCTTCTATGGACGTCCGACTGAAGTAGAAGCTCGGAAGGAGTTCGGCTCCCATAGGCGTTCGATAGGAGAAGTGTGGAGGAAGTTCGGCTATCATAGGAGTTCGACTGTAGGAGCAATCCAGAAGGAGTTCAGCTCCCATAGACATCCGACTGGAGGAGTGCGGAGGGAGTTCGGCTCTCGTAGGAGTCCGACTGCAGGAGCAATCCGGAAGAAGTTCGGCAGAAATTCGATCATTGGAATAGTTCGACAGGAGTTCGACGGCTGAGAAGTTCGGTCGGCTAAAGGGATTCGGCTAGAATTCGATAGCCAGATAGTTCGACCAGCTGAAGAAATTCGGCTAAGATTTGGTTGCTGAAGCTCTTCCGTGATCACCGATTGCATTGGGCTAAGCATCAGACTGGACTTTGGCAGGAGCGGGATTTATCTCCAACATATATTATTATACTTTTTTTATTAATCTTGCATTAGAAGTCCACCTCAAAGATGCATAAGAACATGGTTATAATAAATTATAATTAAAAGCACTAATGAAACCTAACATGATATATGGATCCTTGAGCATCATTGAGCCTCTAGTGTTTCTTCCAAAAAAAATTAACAAAAAAATATGCTTTGAAAAATGTATAGTCCAAATTTTTCATTGCCTAATCAATTATCGAATCTTATACGAAAAAAGAATTATCAAAATCCTTTTGCATCAGTAGATATTATATTCAAACCAACTAATATGATACTATAGGATTGGTCACAACTTACTTGAAAGGTAAAAATGAAAAAAAAAAAAAAAACCAAAAAAAGTCAATTTCTCTAATACATAAATTTTAAATATATATGACGAAAATTATCTATTAAAGAAAAATAAAAGAGCGATATTAATGTAATATTTGAAACTCCATATTCTTTGTATAAAGGTAAAAAATATATATACATAACATATTGATACCTTTTTTTCTTAATCAAGCATTTAGAGTCTACTTGAAAATTACAACAAAGCCTTGAAAAATAAATTGCAACTAGAAGGCAACCATAATGGCATTCTATACTTTCTCAAAAATCAAGGTAGAAAACAAATAAAAGTACCAAAATATTATCTTAGTTTTTAACACATGTTTTTGCCGTTTAATTATTTTGGCTTCCTCCAATACATCAGTTTTATAGAATAACTTCATAAAAAATATAATAACAGCTATAAGAAAGGTATGACATGTTGATATGCATTTTTTATGATATGCTCTATTTGGAGAAGTCGGTAAGGACCTAATATTCGCAAATTGGAAAATGTTGCCTTGATTAACCAAACCTAACATCATAGTAAATGGACCACATGTGCACAGTCTTTGAATTTGTCATTTTTTAAAGTTAGATTTTGAATTTATAATTATTTTGAGCTAGTTTGCAATGACCTAAAAGATCTAAAAATTTGGTATTGATCCTTGTAGTGCATACAACAGTCATTTTGCATGTTCAGAGAAACAACCAACGTATATAATATAAGACCAATTATACAGTAAAAAGAAAAACCCTAATACATAAATTATACAGTAAAAAGAAAAACCCTAATACATAAAGCTCCAATATCACATTTATATATCGCAAAGATAAGCAAGAAACCTCCATCCACGTTCCATCAGAGGGGTAAGAGACGAACTTTAACTTTTTAAAAATCTCCTTGAAAAAAACACCGCAGAATATAAAAAGGATTTTACCAACCAAATATCATACTTAAACCATATCCTATATATATATAATGCATGATAATAACAATCCAAAAGTGACGGGACATAAACAAGCAACTACCATCCAAAACTATTCCGGTCAAAACCAGTATACATTATAAGGTGATCATTTCTTGTTGTAAATATTCCTAGTCGAATAATGAGAACCCCATATCCTCATCCGATTCCTCAGCAGGCTCCTCTTTCTTTTCTTCTTCCTTGGCTGCTGCGGCAGGTGTCGCGGCAGCTTCAGCACCTGCAACGGGAGCTAAGACGGCAAACTTGCTAGGATCCTGCATCCAATAGATTTAGCATTATAACCAACAAATTCAATACAGTAAGAGGCTTATTATTCTGGCATAAAAATAAGAAACCTACCTCCAAAAACTCCTTCACCTTCTCGGCCTGTGGGAAAGTATACTCGGTTGCAATTGCAACTGCCAGAACATTCTTGTAGGCATTGATGAACATGTGGGGTGCTGCTGCCAGAGTAGGGTAGGAAAGGGCCAAAGACAGCGAAGTGACCATGGAAACACCTGCTGCGAACTTCTCGATCAGATCATCCTCGGTGAGGTCCAGGACCTCAGGACTGAAGACCGACCCATTGTCATACACCGACAGGACGACGAGACCATAGGAGAATGGTCTTATGCCAAGCTTGGCAAGAAGGGCAGCCTCAGAAGAGCCAACCTTCTCCCCTTTCCTGATCAGCTCAACAGGGGTAATAATTTCAACAGTACCCTTGTTGATCTTGGTTGGAATGTTGAGCACCTGAAAAATAGAGTTGTAGGAGATGAGCATCATGGGTCTCGCTGAAACTAAAAGAACAAGGATAATGTTTCTAGGGACCTGAAAGAAGGAGGTCTGTGATGGATCCAATCCAGTGTTTCCAGGGGGAACCACGACATCAATCGGAGCAACAAGTCCGACACGAGCAGGAGCTCCAACCTGATTTACAGAAAGAATAGAAGAAACAATACACAATCAGGCAATGGTGAATCAACAGAAAGGTGGTTACAGCTTAATATTAAAAAAAAAAAAATGACAAGATGTGCAATTGTTATACATCTATATGCATGCATCTGCACACAGACCGTCCTGCCTGAATTCTGATGGATTTTGCCATCTTCTTTTCACCAAAAGATAAAACCTTTTCTTTAGAACCAATCACAAACATGTTGATTGCTTTTGTTTTAAAGAGAATCAAGTAATAATTGTGAAAAATGAAAATTTTGATTCAACAACCAAGAGTGCAAACTCAGAGCACCCAACAAGATTTCATTATTGCGTCATGAAATGAAAGGGGGTGCTTGGTTGGCAACCGGAATGGAAATGGCTAAATCTTCAGAGGCATTTGGTTCGTGACCGAAATCGGAATCAAAATGAAAATTTAAATCCTTAGGAAAGTGTGGGAATTGAGTTTTAGGTAGATTGGGCCATTCCCATTCCATCCCGGCATCGGAATCGAAATCGAAATGGAATCCTCCCAACCAAATGGTTGGAATAGGAGTCACCCATTCCCATTCCCATTCCAAACGCCCACTCCCCCCAACCAAGAACCCCTCCTTTAATCTATTTTTCTCAACCATATTGGAGAACTTTAGATGATAAACATATCGTTGCCCTTGCTCAAACCATTTATGTCAGGCGAAATGAAAATTTGTTTAACTTGTGACATCTACATGCTGTTTGGCAGGCCCAAGGGCATATTTAGAAGCATGATGCTTAAAAGAGAAAAGCAATGATGAAACAAACCTTGTATTTCGCCACTTCCTCCCTAACCTCCTTCAGATCTCCCTTCGTGAAAATTAATCCCACATTTCCCTTCAAGCAAGATCACCAGATTAGATCATATTAAGGAGGAGAGGCAAAAAAAACCTTAATAAAAAAATATATATTGCCTGCCATTCTGCTATAAAAAAATCCTCCAACCCATTAAAATAATAAAAAAAATACACCAAAATTACCGCTAAATCTTAGTATATCGCCGACGAGAATATCATAAAAATATGACTACTGAGCCCTTCAAACTCCCTAATACAACAATTATGGCTCCAAAATTACCGAAAGGATTTTATAAAATCATTAAAAAACGAGAATAGATTAAAGAAATAATAATCTTTTGAATCATTGAACTAGGGAATCCTTAAATCTTGATAATTCTAAAAACAAAACGATCTTAGAGACAAAATACAAGCAAAAATCAAAACTCTTCCACCAAAATCTTAAGAGTAAAGCTAATGAGACAAGAATCCATACCACGAGCAAGGGAAGGAGATTGAGGCAGTCCTTGTTGCCGGTCTTCTCGGAGTGCACCTTGATGCAGCGCCGCATCAGCGTGTTCTTGCCCATGAGGACAACCGACTCCCCCCGGAGCCCCTTCCGGATATTCTGAAGCTGATTCGACCCCACGTTGTCCGCCGCCGCGATCAGCACCTGACTGTACTCGTCCAGGAGACGACATAGCTTCTTGTCGTACTCCAGCTTCTTGTCGGCCTTGGAGAGCTTCACCGTCATGGCTGATTCGTGCTGAGAAACCTGCAATCGGAATGAAACAACCCAAACCCAAACCCAAACCCTAGATTAGAGGAAGAGAACAGAGAACCTGCGCCACCCAGCGTTCGCTTTTATACCTAGGTTTTCATCATATACCCGATAAGCCGGGATGCGATTGAGGCAGAGATTGGGTACGGATTGGCTCAGTTTGGATCGGGCCAGATTCACAAAAATCAAATTCACATATAATATTAATGGATTCCGATTGTACCCTTGACATGAAAGAATGATTGAATTTTTTTTTACAGCATCAATCATTGGATCACGCCATCAAATAAATTTCAAAGCACTCCGAAAAGATAAAAACAATTCTCGTCGAACATTAATATGTGATCAAGTCACGATGGATGAATCTTAGAAACCACTATTTGGATTGGAAATAAGGATAAATTTATATCCATACCGGATCAACAAGCCCCTAGGTCTAGATCAAGTTTGGGTCGATAGTTTGGATTGTCGCTCGACAATATAGGCTTCCTAAATCATTGTTTTGATGGTTATTCATCTTTTATTCCCTAACTTTTAATCGAAACCATGCACCCAAAATAGTCAACAACATCCTCAATATGATAAAATAGGTATAATAAGTACATAGAAAACAAAGCATAAACGTTGCATAATATGGACTAAATGGGAAATGAAACAACATCCAGCTGCATGGCTATTCCACTCGGGCAAATCACTTGGAGCAAGTGGTGAACCCCGGGAAGCAGATGTCCAACAGATACAGACCAATGATAATTACACCATCTTTTTCAACTGGGTTGGCCACCGGGTGATCCGTACTGATTTCTAATCTAATTTTAAGTCAATCCCCACCTTGAAAGAAAAAAGCTGCTTAATTTTAATATCTCTATACTGATCTTCTCCAGTGTGTGCTTTCAGAAGCATCAACCAACCAGCACTCTCTGCGATGGCTGAATAAGTCCGCCAAAGGATGAGAGAGCTCTCAGGAGGAGGATTGCGTATATCTCCCTGTTAACTATTCCTTGGTCTGTATGGGCGGGCTGGGTTGTTAAATCTCTATCGTACGGTGTGTTTTAAACTGGTTTCCTTTTTCTCTTTCAGCTATGTAGCTCCTTGCCGTACCAGAAAACAAGAAACAAAAAAATAAGAAAAAAGACTTCCACCAATACTTGGTGCATGATCAAACAATTTCCGATACTTGATGCCCAAGCCTCCTACCTTAGTGCATGATCATACAATTTCTGATGCTTGATGCCCAAGCCTCCTACCTTCTTCCGGGTGCAGATCAAGCTCCAAGTCTCTAAATGTGACCCTTTTAGAAACTTCATGTAGCCCTCTCAAAGAAAGGCTTCCGCATCCCCGACAAATTCTCTTTACAAGAAGTACAAACATCTAGTACATGGGCGGAGGGGAAGAATTGAACACCAAAGGTCTATTTGATGATCGAGTCCAAAATCCTACGAATTGGACCGTTATGATCGATGAAATCGGACTGAGCTAGACCTATATTTATAAATATTTAAAGCATCTTTTAAGTGAGCCGGCTCCGAGATGGTCCTTAAAAAAATATTTAAATAGGCTCAATCATCCCAACAAGCCCCAAAAGAGATTTAAACTTCCAACCTTTAAGTTTTTTCTCAATTTCCTAAGAGAGAAAGCTAATGAACTTTTTGAAATTATGGGAGTGTTTGCTATGGGATGATCCACCCAAAATCAAGGATTATCTGAATGAAGATGATGAGATCACCGTATTTAATTATACCCCAATAATCATGCATTGCAATGACCCCAGATCATCCCAATTTCTCAAATCACCAATTATCTCGATGATAGAAATTCTGTCCATGAGGATAGGTGTTGGTGTAGAATCTGGTTAACGCCGAATCGAGCTGGAGTAGAGGAAAAAGAGGTCGCCGTCGATGATCTGCAAAATAAAGTTTCGTCTGAAGTCGATGGTGGTGGCTCCGACAGAACCCTCCGACGATAAAGTCAGCTCTTCTAGCCAACAGAAATGGAGTGCTCAGACAAGAATTCAGCAGAATTTTGGAAAGAAGAAGAGACCTTCGAAAAAACGTATCTGGATGATCCCTTTTTATAGACGGAGCCTATAGCAGACTGATAGTGATAGTCGTAACCATCCGGTAGTAGGCCGCTCGGGGCCACGTAAAGTTTATTATGGAGAAAAGTGTCCATTACCGTGATATGACCGTTCGTTAAGATTTAATAGTCAAAGTTCGAAGAAAGCAGGCATTGGTTGGTAAAGAGCTTTGATATACATCAATTTCAGAGGAGTTCGGACTCCTAAAGGGAATACGACTAGAGGAGATCATCCGGGAGGAATGCTAGCTGAAATCTGAAAGTAATTCGCTGAAGAAATCCGATTGAAGGAGAAGTTCGGAAGGAGTTCGATTTCTATAGGCATCCGTCTGAAGGAGAAGTCCGGAAGGAGTTCGGCTCTTGGAAAAATCCGACTGAAGGAGAGATCCGGAAGAAATTTGGCTCCTGAAGGAATCCGATTGAAGGAGAGGTCCGGAAGGAGTTCGATTTCTGAAGAAATTTGACTGAAGGAGAATTCCAAAAAGAGTTCGACTCCTGTAAGCATCCAATTGAAGGAGAGGTCTGAAAGGAGTTCCAGCTCCTATAGACATTCGACTGAAGAAGATGTCCTAAAGGAGTTCGACTTTTGGAGAAATCCAACTAAAGGAGAAGTTTGACTCTTGGAGGAGTCCGATTGAAGGAGAGATCCGAAAGAAGTTCGGCTCCTGTAGACATTCGACTGAAGGAAAGATCCGAAAGAAGTTTGGCTCCTGGAGGAATCCGATTGAAAAAAAAATTTGGAAGGAGTTCGACTCCTAGAGGAACTTGACTGAAGGAGAAGTTCGGAAGGAGTTTGGCTCCTAGAGGTATCCGACTAAAAGAGAAATTCGGAAGAAGTTTGGCTCATGGAGGAACTTGACTGAAGGAAAAGTTCGAAAGAAGTTCGACTCCTGTAGGCATCCGATTGAAGGAGAAGTTCAAAAGAAGTTCGGCTCTTGGAGGAATCTGACTGAAGAAGAAATTCGAAAGGAGTTCGGCTTCTGAAGAAATCCGACTGAAAGAAAAATTTGGAAGAAGTTCAGTTCCTATAGGCATCCGACTGAAGGAGAGGTCCGAAAGAAGTTTGGCTCTTGGAGGCATCCAATTGAAGGAGAGGTCTAGAAAGAGTTCGGATCCTATAGACATTCGACTGAAGGAGAGGTCTGGAAGAAGTTCGGCTTCCATAGACATCCGACCGAAGGAGAGGTCCGGAAGGAGTTTGGATCCTGAAGAAATTCGACTGAAAGAGAAATTCGGAAGGAGCTCGGCTCCTAGAAGAACTTGACTGAAGGAGAAGTTTGAAAAGAGTTCGGCTCCTGGAGGAATCCGACTGAAGGAAAAATTTGAAAAAAGTTCGACTCCTGAAGGAACTTGACTGAAGGAGAAGTTCGGAAGGAGTTCAGCTCCTGTAGGCATCCGACTGAAGAAGAGGTCCGAAAGGAGTTTGGCTTCTGGAGGAATTTGACTGAAGGAGAAGTTCGAAAAGAGTTTGGCTCTTGTAGACATCCGTCTGAAGGAGAGGTCCGGAAGGAGTTCCACTCCTGGAGGAATCCGATTGAAGAAGAGATCCGGAAGAAGTTTGGCTCCCGTAGAAATCTAATTGAAGGAGAGGTCCGGAAGGAGTTCGGCTCCTGGAGGAATCCAACTGAAGGAAATATTCGAAAGAAGTTTGGCTCATGGAGAAACTTGACTGAAGAAAAAATTCGGAAGAAATTTGGCTCCTATAGGCATCCGATTGAAGGAGAGGTTCGAAAGGAGTTCGACTACTGAAGGAATTCGACTGAAGAAAAAATCTGGAAGGAGTTTGGCTCCTAGAGAAACTTGACTGAAGGAAAAGTTCGAGAGGAGTCCGATTGATGGAGAAGTCTGATCGAATAAGAAGTCTGAAAAGAGTTCGACTGATGGAGAAGTCTAGAAGAAGTTCAGCTGATGGAGAAATCCGGATGGAGTTCAGCCACTGTAGCGGTTCGAAAGAGGCTCGACCGTTGGAGGAGTTTGGCTATTTGAAGGAGTTTGACTGGGGTTCGTCCGTTGGAGGAGTTCGACTGTTTGAAGAAGTTCGGCTGGGGTTCGCCAATTAAAAAAAATATTTTCAATCGAAGCTCTTCCGTGATTACCAGTTGCATTAGACTAAGCATCAGATTGGACTTTGACGGAAGTGGGATTTATCCCCAATAATAGTCCTTCCACTCTCGAGTTCAAAATTCGAAGAGAGTACAAAAAAGACGACTGCCAAAGTCCTATTCCAAGCTATGCATCCATTCAGATTGAAGCTTGGAGGAGATCTTATCTCTAGTCGAGATTGAAGGAGATCTTATCTTCTATTGAAGTTGGCGTTGAAGCTCGGGAGAGATCTTATCTCCAGTCGAGGTTGAAGGAGATCTTATCTTCTGTTGAGAGATTGAAGCTCAGGGGAGATCTTATCTCCAGCTAAGGTTAAAGTTGAAGCTCGGAGGAGATCTTATCTCCAACCGAGGTTGAACGAGATCTTATCTCCTATTGACGTTGATGTTGAAGCTTGGGGGAGATCTTATCTGCAGTCGAAGTTGAAGGAGATCTTATCTCTTATTGATGTTGGCGTTGAAGCTCGGGGAAGATTTTATCTCCAACCGAGGTTGAAGTTGAAGTCGGAGGAGATCTTATCTCCAGCCGAGGTTGAAGGAGATCTTATCTTCGGTTGAGGTTGATGTTGAAACTCGAAAAAGATCTTATCTTCAATCGAGATTGAAGTTGAAGCTCGGAGGAGATCTTATCTCCAGCCAAGGTTAAAGTTGGAGCTCGAAAGAGATCTTATCTCTAGCCGAGGTTGAAGGAGATCTTATCTCCTTTTGATGGATTGGAGCTTGGGGGTGATCTTATCTCTAGTTGAGGTTGAAGGAGATTTTATCTCCTTTTGAGATTGACGTTGAAGTCCGGAGAAGATCTTATCTTCAGCCGAGGTTGAAGGATCCCTCTTATCACCTCATCTAAAATGAATGAGGCCTTCGACTTTGCTCACATTAGGACGAGATTTTTTTTTGGTTCCTAACGGACTGTAGGGGCACATAAGGACCGTTGTCAGGATCTCTCTCCTCATCTCGTCTAAAATGAACGAGGCCTTCGACTTTGCTCACGTTAGAATGAGTTTCTCTTTCTATTCCTAACGGGCTGTAGGGACATATAAGGGCCGTTGTCAGGACCTCTCCCCTCATCTCGTCTAAAATGAACAAGACCTTCGACTTTGCTCTCGTTAGGATGAGGTTCTCCTCCTATTCCTAACAGACTGTAGGGGCACATAAGGGCTGTTGTCAGGATCTTTTCCCTCATCTCGTCTAAAATGAACGAGGTCTTCGACTTTGCTCGCGTTAGGACGAGGTTCTCCTCCTATTCCTAATGGGAGGTAGGGGCAGATAAGGGCCATTATCAGGACCTCTTCCATCATCTCGTCTAAAATGAACGAGGCCTTCGATTTGCTCATGTTAGGATGAGGTTCTCCTCTTGTTCCTAACATGGCCACTATTGATTGCTTCTTTCATGTCATCACATAGTTTTTGCACCAAGAAATAATAATGTTGAAATGGAGGAATTTTATTGAAGAAAAATTATCGCCAGTATATTCTCAGATTCTCTAAGTTTCAAGATCATAGGAGCGTTGTTCCTCCAAGCTTCTTCAGACGATAAGTTTTGGATTAGACGACCTCCTCTACTTCATACGAGCCTTTCTAATTTGGGGTAAGATTTTCCTGACTCTGAGGTTGAGAGATGGTGGCTCACCAAAGTACTAAGCCCCCTAGAGATAGCATTGATAATGCCGGGAGACGGCCGATCTTCCTATTATTCCTCCCTCATTGGTGGTTCTAGCTGCAGTAGCGCTCTTGGCTGATCTTCTCTTGCTTCAAGCCGACGTTTATGGAACATTGAGGGGGGCGTAGTTGTGAAATCTTCTGAGGAAAACTTCTTTGCGTCCTTCCATTGAGGCTTCTTAGACGACGAGCTCGAAGAGGAGTTTGGGTTCGCTTACGCTCGAAAGGAGTCCGTGAGCATGGTCGAACTTCATTCGGCCTTCCATCAGCCACAGATTTACTAGACTCGCTCGCCTGTTGCTCTCCTGCAGTTTCCTCATCTCTTAATTTGAAGGCTTCTTTCGCTCGGACACATCCTTCAATCCGAGCTAGCAGATCGGCAAAGTTTCTAGGGTACATCTTCTTCAGAGAGAACAGTAAATCATTCTTCTGAAGGCCGCCCTTGAGTGCGGCTATTGCAATAGACTGATCCAAATTCCAGACCTCCAATGCAGCAGCATTAAATTGGGTGACATAAGCCTGGATAGATTTTTCTTCCTTCTGCTTGATATTCATCAGGGAATCCGAACCTCGGTGCAGATGTTGGCTACTAACGAAGTGAGCCATAAACTGATGGCTCATTTGGTCAAAGAAGAAAATTGTATCTGGCTTCAACGTCAAGTACTAGTTTCTTGCTGCTCCCTTTAAGGTAGATAAAAAAGCTCGGTATAAGATGGCGTCTGATGCGCCATGGAGCAACATCATAGTCCAGAAGGTCTTCAGGTGATCGATCGAATCAGAGGTTCCGTCGTAGCTTTCAAATTGGGGGGAGCTTGAAGTTCGGCGGAACGGGCTCTTGCATAATTTGGAGAGAGAAAGGAGGGATCGATGCGAATGTCGTCATGGTAAGCCGGGGTGATGTGGCCGATCTTCTTAATCCATCGATCCATCTTTCATAATTTTTAATCGAGGACGTCATCTCAATCGCAGACCTTGAAAGGCTTTCGACTGTAGATGGGGAAGATTTCTTTCGGAGAAGAATCACAATCCGAACAAGGATCCTCTGCTCTCTATTTTTTTTTCTCAGGGGCGACGGGTATGCTAGCCCAAGTGCTCTTTCTTGCGATTGATTTTTGACATCCTGATGGCAGATTTTCTAACAAAATCACCGTCGAGGGTTGCTGCATGGCCTACACCATCTCGGTAAGAACCTGAATCCACTGCATTAATAGGTTAAACTACTCCGAATCTATCATAGCCATCAGTTGAGGAGGAGGTTGAAGCATTGGTGTTGGAGTCGAAATGGGCGGATCTGGCTCGAATCTGACGGTAGAAGCAGTAGATCTTCTGATAGTCGCCTTCTTTGGAGGCATTTCTTGGGATTGAGGGAGAGGATGGAGATGGATCTTGGAGAAGAAGATCCAAAGGATCGACTAAACACTTCTTTAAGAATAAGGGCACCTCAGAAACAGTAGGCCCTTCCTCTAGCGCCAATCCTGTTGGTGCAGAATTTGGTTAACGCTGGATCGAGCTAGAGTTGGAAAAGAAAAGGTCGCCGTCGGTGACCTACAAAATAAAGTCCCGTCCAAAGTTGATGGTGGTGGCTCCGGCAAGATCCTCCAATGATCAAGTCAGCTCTTCTGGTCAATAGAAATGGAGTGCTTAGAAAAGAGTTCAGCAGAATTTCGAAAAGGAGAAGAGAGCTTAGAGAAAACGTATCTGGATGATCTTTTTTTATAGACAGAGTCTATAGCAGACTGATAGTGACAGTCATAACCATCCGGTAATGGGCCACTTGGGGCCACGTAGAGTTTGTTATGGAGAGAGGTGTCCGTTGCCGTGATGTGACTATTCGTTGAGATTTAATAGTCAAAGTTCGGAGGAAGCAGGTATTGGTTGGTGAAGAACTTTGACATACATCAATTTCAGAGGTGTTCGGACTCCTAAAAGAAATACGGCTAGAGAAGATCATCCAGAAGGAATGCTAGCTAAAATTTGAAAGTAATCCACTGAAAGAATCCGACTAAAGGAGAAGTTTGTAAAGAGTTCGACTTCTGTAGGCATCCGTCTGAAGGAGAGGTCCGAAAGAAGTTTGGCTCCTGTAGGAATCCGATTGAAGGAGAGGTCCGGAAGGAGTTTGGCTCCTAAAGGAATCCGACTGAAAGAGAAGTCCAAAAGAAGTTCGGCTCATGAAGAAACTTGACTGAAGAAGAATTTTGGAAGGAGTTTGGCTTCTATAGACATCCAACTGAAGGAGAGGTTCAGAAGGAGTTCGGCTCCTGTAGACATCCGAATGAAGGAGAGGTTCAAAAAAGTTTGACTTCTGAAGGAATTCGACTGAAGAAAAAATTCGGAAGGAGTTCGGCTCTTGGAGGGGTCCAACTGAAGGAGAGATCCGAAAAGAGTTTGGCTCCTATAGACATCCGACTAAAGAAGAGATCTGGAAGGAGTTCGGCTCCTGGAGGAATCCGACTAAAGAAGAAATTCGGAAGGAGTTTGGCTCCTAGAGGAACTTGACTGAAGGAGAAGTTCGAAAGGAATTCGGCTCCTGGAGGAATTCGACTGAAGAAGAAATCCGAAAGGAGTTCGACTCGTGGAGGAATTTGACTGAAGGAGAAGTCCGGAAGAAGTTCGGCTCCTATAGGCATCCGACTGAAGGAGAGGTCCGGAAGGAGTTCGACTCCTGAAGGAGTCCGACTGAAGGAGAAGTCCGAAAGAAGTTTGGCTCCTGAAGAAATCTGACTGAAGAAAAAATTTGGAAAGAGTTCGGCTCCTGAAGAAATCCGACTGAAGGAGAAATTCGGAAGGAGTTCAGTTCCTGTAGGCATCCGACTAAAGGAGAGGTATGGAAGGAGTTCAGCTTCTATAGAAATCCAATAGAATGAGAATTTCGAAAGAAGTTCGGCTCCTAGAGGAATCCGACTGAAGGAGAAGTCCGGAAGGAGTTCGGCTCTTATAGGCATTCGATTGAAGGAGAGGTCCGAAAGGAGTTCAGCTCCTGGAGGAATCCGATTGAAGGAGAAATCCAGAAGAAGTTCGACTCCTAGAGAAACTTAACTGAAGGAGAAGTCCGGAAGGAGTCCGATTGACAGAGAAGTCCGATCGAAGGAGAAGTCTGGAAAGAGTTTGACTAATGGAGAAGTCTAGAAGGAGTCTAGCTAACGGATGGAGTTCGGCCGCTGTAGGGATTCGAAAGAGGTTCGGCCGCTGAAGGAGTTCGACTGTTTGAAGGAGTTTGGTTGGGGTTCGTCCGTTGGAGGAGTTTGGATATTTGAAGGAGTTCGATTGGGGTTCGCCAACTGGAAGGAATATTTTCGATTGAAGTTCTTCCATTATTATCAGTTGTATTAGACTAAGCATCAAATTAGAATTTGGTGGAAGCGGGGTTTATCCCCAACACTCTTGATAGTGATAAGTGCAGTGGAGGCTTTTTTTGGATTTTAGGATTCTGTTTGTTTATTAGTTTAGGGCTTTGGATCTTTGGTTGAGGACAGTAAATTAATAATTCGAGCTTTTAATTAAAGGACTTAAGCCCAAAGAATTTCATTCTAAATATTGAATTTCTGTGATTTGTTTGGTTTAAATGGGTCGTCTGGTTCAATCGGTTCAACCAGTTCGGACGATTATCTAGTTTTGACTGATTTTTGACCAATCCAATTTAAGGGATATATATCAGATTAGTTAGCTAATTGGTTCCTGGTTCAATCAGTTGAACCGGCCGATCTGGCCCAATTCCGACAACATTGGTCACATCTATAGCTCCTTTTAAACAAGATATTCATAAAATAAAATTTTGGAGCATCTTTCATCTTTACATCTTCACAAACTTGGGCATGTCTTACGGTGAGGTTGGATACCACTTTCATTTTTTTATTTTAAAAATAAAAAAATAAAAATTTTATTTCTATTTATTTTAAATTTTTAAAATATAAATATATTTAGTATAATCAAATATTTTTAAGAATATTAAAAATACTAATAGTAACAAAGATGATGACTGCAACGAAGATAATCGAAGTACTAGTATTATTGGTGGTAAAGATGGTGGTAATATGGTGAAGGCAAAAACAATGGCATCAGTGATGTATTGGAGATAATGACAATAATGATGGTGAAGTGGCAATGATTATGATGGTGGTGTGGTCAAGGCCGCAACAACTATTTGATGCAAAAAATAGATTTAAGAAATGATGGATAAGAAAAAAAAAGATGGATAAGAGAGAAAATAAATGGATATTCTCCCATCCATCTTTTCATGTGTATGGTAAAATATAGAAGGATGGATAGAAATAATTTCTTCCTATGTTTGGTATATGAAAATGACGAGAAGAGATAAATAATATTTGTATGATATTTTTATTAAATATCTTTCGATAAAAAAATATCATTATTATCAATTTATAATACTATATATACTAAAAAAGTAGGAAAATATATAAACTTAAAATCTTTATGGTTCATAATTATATAAAATAAATTAATTTAAATAGTTAATTAATTTTATATAAATAGATAACTAAAAATAGTGAATATAAATTTAAAAAAATATTAGAATTTTGTCAAAAAAAAACTAATGAGAAGTAATTTTATTAATGTAGAAATATATCTCCACATGCTTCATCTATTTTTTCTTGCATCTTTCTAATTTGAAAGGATACAAATTGATTGACCAAACTGGATAGAAAATCTATCCTTTTCATCCATCTTTCTTAAGATTTTTTGAATCAAATAGCAAATAAAAACCATCCATCCCTCCAACTCTATACATCCTTTCTTCCATGACTCCAATCAAATATAGGATAAGTGAAATATAGAATTCCCATGCAAGTAACTTATCCTGCAAATCTATGGAAAAACTTTGTCTTGCAAGACGACAAGAGTTAACATAATAAGTATGTATATAAAAAGTATTTCATTTGTACTACTCATTGCACATTTAGGAAAAAAAAATCATTCTTATTATAATTACCAATAATTTAAGTTTATTAATTTCTCTCACTTATCCCATTTATGTCTTTTAAAGGCTTGTTTGGCTAAGCTTTTAGAGAAGAAAAAATATTTTTTTAAAAAAAATATTTATTTAAAAAAAAATAGAATATTTAGCTAAGCTTATTTTAAAAAATAATCTACTTTTGAATGTTAGTAGAAGCAGTTTTTCTACCGCGAAGAAGAAGCAAAAAATTGGAGCTTCTCCTTAGAAATAGAAGTAAAAAAATTAATTTTTTAAGATAAAAATATTCTTATTCAAAATTATTATTTACTATAACTATTTCTATTTATTTTCACCTAGCCCTCCCATTATTTAGTGAATGATGTATTTTGATACATATGTATTATCGTATAAAAATTATATAAAATGTTCAATATATATTATCTTTGGTTCAATTGTATTTATATTGATTAAAATTTTAATATATTTTTTATTATTTTATTATTTTATTTTAATTAAATAAAAAATAAAAAAAATTAAAATTAAAATTAATTATAATGAATATTTAAAATTATTTATCTATTTAAATAATATTAATTATAAAGTAAATCTATACATATATTTTTTCATAATTTGATAGTCAAAAATATTTTTTTTAAAAGATTTACCAAACATAAATTACTTTTTAAATACTGATAAAAATATTTATCAAATAATTTTACCAAATACAAACTACTTTTCTCACATAATATTTTTCTTTTAAAATTTTATTTTAAAAAAATAATTTTAAAATATGTTGATTTTTATAGTTTAGCCAAACAGGCTCTAAGAATATTGCTTTTTTGTTAAACCAACTAGATCTCAAGGTATAACTTTTTTCACAACCCATATATCCATGCAATTGTTGATTTGACTCATCAAAGACTTGATCAAAGGTTTAAATTTTGACGAGAAACAACCCTTGATAATTAATGGTAAAACATTCAAATCTGACAGTAGAAAGGTATTTGGGCAGCTAACATTTAATAAAATTATCAATAACCGCTGGCATTATAACGGTGCTTGTACTCGAAAACGTGCAAAAGATGGATCGATAGGTTCAGCAATCTATGATTTGTTTAATTTAGAAATATCACTATTGTTTCAGAGAATCCTTAAATTGAAAAACATTAAAAAGATAAATATTTTAAAATTTCATGAGAGCACAAATCCTCCGTGGTGCTGCACATACAGTGCAATCATGGATGACCACCATCAGATGATCGATGGCCATCAAACAATGCAAGCACAGCCTATGCTGGTGCACATGCTGTTTGGGCCGTCCATCCTCTAACGGCGGCCATCCATGGCTGTACTGTACTTTACAGTGCACATGGAGCATACCCTTGCTCATTTCATAAACAGTAAATATAGACCAGACATCTTTTCCAAGTAGGTATACAACAACAAACAGGCAGATTGGACCCCAATACATTGTGTCAGATCACCAGACAAACCAACCATTTGACCTTCCACGACAGATGGGGCTTTTACAGAATCCAAACGCTAGAAAATCTATCCCGCACCGCACGAAAATTTCTTTGGTAGCCCAAACTGCATTGTACAGGTACTAACGAGGAAAAAACTAACTCTACTTCCCCCACCCCCCCCCCCCCCCCCCAACCCCCGCTTTTTTTTTTTTTTTTTTTTTTTTTGTGCGAGAGATTGATTATATCCAAAAGTAAAAGGCCGTACCATTACGAACACTAAAGGAATGTCTCGAGAAGAAGAGTAACTTGTTTGCTCGAATTAAGACATCAGCAGATTTAATAACAACATAAACAGATAATGGCCGGTCATTTAATTCTTAAAAGTTTGACAGATACAGCTAGATAATCCGCTATCTTGTTGATGCATCTGACACAATAACAGTTGATGTATTTATAGAAGTCCATAAAAGTTAGATTTGATCAAGCCCGCATATGAACTCTGTTGATTCAACACACTAGAATTAACATCTTAAACCGGAACTTCAGTGATCAATATGAACTGCTGATGAGAACTGCTGCAAGCTGTCCTTGCAAGCCTCACTCTTGTACTGCTTCTAACAAAATGCAATAATTAGTCTTAATGCAATCCTCACACTCATATTTGCCAAGGTTCATCACCCGACCAGTTTCAAGGATAAGTAGGAATTTCTCCAGGAACGGGTGCCAGTTCGTTCTTTCCGAACCTCTCTTCATCATAAAATGAAGCATGCACCACTCTACCACCAAAGAACCGGCCTTCTAGATCAACCAATGCCTTTGTTGTTTCCTCCGACCTCTCAAACTGCACAAAGATCCTGACAGCTTCATCTGCTGGGAAGTTTGGCTCTGTAATCTCAAATATCAGGACACGCGTCACAGTACCATACTTGGCACATTCTGAAGAAACCTCGTCTTCAAGCTCATCATCCACCTCTCCTGGCCCAACCTGGAAAATGAAAAGAATGAACAATTTACAGCACCTCTGTAAATTCCACTCTATTTTTTTACTATTTACTATTGGCTTTTTTACATTGTAATCAATCTTTCTTGTTTCTCTATCTTTTTCCTTCTAATTGTATAAGTCAGAAAATACAGTCACCATTACTAGTCAATTCTTTGTCAGGAACAAGTTTTCTTCAGGAATGCATGATAGCGTGCATTTTTTTTTAACGATAACACTGTATACATTATGCAAAATAGCTCTAATCTTCAGCTTTAATGTGTTTATGTATGCTGATCCTCAATATGGGCAACCAAATGAGTTTGACATCACAGTTTCAGAAGCAAAAGCTGCTAGCCCCTCCATGAAATTACAGTAAAAGTTTCTGGTTTAAAACGTTTTAACATGAAGTTACAGGTCCTACAGGCACAATATATTCATATTTATCAGTCTTCCCCCATCTAGGTCACGTACACTCAATATCCTTCAACAAGTTCTTCTGGAACAAGTGGAGAACGTATTTTACTTATTTCTATATCAATGACCACATTCATATAAAAGTGAATGATTCCATCTGGCATAGTTTACAAATTGTCCGAGTGTCACCTATATATTGATCAAATATTTGGGAATGAAGACCAGCAAGCATAACAATGGATATTTCAATATTTGCAAAATATTCTATGTGATATCCAGTGCCGTTGGAACTGCACCATCACCAAACTATCAGATCAGGTGTTTTGCCTTTTATCAAAGCTCTTGTATGAACAACAAAACTGGCTTCCTACATTGTCAAAGCAATGAAGCAGCTTGCAGGCATTTTAACGGCTGCATATGCAATTAAGGGGAACCAGCCTTCAGCCCAATAAGCCCTAGTTGATTTAAAAAAAAGAAAAAAAAGAAAAGAAAAAAGCCTGATTGTTTCATAGTGAATAGATGCATTGGTAGTTTGGCATCAAAAAAGCCCATCAGAGACCCTATTTAATAGGTAACTGGAAATTCAGACAAAATATTGTAATTTGAGAAAAAGAGGTCAAGATATAAGTTAATTAAGGTACTGGTGAATAAATTTATAAATTTATAAACAAAAAAAAGATATGTGGTAATTGATTTTTGACCCAAATTCTGTATTCAATTAACTCGTGATGCCTAGCTCTCAGTTGCAATTCTCAGCAACCCTTGCAAACCCTGTTCTCATGTACAAAATCCCGCTTGATAAAGTTATTGATCATTTTCCAAGGGACTTTCGTAGCCCAGAAAAAATACTGACAGTCAGAATTGAGACCATCATCTCCCTAGATTTGCTAGTTAATTTAGATTGCAACATTCTTAATTGAGGATAAGTCAATAACAGTTGGCAGTGAACAATCCTTGTATGCAGCATTCAACATCAGATATAAACCCTTACTTTTGCACTCAGCTTCAATTCATGACAAGAGATGGTTTGCATATATAACCTTATATTTAAAATTCCTGAAAAATCCTCAAGCTTAAAGTCTCCAAATAAATGTGTGCAAATGGATTTCTTCTTCTTGGTCATAAAACCAAAGGACCTGAATTTCAAGGCTGCAAACAAGACAAGCGGAGCTTTGGTCTCCTTTGGCTGCTCAGGCTCAGCTCTCAGGTATCTGGGCTTGAGCTGAGCTTGCAAACAGATGTTCAAGCTTGGCTCATTTGCTAGCTTGATGAGCTTGAACAAGCTTTTTCACAAGTCAAGCCTGAACTTCTATTAATTTTTATAAGACTAAAGTGCTCGGTCTCGGCTCATCTTTGAGTCTAGCTTTAAATGAAGTTTGATGCTGGTCTGTTTACTGATTGAACCAACTTGCGATTATTAACCCAAGCCCAAAATGTTCCCGGACATCTCGGTTTATTTGCAGCCCTAGTGAAGCCTCTGCCTAATTAAAAAAGAAAACAATAGTGCCACTTTTGATAACCCCCACCCATCAATTACATGAGCAACTCCTTGTTCTCTAAATTGCAGACCAGCATTCCAAATGCCCAAAAGTTAGCTCTAATCTGCCCATACCTAAATAATTGTTGACCTGAATCTAAGTGGTAACAACAATTTAAGATCATTGTTTCACTAACTCTATCATGCACATGTAATAACCACACCACATAATGGTTAGAGACCTGAAGACTGTAATGAAAATAATGGGTAGGCAATTAGGATAAAATTATGAAAGCATTCACCAAGTTGATGTGTTAAAGTCGTAAGTGACAAAGGAGAAGTAATATTTATGACTAAAATCCACTTCCATGGTTCAATAATTGGAAGGAGTAGATATTAGTCAATTACATCCACATCTAACTCTTGAGAACCAGAAATTTTTTAGTGTCAGGAATAATAATAAATAACAAGACTAAGGCAAAAGTGGTGTTACAGATATTAATAATAAGAGTGGTTGGAAATTGCATCTCAACAGTACAAGAACCCAAAATATGCATTCCAGCTATAAATAAAACAACATAACGAATTCAACTACTGTTAATAATGAGGTTAACAAAAATTATTGCTTAAAACTTGCGAGTGGTAATTAAGGGCTTCATTTGTAATTTAACTTTTAGTTCACCTAGCCATTTAAATGTCATATTTGGTTGTGAACATCACTATTTAATCCCATCAACAGCCGTACTGATATTCTACAAATAGGTGAAACATCAACACCATAACCATCTATCTTTTTCCCAACTATTTGGAGTTGACTCTATGTATCCCCATTCGCTAAGTATTCCTATTTCCTGTCGCCTCTAATGTTATTCCAAGTTTCTCCATATCCTTCTTCATAACCTCCATCCATGTTACCTTGGATCTTCACCTACTTTTTTTACCACCTTCAACACAAACCAAAACACCTCTCCTTATTGGTGCATTAGTTATCTGTTCTCAATGCCTATACCATCCAGAAAGGTCATACATTCGATTTGTTGGCTAAACTGTGGGTAACATAATGATGGTTGTCTCTTCAGACCCCAATTTATCCACTCAAACACCAAATCAGCTTACTTCAGTGTTGAAAATGCATTTCAAATGGGCTATATTACTCCCCTCTGGAACTAAATTGTATGTAAATTCATTTTCTCCCCAATAGGTCACAATGCTTTGACTTCACCATTGTTTGAGTTCATAGGTGCCTATAAACAAGGAACAGACTTCAATCTCATGCTACAGCTCAATGTTCGACTGTATCCTTACATCAAATTGAATTGCTTCAGGTTCCTGAAGCTGCATGTGTTAATGTGGTTTCTCACCATTGATAAACATAAGAAAGTATTTTGTTTGAACAAATGCCAAAACTAATATACTTCATCTTTCTGAATCAATTTCTATTTTAAATATGATTCCTAAATCAATAATTAAAGCATTCAGGCATTGCTAGCCTGGCATTAGCACTTTACAACTGTGATATGCCAGTGCTTAGCATGCAGTAGCACCAGAACAGGCCAAGCCGTGATATGTAGATGATATGCAGCTGTGCCACATGCCAGTAAATCATTGCCAGAATATGTCCTGAGCCATGACTACCAGAACATACAGCTTTTCAATCTGTCTTGAAGTTATTCTATTATAACTTTCCAAAAGGGCGGAAATTACATGCTTTTCCCTAGAATACTTCCATATCTTAATTGTACTGTTCAATTTGTACTCTATTCACTCTAAAAAGCTGACAGAATTTTCAGATGTGGCTTCATGTATATACTAATTATTATCATCAATCTAGTTCCCATCATGAGAATATTTCTTATCTCAGTTATTGGTGGAGTAAAAAAAACAGTGTCCTCCCCAAAAGCTTGCGCAAGATTTTCTTTTGACCAAGATATTGTGCTACATTTGTTATTGACTATCATTACATCATGGATCATGGTTCTTGCAGATCATTTATTTTGACTCATAACATGAATAATAAAGATTGATGCAATGCAATGGGAGTGGCTTAGCTTCGGGGCAGACAAACTCCAGATACAGGATTATAACTTCAAACATTCAACAGGAGTTTAGCATGACAATGTAACTTCCATGAGTATGATTAGAACACTGGGAACTTATGTTTCATAATCTGCGTCTAGTATTGACTTAAGAATGATATTATTGGATTAATGACTATGACATATTCTTTCATAGAGCCTGTGATTTCCATTTGGACCTTGGTCCTAAAACTTGTGATTTTTATTGGTGGCTAACAATGCATTGGGTTTCTTCAAACAGTTCTTTTCAAATGTTAATAACAAAAGAAGGTTCCGTCTATCATGGCTAATGTGGCTCAAAATAAGAGCAGATAACATCTAAAATCAAGATATTTCTTTCAAGTCCTTGTGGAGTTTGTGTTACAACATGTGTTACAAAAGGGAGGCCCCATGCACGAGGCTCTCATCATTGTGGTGTCTGTAGAGGGTCAAATGTAGGCAGCCTTAAACCCATGTGCAAAGAGATTATTCCCGTGTTTTGAACCCTTTGACCTTCAGGTCACAATGGAGCAACCTTACCATCATGCCAAGTCTCATCCTCTACCACTGACTGCTACACAATCGAGATTATCAAAACAAGATACAATTTTCTTCTTTGATTCTAATGGGTGCTCGTTAATGTAGCTCATGATGTTCTTTTCTTTGAAAAGGCATGTGCAAGAACTTCCTTTTTTTGGCCACCAAAACTAGAGAGAGAATTGTTGTTATAGTTGGCTTGGATTGTGAAACCAAGATTGTTTTCTTCAAACTATATATTTTAATCCTCAAAAAGATGTTGATTCGAGCAACTAAAATAGCTCAATAATAACAAGCTCAAGTGCAATGAGCATAAAAGGATTACCTTGTTACATGAACTAATATTAATCCCTTATAGAAGTTAACAAAAATCTCCTTAAGTTGAGGAATCTATAAGCAAATGTGGAAAAAACACAATAGTGTTAAAATATCAACATGACGAGAGAGAGCGAGAAAGTAGACTTTGTATGAGCTTCGACAGTTATAGTGGAAAATAGGCTTTTTTTTTTTAAAAAAAAAAAGGCTTCTTATAAGGATAGAATATTCAGGTTGTATTTTTGGAGTTTTTGATTGTAAGAGCACATTAACTTATCTATTGTTACTGTGACATCACATTAAGAATGCAGAACCATAACAATTTTAGGTTATTTCATCCCTGACTAAAAAGGAACCTTTTAAAAAGAAATCAAACAAATCACGATTAACTGCAGCAAGGAATGTATTGTAAATAAATAACAAATATAATCTTAAAATAATTGGCCATATATACAGCAAATATGAGATAAGATCAAATGGTCGAAAATATATTCATTTTCAATGGAAGGAAAGCTCAAGTACCATGTTCCGTAGTAGTAAGACTCGAGTTGGAGGGCTGTTGAAATTCACACTCTTTAACTTCTTCTCAGCTTTAGTCTCACTAGCATTCACAATCACCCCAGCTCGTCTATCTGTCTTCTTGGCCATCAGAGGAGTTGTGATTCCCTGCTCTTGTTTCCCAAGTCCCTGGCCTTCTTTCCAGCCCATCTTTGCCATCATCCTTTGGGCAGCAGTCATCTGCCCACCTGCACCAACACCTAACCCAGTTGAATCAGACTTCCCAATGCTGAATCCTTCTCCATTTGGTGGTGAAGGTGACCTTGGGCCAACACCACCCAAATTCCCGCTCATGGCAGCACGCCGTTTCCATGCTTCTTCACCAGAAATATTTAATGAAGAATACCTAGATTGATTATCTCTCTCCTCTCTCTGTGCAGCCTCACGTTCCCTTTGTTCCCTCTCCCTTTCCCTCTCCTCCTCTTCCCGGCGCCTCCTCTCAATTTCCCTCTTCATCTCCACTTCCATAGTCCGCCTCTTCTTCTCTCTCCTATATTCCTCGTAATCATTTGGCCTAGCGGGATCATACTCATCAATCACGGTAGATGTGACCCCTACAAGAGCAGGTTGAAATGACGGGCTTTTGGTACCATTATCAGGCAATGCTGGTGGAGGGGTAAAAGAACTTGATGTTTTTATTTGGGGTGTAGTTGAGCTTTTAGCCTTGCTTTGGGACTGCTGGCTCTTCAACACAGACTGTGGTGGAGCAAACACGGATGATGGCTTCCGCAGTGTAGATGGAGCCATTTTGGCACTACTTGACCAAACAGCCGAACTGCTGCTTTTCTCTTCATCAGCTGAAGGTGTTGAAGAAGGAGGAGGGAGATCCCCATATAGACCACCCAACATTTCTTTGCCTCTCTCTCCAAAAATTACTTGGTGGTTTTCAAGATTGCAACTCCTAAAACTTGTATATTCTTTCTGATTCTATGCATAGAAAATCAAGTAAATAGATGGATCACATATTATTTGTTTCTTTTATTATAAAATATTTTTTTTAAAAAAAAAAAACCTCCAAAGTTTGTCCTCCTATTTGCAAAATCTAATATTGCCAATAAAAATAGCAACCAGGTTTCCATATGAACGACAGGAAAATGATTTTCTTGAACTAGGGTTTGCAGAGATTTATGAGATGAAGCCATGTTAGAGCTAGAGGCAATTGGTCACTAGATTCACAGAAACAACACAGTGGTGGCAAAGTACTCAAATCCTTCAAAAAAAAAAAAAAAAAAAAAAAAATCAATAAAAGATGGATTCCTATGTCGGATTTCCAGCAAATGAGAACATCATATACAGAAATTGACGAAGAGTTGGGAAGAGAGAACAACACAGACCAATTTGATTGCAGATTTCTTGGGTTAGGATGCAATTCAGCACCGAAAAAGGAAAATAAAATCCCTGAACCAAGACACCGAGGATCTAGCTATCCTAGTAGCTCAGTTCCTGCTTTAGGCTTTAAATAAAAACCTCGTTCTTTTAAAAAGACGTGAAAGATCACAAAAAATTGAACAGCTAAAGTCCAGAACCTGAGAGGCCAAAAAAAAAATTCCACGGATAGGGCATAAATCAGAATCAAAACGGGGCAAAAAAAAAATAATAATAACACAATTCCCAAAGAAAAAGAAGATCGAAGGGTAGACAGCATATGATCGGCGATTTGTGGAAAATTCGGAGAACCTACCAAATCTCACGGCAGCGGAGGGAAAACGCGTAGAAATATCTCCGTGTTCTGTAACTCGCAGTGTGGAGCTTTTGGAAGGAACCGGAGGGCCCTGGTTTTTGCCGAGAGGCCTGCGTCGCGGAAAGTGGGGAGCCTCGCGGTAAGAGATCCACGCTTGACGCGCGCTCGACTCGCTGCTATAGTGATGAAAATGGCCCGGGCCAAGCCCTCCTTGAATCGAGCTTCGGACCTATTGGCCCGATAAGAACCGGATCACGGACTTGCAAATCGAGCCGAAAATTTTTGAGCCACGTGTCTCTTCCGCGTCTCGCTCCCCACCCGCGCCCCGCTCCTCATCCCAATCATCTCAATCTCATGACAACAAATCAGAAGCGAATGCATCCACTAAATTCCTCAGCCTTTGCCCAATCTGAGATTTCTCTAACTCAACCTCATCTTAAGCTACATTCAGGTCGGGTCTGCTTGCCAAGTCAGGTTGGATTTGTTAGTTTGACTTCGGTTGTTGTGCTTTAGGTCACCCTAATCCAATCCTGCCTCAGATTGGGTCTGGAATTTTAAGCTCAATCCAGGCTGCATCCCCGTGAAATTATGAGTACCTCGTCCCAGTTCCTCAAGGACGCGGCTTGGTATTGTGACTTCAGCTCCTGAATGTACCGAGCATCAAATGCTCTTGCTCTTGAGACCCAATTCCTATTCTTCTTCCAAATTTCAAAAAATTGAAAGAGTCACTCGTATTCTAGAATTTGTATGTTTTCGATTTAGGTACAACTTTCGTGCACTGGGATGCTTTCTAGGCTTTCTACGGTTTAAATTTTGATTGTTTCTATATCATCATTCTCGAGGATATAGATACAAATACACATGAAATTGAATGGTTAGTCTATATTTTCTCATAAATGAATATTTTCTTTAGAATTCATCCAAGCTATATGTTGGTGTAGAATTTAGTTGATGCCGGATCGAACTGGAGTAAAGGAGAACGAGATCGCCGTCGGTGACCTACAAAATAAAGTTCCATCCGAAGTTAATAGTGGTGGCTCCGACAGGACCCTCCGACGATCAAGTCAGCTCTTCTGGCCAACAGAAATGGAGTGCTCAGGAATGAAAAGTGAGCTTTGAGCTTTAGAGGGGAGAAGAGAGCTTAGAAAAAATATATCTGGAGGGTCCCTTTTATAGACGGAGTTTGGATGATGATGACGACCATACCATCTGGTAGCGGACCGCTCGAGATCGTATGGGGTTCGATACGGAGAGAGAGGTATCGTCAGACTGATAGTGGCAGCCATGTCGTCCGATCGCGGACCGCATGAAGCTTATTATGGAGAGAGAGGTATCATCAGACTGGTAGTAGCAGCCATATCGTCCGATGGTATCGTCTGTAGTAGACTGATGGCGACCGTTCATCGAGATTTAATAGCCGTAGCTCTAAGAAAGCAGGTGTTGGTTGGTAGACTTTGGCATATGTCAATTCTAGAGAAATTCGAACTTTTGAAGGGAATATATCTGGAGGAGATTATCTAAGAGTAATCCACCGGTAGGATCCGACTGAGGGAGAAGTCCAGGAGGAGTTCGATCGGTTGAATGGATTCGGTTAAGACTCAGCCGTTAAAGCTCTTCCATGACTATCGATTGCATTAGGTTGAGCATCGGACTGAACTTCGATAGGAGCGGAGTTTATCCCCAATAATAGTCCCCCCACTTTCGAGTTCGAAACTCGAAGGAAAGGAGTGCAGAAAAGGCGACTGCCGAAGTCTTCTTCAGGACTCTGCGCCAATTCAGGTTAAAGCTCGGGAGAGATCTCACCTCCAGCCAAAGTTGAAATTGAAGTTGAGGCTCAGGGGGATCTTCCGCAGTCGAGGTTGAAGCTTGGGGTAGATCTTATCTCCTACAGCTGAGGTTAAAGCTCGGGGGAGATCTTATCTTCTGCAACCGAGGTTAACTCGGTCGCTCGGAAAGATCTTATCTCCTACAGCCGAGGTTGAAGCTAAAGCTCGGGGGAGATCTTATCTCCTGCAGCCGAGGTTGGTTCGGTCGTTCCAAAGAGATCTTATCTCTAGCCGAGGTTAACTCGAGCGCTCGAGAGAGATCTTATCTCTAGCCGAGGTTGACTCGGTCACTTCGGAAGAGATCTTATCTCTAGCCGAGGTTGGCTTGGGGAAGATCTTATCTCATGCAGCCGAGGTTGAAGGTAAAGCTCGGAGGAGATCTTATCTTCTGCAGTCGAGGTTGAAGCTCGGAAGAGATCTTATCTCCTACTGCCGAGGTTGAAGGTAAAGCTCGAGAGAGATCTTATCTCCTACAGTCGAGGTTGAAACTCGGAGGAAATCTTATCTCCTGCAGTCGAGGTTGGCTCGGTCGCTCGAAAGAGATCTTATCTCTAACCAAGGTTGACTCGATCGCTCGGGAGAGATCTTATCTCTGGCCGAGGTTAAAGCTCGGAGGAGATCTTATCTCAATGCAGCCGAGGTTGACTCGGTCGCTCGGAAGGATCTTATCTCTAGCTGAGGTTGTCTCGATCGCTCGAGAGAGATCTTATCTCTGGTCGAGATTGACTCAGGCTCTAGGAAGAGATCTTTCTTCAACCAAAGTTGAAGATCGGAGGAGATCTTATCTCCTGCAGTCGAGGTTGATTCAGACGCTCGGAAGAGATCTTATCTCTCGAGATTGACTCGGGCGCTCGGAAGAGATCTTATCTCTAGCCGAGTTGAAGAAGATCTTATCTCCTATTGATATAGACTTTGAAGCTCGTCCGCTTGCCGTTAGGATAGCTTTCCTCTGTTTAAGAACGTGGGCATAAGGACGTTGTCAGGTTCCCCCATCTCGTTACAATAAATGGCTTCGATTTGTCGCGTAGATGAGTTCTCCTCCTATTTCTAACGGACTTGTATTAATATATATGCCCTAGAAGCCAGAATTGGCTGACACTTGTAATACACTTCTAGGGGCAAAATTATAATTTTGACTATAATCAATAAAATGGGTTATTTTCTATCATATGAGTGTATTTAGTGTCTGTGATATATCCTTTGAGTTAATGATAATAATAATTCATATTTTCAAGAGTTGAAAATTTAAGACATGAATAATCATTATTAACTCATAAAATGCTTCCGACCATAGGATCATCACGAGGATGATGATTGATGCAGAAGATTGGTGTACAATCACTTCTCTTTAGTAGATGAGTTTTAAGTCTACGGTGTGGAGACATCGGAGCGAGAGTATAGGTACTCATTAGAGAACAAGGGCACTGAGCATGACCACCTCGAGTAGTCATTAGGAAGTCTACCTTCTCGTCAATGACTGATTATCTAGATTAGAGTTTATTTTGATAAGATCAATTTAAATCTAATTTTTTAGATTATTATGAGATAATTCAGATCTGAAAATATGCATGATTCGATACATGAGATGTATGCAAAATATGCCATGATTAGATCTAATTTGTATATGAGATATATGATATAGATCTAAAACTATTTTGTAGTATTACATGTTCCTGATTAAGGCATTCCTCTTAGCCGTCCGGTCATAAGATGAAGAAGGATTTAAAGACCCTCTCCTCCCATCCGATGGGATGTTCTTATGATGTGTAGGGTGCTGCGCGTTCGTCCTTAATCAAAAACCCAAAACTTACTTTCTGCAAAACCTAGATCCTGAAACCCTAGGATTTATTGTGCATATTTTGTTTATGAACCCTACTTAATTAAGAATTAAGATTATGAAATATTAATTAGGTCTAAAATTGAGAATTTTAGATCTAAGACATATTCATAATACTGGGTTCGGGCTTGGGTAGCTCAATTAGGTCTAAGCGGTTGATCAAACCGAATCAAGAGTTGGTTAGATGGGATCAACAATGCTTAAATTGACCAGCCTAATAGGATTAAGTCTGGGTCAAGATCGAGTCACGATCAAGCAAGACCTAATTAGGCTCAGAGGTTAGAGTCTGGATTGTAGGCTAACCCAATTGGTTCTGGACTCAATAATTTGGTGTCTAAGATAAGTTTGGCACATACGACCGACTGATTTTTAATTGGGAAGCTACTCGACCTGAATGCATTCTTGTACGAGTTAATGGCATATCCCTTCCATCGGTCTCACTTACCTGGCCATATCTATTGACTCAGTTCTGATTTGAGGTGGTCAATAATCCAAGCTAACCCATGCCACTAGGTTAGTCATAATTGCTATGACTATGACAAGTCTAGTTTAATATGACCTGAATCAATTCTCCCTAAAAAAAGATTAAGTCTGAGGTCTTCCACCATTATAGACATGCGAGCCCTTCTCGGGATTGATTGTTCTCGGCTGGATACAGTGGCTTAGTTGCCCTGGAAAGATGCAACCATGTCTATTAGGCATTGGATGCTATGGGCTGAAGGATGAGTTGGGCTCAATATTTTGGATACGGTGAGAGACTCAATTAAAAATTCAGTCTGTATAAATGATGGGTCTGACTTAACTAAGGAGTGGATCAATATTTCGGATATGGTGAGATTCATGAATTAAAAATCAAGTTTGGGTGCACCATGATTAGAAAATCATTGAATAAGAGTTGTTCACTCATTGGCTAATCCATCACCAATAACTGTTAGGTGAGGTGATGAGTCAGTTGGTGAGACCGCACCATCCACTAGAAATCATTAATCATGAAGATTTTTGCATCTCTACAAAGAAAGTATAGAGATTCGAAAAAATAGTGAAAGCTAATTTATTTAAAAATAAAATTTCTAAATAAATTGATCAAGTCATAATTACAATATCTAACTAGAATCTTTAACTCTCTACAAAAAAATATCTACGTCCAACCCATTGGCACATATCTTGGACACACATAGACTGATCGGACCCAATTATAAAGATTGGCTCAAGAACTATAAAATTGTTTTGGATTCTGAAAAGTTAACATTATTTTGGACCAGACCCTCCACCTTACCAGTCCGTCCATCCACTGAACAGAGAGCATCTCTGAAAAATGGATAGCGAAGATAATAAAGCCAGATATACATATTGGGCTCGATTGTCTTCTGCAGCTCCAGCGGCCAACATGAAGATATCGGACTGCTCGTCAAATGTTGGCTACCTGGCAGGAGATGTTTGTGAACAGAGTCACGCAGCCAAATATCAAGTCACGAAATAACTTTTTAAGACTAAAATGCGTGATAGGCAGTCAGTCCAAGATCACTGTCTGATGATGATCAAGGACTTGAAAGAGCTTGAGAAGCTCGGTGTGAAGTTAGACTTGGATTTGCAGAAAAATGTTTATTCTGCAATCCTTGACTGATGCATATTGGCAATTCATCATGAATTACCACATGCATAAACTTCAAAATTTCTCTTGCCGAATTAATGAACATGCTGGTCACCGCTAAGCTTTCTATGAAAGATTCTAAAAGCTCAGTTCTTACTATGGAACAGACTTCTTCCAAAAGAAAGTCTTCTGAAAAGAAAAAAAAAGTCTACAAAAAAATAGAAGGTGGAAGGAGGAAAGAAGAAAAAGGCAGAATCTGTCGAAGAAAAGTGTTTCCATTGCAACAGCGACGGCCATTGGAAGCGAAACTGCCCTACTTACCTGGCTGCGCACCCTGAAAGAAAAGAAGAAGGTCCTTCTAAGGTATGCTCGTTATTGAGTCTACATTACAGTTTCTTCTACCTCAGTGTGGATGCTGACTCTGGTTCTAGTGCTTCATCTATGCACTTTCATACAGGTCTTGAGGATAGCAGGAGCTGAGGATGGAGACATGATCTACAACATCGAAAATGGAGCAAGAGTTGCTGCAATAAGTGCGTGTAGTGATATGTCCTCTTCGATTACCATCTAATTTAGACTTAGTTTGAAGATGTTATTATGTGCTGCAGCTAGCAGAAATTTGATTTCTGTTCTGCTTAGCACTAAAGGCTTATGCGATTATCTTCTTTAAGGACCATTGTAACATTCTTTATTGAAAAAAATAAAATTGCAATGATTTTCTTATTAACGATCTTTATCAGCTACATATTGATGTATCTGTTCTAATTATCGAGCCAAAACTGAATGCCAACGACTAGGATAGTCCAAACGACAGGTATCTATGGCACCTGAGATTAGGGACATATAGCAGAAGATAGGATCAAAAAATTAGAGAAAAATGGGCTATTGAGTTCGTTGACTTCCGAGTCATATCCAACTTATGAATCTTTCTTCAGGCAAAATGACGAAACTGTTCTTTTGTAGGACATGGAAAGGGCCACAGATCTCCTTATCCTTAACGTTTACTGATGTGTACGGCCCATTGTTGTGCCGACTAAAGGTAATTTTATCTACTTCATTTATCTTTATCGAATGATCTTGTCTAGGTATGGGTATGTGTATCTTATGAGAACACAAGTCTGAAGCTTTTGAAAAGTTCAAAGAATTCAGACATGAAGTAGAGAAATAAACTGAAAAATCCATTAAGATTCTTCCATCAAATTGAGAAGGTGAATACCTTAGCTGAAAATTCCTAAACTATCTCAAAAAAAATTGCATAGTCTCTTAATAGACTCCACCAAGACACCTCAACTCAACAGGGAATTTCGAATGGAGAATCAAACTTATTGGATATGGTCTGATCCATGATGGCTTTACAGATCTTCCTGATTTTCTTTAGGGACACTCATTGTTAACTTCAATTTATCTACTGAATAGGGCTCCTTCTAAAATCATTCCTACCACACCGTATGAGATATGGCATGATAAAAAACCAAGTCTGAGTCATCTCAGAATTTGGGATTGTCCGACTCATGTTAAAGACAAACAAGCAGACAAATTAGAGTTTAGGTCCTTCAAACTCGATTTATAGGATATCTAAAGAGTCATTAGGATACTATTTCTACATTCCAGAAGACCATAATGTGATTGTGAGTCGACATGCCATCTTTCTTGAAAAATAGTTTATTCAAGATAGCGATATTGGAAAGTAGATTAAGCTTGATGAGAAAGTCTCACAAGTACAATGAGCTAAGGACCAATTGGAACAAATCAGTTGAGCCAATAGAATCACTACCTCCTCACCCTATGATCAGAAAGAGTTTTTTATCCCTAAAAGATACTTAGGTATTATTTTCGAGGAAGTAGAAGAAATATTCCTCGTAGGTAATAATGCTCATGGTGATGATCCCAAAATCTACAACGAGGTAATATCAGATATCGACTTCGAGAAATGGCTAGATGCAATGCAGTCAGAAATTGACTCGATACACTCAAACCAAGTCTGCACCTTGGTAGATCCACCAAAAGGTATAGTATCTATTGGGTGTAAATGAATCTTTAAGAGAAAGATTGGTGTAGATGAAAATATGGAGACATTCAAGGCTAGACTAGTGGCAAAAGGTTATAGTCAACGCGAAGGCATTGACTATCAGAATACCTTTTTCCCAGTGGTTATGCTAAAATTCATCCGTACATTGCTTGCCATTGTAGCCTATTTCGATTATGAAATATGGCAAATGGATGTGAAAACGGCGTTCTTAAATGGATATCTTGAGGAAGATATCTATATGGAACAGCCGCTAGGTTTCATATCCAGTGATACTGATCACAAGATTTGCAAGCTGCAAAGGTTCATATATGGACTTAAGCAAGCATCTCAGAGCTAGAACACTCGTTTCAAAGATGTGATCAAAATATTTGGTTTCATCAAAAATGAAGTAAAACCATGTATCTTCAAAAAGGTCAGTGGGAGCGCTGTTGTCTTTCTCGTATTGTACGTTGATGACATCCTCCTTATTGGGAATGATTTCCCATGTTGACGACAGTCAAAATATGGTTGTCAAGAAACTCCATAAAAGACCTAGATGAAGCATCTTATTCTAGGAATTTAAGATCTTAAGGATAGACCGATAGGATGTGGATTCACAGAAGATGTAATTAAGAAAGTACTAAAGAGATTTTAGTATGGAAATCTAAGAGGGAATTTAATAGGGCTTTAGACATGTATTCATCTTCAAGAAGATGTGCCCTACACACATAAGGCAATAGATGCATGAGCAGATCCTTATGCTTCTGCAATATGGGAACCTCATGTGTCATCTATGTACACATCTGATAGCTCATGTTGTGAGTGTATCAAGCAGATGATTAGTCAAATTCCAAATGAAGGATACTGGACTTCTGTGAAATGTGTCTTAAGTACTAAAAGAAATAAGGATATGGATGTTGGTCTTGGTAATGAGAATCTAAGCAGGATAACAACTCGGATTTTGTCTGATGTGGATGATCGAAAGTTTGACATGTGAGGAGTCTGTTTGTGTGCATGGTGGTGCTGTGCTGAAGAGTCAAGCAAATTTGAATAGCAGATTCTATGCTAAGAACATGGAAGCAGAATATTATCGCTGATCGAGTGCAAAGAAAGCTTTGGTACAAAGAAGTTTGCTGCAAAATTGAAAAGTAATACCATCAGTGCCATATCCTCTGTACTCCATAACATGGCGCCATAGCCCTTACTAACGGAGCCAAGGTTCACCAAAAAATTCAAGCACATTGGAGCGGCGAACCACCTCATTGCGTATTACCTCGAGAAGGATTATGTCGAGGTCAAGAGAGTTGACTCCGAGATAATGTGGCAGACCCACTTACAAAGCCGTTGGGCCAGCAGAAGATCGAAGCCCACCTTGAGAAGATGGGACTTAGACTTGTAGCCAATTGGCTTTAGGACAAGTGGGAGATTGTTAGATATATGTGCCCTAGAAGCCAGAATTGGCTGACACTTGTAATACACTTCTAGGGGCAAAATTATAATTTTGACTATAATCAATAAAATGGGTTATTTTCTATCACATATGTGTATTTAGTGTCTGTGATACATCCTTTGAGTTAATGGTAATGATAATTCATATTTTCAAGAGTTGAAAATTTAAGACATGAATAATCATTATTAACTCATAAAATGCTTCCGACCATAGGATCATCACGAGGATGGTGATTGATCCGGAAGGTTGGTGTACAATCGCTTCTCTTTAGTAGATGAGTCTTGAGTCTACGGTGTGGAGACACCGGAGCGAGAGTACAGGTACTCGTTAGAGAACGAGGGCACTGAGCGTGACCACCTCGAGTAGTCATTAGGGAAGTCTACCTTCTCGTCAATGACTGACTCGATGCTGCAGTAGTGTGTCTGGTTCTTTGACCTGAGGTGCATCGGCAGTTCACCTTGAGGGTGTTATAGTTTGACTACACCATTACTCGGATCTCCTAGCCATATGGAACCCTGAGGTGTATGTTGGCTATAGCATGTTCATTGTAGGAACTGGATGCATCAAGATGGAATCTATCTACCTCGGTGGTAGAGGAGCAGCCCTATGATGATCATGAGAATCAAGTCCAGAAGCCCATGGCCATGGCAGAGTGAAATAATAGAAAGAGTTTCTATTTAGATTTTCACATTCGGACTTGAATCGAATGATTACATCATATGACAGAAACTAGGGTTTGACGAGTTCACCTTAACCCTAATCTGATCGGGGCTCAAGATAGAAGAACTTAATCACACAGGTAGCTGCACCAAGAGGTTCGCATTCAGCTCTGATGGGTTGCCACCATATACTGCTAGGTGTCACTGGTGGATTTTGGGAGCAATTAGAATGATTTAGATGATCGATCATTCTAGCTGTTCGAATCAGAAGAGTTCTGATCCATCGAAAGGAGTTTCGATGATGTCGATGATAGAGATCATGACATATCCCATTACCATACAGAACTGAACCTAACTGGGTCACACAAACAAGGGTTTGAATCTGGTGATCATCAATTGAACTGATCTAGTTCAATTGATCTGAATGAGATTCAATTAGGTTCAAGAAAATCGTGCTAGCACTCGATTGAACCTAACGTTCTTCTTTTACTATCATAAATAAGTTGTCCTGACTGAGCCAAAGGAGTTTGTGCTCAATCAGAGGCCTTCATATGGTCTGACTGGAGGTTGTCCAAGTCAGAAAAGGTTGTCTTATTTTGTAAGACATTACCTGCCATTTTTGGTCACCTGCCATTTCTTCGTTCTTTGACTTTGGTCAAAAGTCTACCTTTGACTGGTCAAATGTTGACCATTGACACTTTGACTTTTGACCACATGTCATGCACCTATTGGAGAGCTGGTGGGGGCCTTGTCCCCCTGCCAGAACCTGGCAAGGAGGAGGGCGCACGCCACCCTTGGCGTGTGCCCAAGTTGGAGGCGCCTAGGAGTCCCTGTTGGACAAGGGACTCCATCTCCTTTTTGGATTCCAATTAGAGTTCTCCTAAGAACCAACTTTGACTGGTCTTAGGGCCCTCTAAGGAGGAATCCAGGGGACTCTATTCCCACCAATCAGATTTAGATCTGATTTCACAAAGGGTTGTGATTGGTTGGGAAGAAGAGGAGTTGGATCACGCATAGTCTATAAATAAGACCCTGCGCCCAACTCAAAGGGATGAACAATTCCCATGCCCCAAGGCTGCCTCTCCTCTCCTCCTCCATGCCAAGCCCATCTTCTCCCTCTCCTCTCCACGTCCAAAAGAGTTTTGGATCTTGGTTGGTGCGATCCAGATCAAGAGAAAGGCGATCAAAAGCTAGAAGGCTGCGCTGCTGCAAAGGACGACTGCTGATCTTCAAAAGAGTTTTGAAGATCCTCCAGATCAGATCCAGATCTAATTTTTGGAGATGTGATAGAGAAGAAGAGGATCTCCAGATCCAACCCTGAGTGGATACCGGTAGAGGCCAGGCGCTTGCGTGGCTAGATCCAGAACCTTCCGCTGCTTACAGGATCATCAACGGGTAATAGGATTACCCAAATCAAGGTAAATTAAATTTGATTTAATTTATCTATTTTATTTTAATTATTAAAATAATAAGAATCAGATCTAAAACATTCAAGATCTGATTAGGATCAAAGAAATTTTTGAAATATATCTCTTGATTCGATCAGATCTGAACGAACCTGGACCGGGAAATCAGGATTTTTCTTCATGAATCTCCAAAAATTAGCAAGATAACACTTTTCTGCCTATAAAGTTTCATTCAGACTAGGATAAGCCATAGAAGGCTCTCGGATGAGGTAAATCCAATTTCTTAGTCAGATGAATCAGAAAGATGACAGAATGAGGGGGGGGGGGGGGCCCGTGTTGTTAGATATATGTGCCCTAGAAGCCAGAATTGGCTGACACTTGTAATACACTTCTAGGGGCAAAATTATAATTTTGACTATAATCAATAAAATGGGTTATTTTCTATCACATATGTGTATTTAGTGTCTGTGATACATCCTTTGAGTTAATGGTAATGATAATTCATATTTTCAAGAGTTGAAAATTTAAGACATGAATAATCATTATTAACTCATAAAATGCTCCCGACCATAGGATCATCACGAGGATGGTGATTGATCCGGAAAGGTTGGTGTACAATCGCTTCTCTTTAGTAGATGAGTCTTGAGTCTACGGTGTGGAGACACCGGAGCGAGAGTACAGGTACTCGTTAGAGAACGAGGGCACTGAGCGTGACCACCTCGAGTAGTCATTAGGAAGTCTACCTTCTCGTCAATGACTGACTCGATGCTGCAGTAGTGTGTCTGGTTCTTTGACCTGAGGTGCATCGGCAGTTCACCTTGAGGGTGTTATAGTTTGACTACACCATTACTCGGTCTCCTAGCCATATGGAAACCCTGAGGTGTATGTTGGCTATAGCATGTTCATTGTAGGAACTGGATTGCATCAAGATGGAATCTATCTACCTCGGTGGTAGAGGAGCAGCCCTATGATGATCATGAGAATCAAGTCCAGAAGCCCATGGCCATGGTAGAGTGAAATAATAGAAAGAGTTTCTATTTAGATTTTCACATTCGGACTTGAATCGAATGATTACATCATATGACAGAGACTAGGGTTTGACGAGTTCACCTTAACCCTAATCTGATCGGGGCTCAAGATAGAAGAACTTAATCACACAGGTAGCTGCACCAAGAGGTTCGCATTCAGCTCTGATGGGTTGCCACCATATACTGCTAGGTGTCACTGGTGGATTTTGGGAGCAATTAGAATGATTTAGATGATCGATCATTCTAGCTGTTCGAATCAGAAGAGTTCTGATCCATCGAAAGGAGTTTCGATGATGTCGATGATAGAGATCATGACATATCCCATTACCATACAGAACTGAACCTAACTGGGTCACACAAACAAGGGTTTGAATCTGGTGATCATCAATTGAACTGATCCTAGTTCAATTGATCTGAATGAGATTCAATTAGGTTCAAGAAAATCGTGCTAGCACTCGATTGAACCTAACGTTCTTCTTTTACTATCATAAATAGTTGTCCTGACTGAGCCAAAGGAGTTTGTGCTCAATCAGAGGCCTTCACTTGGTCTGACTGGAGCCTTGTCCAAGTCAGAAAAGGGTTGTCTTATTTTGTAAGACATTACCTGCCATTTTTGGTCACCTGCCATTTCTCGTTCCTTTGACTTTGGTCAAAAGTTGACCTTTGACTGGTCAAATGTTGACCATTGACACTTTGACTTTTGTCCACATGTCATGCACCTATTGGAGAGCTGGTGGGGGCCTGTCCCCCTGCCAGAACCTGGCAAGGAGGAGGGCGCACGCCACCCTTGGCGTGTGCCCAAGCTGGAGGCGCCCAGGAGTCCCTGTTGGACAAGGGACTCCATCTCCTTTTTGGATTCCAATTAGAGTTCTCCTAAGAACCAACTTTGACTGGTCTTAGGCACCATCTAAGGAGGAATCCAAGGGACTCTATTCCCACCAATCAGATTTAGATCTGATTTCACAAAGGGTTGTGATTGGTTGGGAAGAAGAGGAGTTGGATCACGCATAGTCTATAAATAAGACCCTGCGCCCAACCCAAAGAGAATTGAAAGAATAGAAAATTCCCATGCCCCAAGGCTGGTTCTCTCCTCCTCCTCCATGCCAAGCCCATCTTCTCCCTCTCCTCTCCATGTCCAAAAGGAGATTTGGGATCTTGGTTGGTGCAATCCAGATGAGAGAAAGGCGACAGAAAGCTAGAAGGCTGCGCTGCTGCAAAGAACAACTGCTGATCTTCGAAAGGTATTTTGAAGATCCTCCAAATCAGATCCAGATCTAATTTTTGGAGATGTGATAGAGAAGAAGAGGATCTCCAGATTCAAGCCTGAGTGGATATCGGTAGAGGCCAGGCACTTGCGTGGCTAGATCCAGAACCTTCCGCTGCTTACAGGATCATCAACGGGTAATAGGATTACCCTAGTCAAGGTAAATTAAATTTGATTTAATTTATCTAATTTTATTTTAATTATTAAAATAATAAAAATTAGATCTAAAATATTCCAAATCTGATTAGATCAAAGAGAAAAATTTTTGAAATATATCTCTTGATCTGATCAGATCTGAACGAACCTGGTCCGGAAAATCAGGATTTTTCCTTCAACTGGTATCAGAGCCAAGGTTCTAAAGTATTTAGATCTAATTTTAAATTTATTTTAATTAAAAAATAAGTGATTTTAGATGTCACATGAGATGTGATCAGATCTAAAATCAGAAAAAATTAAAATTAAATGATTTGGATCTAAGATTAGAAAATATGCATGACTAGTTCTAAAATAGAATAGTTCTATAGAATAGTCTTGCATGTTTTTAATTTAATTTGATTAAATCATATTTTAGATCTATTTATTTACTATTTTTTGATATTATAATTATTATAATAACATCTAAAAAATAGTAAATAAAAATTATTTAATTTTAAACATCATATGAGATATGATTGATGCATGTCTAGACTAGTTGTAGAATAGTTCTACATAAGTTGTCTAGATTAGAAGTTTATTTTGATTAGATCAATTTAAATCTAATTTTTTAGATTATTATGAGATAATTTAGATCTAAAAATATGCATGATTCGATACATGAGATGTATGCAAAATATGCCATGATTAGATCTAATTTGTATATGAGATATATGATATAGATCTAAAACTGTTTTGTAGTATTGCATGTTCCTGATTAAGGCGTTCCTCTTGGCCGTCCGGTCATAAGAATGAAGAAGGGTTTAAAGGCCCTCTCCTTCCCATTCCGATGGGGTGTTCTTATGATGTGTAGGGGTGCTGCGTGTTCGTCCTTAATCAGAAATCCAAAACTTACTTTCTGCAAAACCCTAGATCCTGAAACCCTAGGATTTATTGTGCATATTTTGTTTATGAACCCTACTTAATTAAGAATTAAGATTATGGAATATTAATTAGGTCTAAAATTGAGAATTTTAGATCTAAGACATATTCATAATACTGGGTTCGGGCTTGGGTAGCTCAATTAGGTCTAAGCGGTTGATCAAACCGAATCAAGAGTTGGTTAGATGGGATCAACAATGCTTAAATTGACCAGCCTAATAGGATTAAGTCTGGGTCAAGATCGAGTCACGATCAAGCAAGACCTAATTAGGCTCAGAGGTTAGAGTCTGGATTGTAGGCTAACCCAATTGGTTCTGACTCAATAATTTGGTGTCTAAGGTAAGTTTGGCACATACGACCGACTGATTTTTAATTGGAAGCTACTCGACCTGAATGCATTCTTGTACGAGTTAATGGCATATTCCTTCCACCGGATCTCACTTACCTGGCCATATCTGTTGACACAGTTCTGATCTGAGGTGGTCAATAATCCGAGCTAACCCATGCCACTAGGTTAGTCATAATTGTTATGACTATGACAAGTCTAGTTTAATGAGACCTGAATCAATTCTCCCTAAGAAAAGATTAAGTCTGAGGTCTTCCACCATTGTAGATGTGCGGGCCCTTCCCGGGGTTGATTGTTCTCGGACTGGATACAGTGGCTCAGTTGCACCGGGAAGATGCAACCATGTCTATTAGGCATTGGATGCTATGGGCTGGAGGATGAGTTGGGCTCAATATTTTGGATACGGTGAGAGACTCAATTAGGAATCCAGTCTGTGCAAATGGTGGGTCTGACTTAACTAAGGAGTGGATCAATATTTGGATACGGTGAGATTCATGAATTAGAGACCAAGTTTGGGTGCACCATGATTAGAGAATCATTGAACAAGAGTTGTTCACTCATTGGCTAACCCATCACCAATAACTGTTAGGTGAGGTGATGAGTCAGTTGGTGAGACCGCACCACCCACTAGAAATCATTAATCATGGAGATTTTTGCATCTCTACAGAGGGAGTGTAGGGATCCGAGAAAATAGTGGAAGCTAATTTATTTAAAAATAAAATTTCTAAATAAATTGGTCAAGTCATAATTACAGTATCTAACTAGAATCTTTGACTCTCTATAGGAAAATGTCTGCGTCCAACCCATTGGCACGTATCCTGGACACACATAGACTGACCGGACCCAATTATAAAGATTGGCTCAGGAACTACAAAATTATTTTGGGTTTCGAGAAGTTAACCCATGTATTGGACCAGGACCCTCCCACCTTACCAGCCTGTCCATCCATTGAACAGAGAGCGTCTCTGAAAAAATGGATAGACGAAGATAATAAGGCCAGATATTACATGTTGGGCTCGATGTCTGATGAGCTCCAGCGCCAACATGAAGATATCGGGACTGCTCGCCAAATGTTGGCTCACCTGCAGGAGATGTTTGGTGAACAGAGTCGCGCAGCCAAAGTATCAAGTCACGAAATGACTTTTTAAGGCTAAGATGCGTGATGGGCAGTCAGTCCAAGATCACTGTCTGATGATGATCAAGGACATGGAAGAGCTTGAGAAGCTCGGTGTGAAGTTAGACTTGGATCTGCAGAATGATATTATTCTGCAATCCTTGACTGATGCATATGGGCAATTCATCATGAATTACCACATGCATAAACTTCAAAATTCCTTGGCCGAATTAATGAATATGCTGGTTCACCGCTGAGCTTTCTATGAAAGGTTCTAAAGGCTCAGTTCTTGCTATGGAATGGACTTCTTCCAAAAGAAAGTCTTATGGAAAGAAAAAGAAGTCTGTGAAAAAGCAGAAGGTGGAAGGAGCAAAGAAGAAGAAGGCAGAGCCGAAGAAGAAGGCCGATGTCAAAGGAAAAGTGTTTCCATTGCAACAGCGACGGCCATTGGAAGCGGAACTGCCCTACTTACCTGGCCACCCTGAAGAACAAGAAGGAAGGTCCTTCTGGAGGTATGCTCGTTATTGAGTCTAACCTTACGGATTTCTTCTGCATCCAGTTGGGTGCTTGACTCTGGTTCTAGTGCTCATCTGTGCACTTCCATGCAGGGTCTTGAGGATAGCAGGAGGCTGAGGGATGGAGACATGATCCTACGCATCGGTAATGGAGCAAGAGTTGCTGCAGTAGCCTGTGGGAACATACCCTCTTCGATTACCATCTGGTTTAGACTTAGTTTTGAAAGACTGTTATTATGTGCCTGCAGCTAGCAGGAATTTGATTTCTGTTTCATGCTTAGCACTAGAAGGCTATGTGATTACCTTCTTTAAGGACCATTGTAACATTCTTTATGAAAGAAATAAAATTGCAAATGGTTTTCTTATTAATGGTCTTTATCAGCTACATATTGATGTACCTGTTCTAACTATCGAGCAAAACGTGAATGCCAAACGACCTAGGGATAGTCCAAACGACAGATATCTATGGCACCTGAGATTAGGTCATATAGCAGAAGATAGGATCAACAAATTGGAGAAAAATGGGCTATTGAGTCCATTGACTTTCGAGTCATATCCAACTTGTGAATCTTGTCTTCAAGGCAAAATGACTAAACTCCCTTTTGTTAGGACATGGGGAAAGGGCCACAGATCTCCTTGCCCTAGTACATACTGATGTGTGCGGCCCATTTGATGTGCCGGCTAGAGGCAATTTTGTCTACTTCATTACCTTTACCGATGATCTGTCTAGGTATGGGTATGTGTATCTTATGAGACACAAGTCTGAAGCTTTTGAAAAGTTCAAAGAATTCAGACATGAAGTAGAAAAACAAACTGAAAAACCCATTAAGGTTCTTCGATCAGATCGAGGAGGTGAATACCTTAGCCGGAAAATTCCTAGACTATCTCAAGGAAAAATGGCATAGTCTCTCAATGGACTCCACCAGGAACACCTCAACTCAACGGGTTTCAGAATGGAGAAATCGGACTCTATTGGATATGGTTCCGATCCATGATGAGCTTCACAGACCTTCCTGATTTTCTTTGGGGACATTCATTGTTAACTTCAATTTATCTACTGAATAGGGTTTCCTCTAAAACCGTTCCTACCACACCGTATGAGATATGGCATGGTAAGAAACCAAGTCTGAGTCATCTCAGAATTTGGGGTTGTCCGGCTCATGTCAAAAGACAACAAGCGGACAAGTTAGAGTTTAGGTCCTTTCAGAGCTCGATTCATAGGATATCCTAAAGAGTCATTAGGATACTATTTCTACATTCCAGAAGACCACAATGTGATTGTGAGTCGACATGCCATCTTTCTTGAAAAATAGTTTATTCAAGATAGCGGCATTGGAAAGCAGATTAAGCTTGATGAGAAAGTCTCACAAGTACAACGAGCTAAGGACCAATTGGAACCAAATCAGGTTGAGCCAATAAGAACACTACCTCCTCCACCTCGTAGATCGGAAAGAGTTTTCCATCCCCTGAAAGATACTTAGGTATTATTTCAGAGGAAGTAGAAGAAATGTTCCTCGTAGGTAATGGTGCTCATGGTGATGATCCCAAAACCTACAACGAGGCGATATCAGATATCGACTCCGAGAAATGGCTAGAGGCAATGCAGTCAGAAATTGACTCGATGCACTCAAACCAAGTCTGGACCTTGGTAGATCCACCAGAAGGTATAGTACCTATTGGGTGTAAATGGATCTTCAAGAGAAAGATTGGTGCAGATGGAAATGTGGAGACATTCAAGGCTAGACTAGTGGCAAAAGGTTATAGTCAACGCGAAGGCATTGACTATCAGGATACCTTTTTCCCAGTGGCTATGCTAAAATCCATCCGCACATTGCTTGCCGTTGCAGCCTATTTCGATTATGAAATATGGCAAATGGACGTGAAAACGGCATTCTTAAATGGATATCTTGAGGAAGATATCTATATGGAACAGCCGCTAGGTTTCACATCCAGTGATACTGATCACAAGGTTTGCAAGCTGCAAAGGTCCATATATGGACTTAAGCAAGCATCTCGGAGCTGGAACACTCGTTTCAATGATGTGATCAAAATAGTTTGGTTTCATCAAAAATGAAGAGGAACCATGTGTCTTCAAAAAGGTCAGTGGGAGCGCTGTTGTCTTCCTCGTATTGTACGTGGATGACATCCTCCTTATTGGGAATGATATTCCCATGTTGACGACAGTCAAAATATGGTTGTCCAAGGAATTCTCCATGAAAGACCTAGGTGAAGCATCCTTTATTCTAGGAATTAAGGTCTATAGGGATAGACCGAATAGGATGCTAGGACTTTCACAGAAGATGTACATAGAGGAAAGTACTAAAGAGGTTTAGTATGGAAAACTCTAAGAGGGGATTAATACCCTTCAGACATGGTATTCATCTTTCCAAGAAGATGTGCCCTAGCACACCTGAGGAAATAGAACGCATGAGCAAGATCCCTTATGCTTCTGCAATAGGGAGCCTCATGTATGCCATGCTATGTACACGACCTGATATAGCCCATGCTGTGAGTGTCACAAGCAGATATCAGTCAAATCCAGGTGAAGAACACTGGACTTCTGTGAAATGTATCCTTAAGTACTTGAGAAGAACTAAGGATATGATGTTGGTCTTTGGTAATGGAGAACTCCAAGTCCAGGGATACACAGACTCGGATTTCATGTCCGATATAGATGATCGAAAGTCGACATCTGGGAGTCTGTTTGTGTGCAATGGTGGTGCTGTCAGCTGGAAGAGTTCCAAGCAAACTGTGATAGCAGATTCCACCATGGAAGCAGAATATATCGCTGCATCAGAGGCTGCGAAGGAAGCATTCTGGTACAAGAAGTTTGCTGCAGAAATTGGAGTAATGCCATCAGATGCCATTCCTCTATACTGCGACAACAATGGCGCCATAGCCCTTGCTAAGGAGCCGAGGTCTCACCAAAAATCCAAGCACATTGAGCGGCGATACCACCTCATCCGCGATTACCTCGAGAAGGGTTACGTCGAGGTCAAGAGAGTCAACTCCACAGATAATGTGGCAGACCCACTTACAAAGCCGTTGGGCCAGCAGAAGATCGAAGCCCACCTTGAGAAGATGGGACTTAGACTTGTAGCCAATTGGCTTTAGGACAAGTGGGAGATTGTTAGATATATGTGCCCTAGAAGCCAGAATTGGCTGACACTTGTAATACACTTCTAGGGGCAAAATTATAATTTTGACTATAATCAATAAAATGGGTTATTTTCTATCACATATGTGTATTTAGTGTCTGTGATACATCCTTTGAGTTAATGGTAATGATAATTCATATTTTCAAGAGTTGAAAATTTAAGACATGAATAATCATTATTAACTCATAAAATGCTCCCGACCATAGGATCATCACGAGGATGGTGATTGATCCGGAAGGTTGGTGTACAATCGCTTCTCTTTAGTAGATGAGTCTTGAGTCTACGGTGTGGAGACACCGGAGCGAGAGTACAGGTACTCGTTAGAGAACGAGGGCACTGAGCGTGACCACCTCGAGTAGTCATTAGGAAGTCTACCTTCTCGTCAATGACTGACTCGATGCTGCAGTAGTGTGTCTGGTTCTTTGACCTGAGGTGCATCGGCAGTTCACCTTGAGGGTGTTATAGTTTGACTACACCATTACTCGGATCTCCTAGCCATATGGAACCCTGAGGTGTATGTTGGCTATAGCATGTTCATTGTAGGAACTGGATTGCATCAAGATGGAATCTATCTACCTCGGTGGTAGAGGAGCAGCCCTATGATGATCATGAGAATCAAGTCCAGAAGCCCATGGCCATGGCAGAGTGAAATAATAGAAAGAGTTTCTATTTAGATTTTCACATCGGACTTGAATCGAATGATTACATCATATGACAGAAACTAGGGTTTGACGAGTTCACCTTAACCCTAATCTGATCGGGGCTCAAGATAGAAGAACTTAATCACACAGGTAGCTGCACCAAGAGGTTCGCATTCAGCTCTGATGGGTTGCCACCATATACTGCTAGGTGTCACTGGTGGATTTTGGGAGCAATTAGAATGATTTAGATGATCGATCATTCTAGCTGTTCGAATCAGAAGAGTTCTGATCCATCGAAAGGAGTTTCGATGATGTCGATGATAGAGATCATGACATATCCCATTACCATACAGAACTGAACCTAACTGGGTCACACAAACAAGGGTTTGAATCTGGTGATCATCAATTGAACTGATCCTAGTTCAATTGATCTGAATGAGATTCAATTAGGTTCAAGAAAATCGTGCTAGCACTCGATTGAACCTAACGTTCTTCTTTTACTATCATAAATAGTTTCCTGACTGAGCCAAAGGAGTTTGTGCTCAATCAGAGGCCTTCACTTGGTCTGACTGGAGTTGTCCAAGTCAGAAAAGGTTGTCTTATTTTGTAAGACAATACCTGCCATTTTTGGTCACCTGCCATTTCTCGTCCTTTGACTTTGGTCAAAAGTTGACCTTTGACTGGTCAAATGTTGACCATTGACACTTTGACTTCTGTCCACATGTCATGCACCTATTGGAGAGCTGGTGGGGGCTTGTCCCCCTGCCAGAAACTGGCAAGGAGGAGGGCGCACGCCACCAAGGTGGCGTGGCCCAAGGCGCCCTAGGAGTCCCTGTTGGACAGGGACTCCATCTCCTTTTTTGGATTCCAATTAGAGTTCTCCTAAGAACCAAGTTTGACTGGTCTTAGGCGCCATCTAAGGAGGAATCCAAGGGACTCTATTCCCACCAATCAGATTTAGATCTGATTTCACAAAGGGTTGTGATTGGTTGGGAAGAAGAGGAGTTGGATCACGCATAGTCTATAAATAAGACCCTGCGCCCAACTCAAAAAAAAATTGAGAAAAAATTCCCATGCCCCAAGGCTGCCTCTCTCCTCCTCCTCCATGCCAAGCCCATCTTCTCCCTCTCCTCTCCATGCCCAAAGTAGTTTTGGGATCTTGGTTGGTGCGATCCAGATCAAGAGAAAAAGGCGACAGAAAGCTAGAAGGCTGCGCTGCTGCAAAGGACAACTGCTGATCTTCGAAAGTAGTTTTGAAGATCCTCCAAATCAGATTCAGATCTGATTTTTGGAGACGTGATAGAGAAGAAGAGGATCTCCAGATCCAGTCCGAGTGGATACCGATAGAGGCCAGGCACTTGCGTGGCTAGATCCAGAACCTTCCGCTGCTTATCAGGATCATCAAATGGGTAATAGGATTACCCTACATCAAGGTAAATTAAATTTGATTTAATTTATCTAATTTTATCTTTATTATTAGAATAATAAGAATCAGATCTGAAATATCCCAGATCTGATTTGGATCAAAAAGAAAAATTTTTGAAATATATCTCTTGATCGATCAGATCTGAACGAACCTAATCCAAAAAATCAGGATTTTCCTTCTTTCAAAAGGGGTAAGGCCATCCGTCTAAATGAACGAGGCCTTCAACTTTGCTTGCGTTAGGATAGGTTCTCTCCATTCTAAAAGTGGGCACATAAGGGCCGTTGTCAGGGCCTCTCCCTCCATCTCGTCTAAAATGAACGAGGCCTTCGACTTTGCTCGCGTTAGAACGAGGTTCTCCTCCTGTTCCTAACGGGCTGTGGAGGCACATAATGGGCCATTATCAGGACATTTCCCCTCATCTGATCTAAAATGAACGAGGCCTTCAACTTGCTCATGTTAGGACGAGGTTCTCCTCCTATCCCTAACATGGCCACTATTGTTTGCTTCTTCCCTATCATCAGGTAATTTTTGCACCAAGAACCAATAATGTTGAAATGGAGGAGTCTTATTGAAGGAAAGTTACCGGCAGTACATTCTCGAATTCTCCAAGTCTCAAGGTCGTGGGAGTATTGTTCCTCCGAGCTTTTCAGACGGTATGTTTCAGACCCGACAACCTCCTCTATTTTGTGCTGGCCTTCTCAATTTGGAGTAAACTTCTGTTGACTTTGACGCTGGGAGATGACAGCCCGCCGAAGTATCAAGTCCCCAGAGATAGCATCGATGATGCCGGAAGGTAACCGATCTTCTTGTTGTTCCTCCCTCATTGATGGTTCTAGCTTCTAAGGAGATGACTTATTCGCATCCTTCTATCGAAGCTTCCTTGATGACGAGCTCGAGGGAGAATTCGGCTTCGCTTGTGCTCGGAAGGAGCCCGTAAGCGTGGCCGAGCTTCATTCAGCCCTCCTATGAAACCTCCTAGGGGAGAACTTCATGCCCTTTGTTTCTCCTTCCTAAGGACGATGGGTATGCTAGGCCAAATGCTCTTTTTTGTGATCGATTTTTGACATCCTGATGGCAGATCTCTTGGTAGAGTCACCGTCGAGGCCTGCCGCATGGCTTGCACCATCTCGGTGAGGTCCTGAACCCGCTGCATCAGCAGGTTAAACTGCTCCGGATCTACCATGACCGTCGGTAGAGGTGGAGATTGAAGTGCCGATAATGGAGCAAGAGTGGATGGATCCAGCTCAGATCTGACGGCAGACACGGTAGATCTCCGGATGGTCGTCTTTTTTTGAGGCCTTTCTTGGGACTGAGAAAGAGGATAGAAATGAACCTTAGAGAAGGAGGTTGGTAGGATCGGCTGAGCACTCCTTTAAGAACAAGAGTACCTCAGAGACAGAGGTCCTCCTTCTAGCGTCAATTCTGTTAGTGCAGAATTTGATTGACGCCGCATCGAGCTGGAGTGAAGAATGACGAGGTCGCCGCCAATAATCTGTAAAACAAAGTTCCATCCGGAGTCGATGATGGTGGCTCTGGCAGGATCCTCCAACGATCAAGTCAGCTCTTCTGACCAATAGAAATAGAGTGCTCAGAAATGAGAAGTGAGCTTTGAACTTTAGAGGAGAGAGGAGAGCTTAGGAAAAACATATCTAGTGGATCCCTTTTATAGACGGAGCTTGAATGATAGTGACGACCATACCATCTGGTAGCGGGCCGCTCGAGATCGCGTGGGATTTGGTATGGAGAAAGATGTGTCGTCAGACTAGTAGTGGCAACCATGTCGTCTAATCGCGGGCCGCATGAAGCTTGTTACGGAAAGAGATATCGCCAGATTGATAGTGGCAGCCATATCATCCGATAGCATCGCCTATGACAGATTGATAACGACCGTTCATTGAAATTTAATAGCCGTAGCTCTGAAAAAATAGGCGTTGGTTGATAGACTTCGATATATGTCAATTCCAGAGGAGTTCAGACTCCTGAAGGAAATACGTCTAGAGGAGATTATCCGAGAGTAATCTGCTAGAAGGATCCAACTAAGAAAAAAATCTGAAAGAAGTTCGATCGATTGAAGAAATTCGACTAAAACTCGACTGTTGAAGCTCTTCCATGACTACCGATTGCTGAACTTCGACAAAAGCAAAATTTATCCCAACACTATATATAAAATTAGATAAAATTACAAATAGAACTGGATGATAGGACATGTGTCCACCTTTCTTTGATGGGATTAGAATCTGATACAGACTAATTCTATATCCCTATCTAGATAGGTTCGATAAGAAAACAGATGCAGAGAGATGTCATGAGATCCCTTCCACCCCTATTATTCTCTGAACGGCGGCAAATGGATGATAGCTTCTGAGCAAATAGCATACCCCTGGAGATATGTCCCCTCGAAGTCAATGTTACCACCAGTCAATACTTGCAGCATCAAATGAAGGTTATAATAGATAATCACATAAGATAACCACGTATCTCCTAAGCTGCACAAAAGCAAATACAAGACAAGAAAAATGTACAAGAGGCCCAAATAAATTAGTATCTTTAGAAAGTGATCGTACAGTTAATACATCAGCAACTCCAAAATTGAAACCTTTACCGCGTACTGCAATCAGGCACTACATGGAGCAACAGGAACTAATGGTGTTCACTAGACTGCAATGACTTTGAGACAACCAATTCATATGCAAAATAATTAATATAATAGTAACATCCGAGACCAAAATTGATTTGTCTGAAATACAAATGCCCTACCTGAGAGAAACCCGAGAACTGTCTATTTCAATAACTGAACAGGCATTTAACCATTTATGCATCACAGCGCAACAAAGACCAGAAACAGCAAAGACTTAACTACCTGCCAACGTGATTGGCACCAATCAATTTCAAAAATTTCAAAGAAAAGAACATATAGAAGCAGCTTCACCAGATCTTGCCAGTACTTTTCCGAGGTTAGAGAGGGCTGTCATTTTGTACAGTGCTAGTAACCATGGATGGCAAATTAGTATATCAGCCCTTATACAACAAGCCTTCTCCCAAGATGTACAAGGCTCTAGAGTTACAGCGAGCAACCTTCAGGCCACCAACGTCTGACAGCACCATTCCACTGCCAGGTTAGTCTAGAATAACATATGGCAGATGCCGAGCTAAATTTTAGTTCCCCACATTCTCAGCAGCTTTCTTCTCAAGTTCTGCATCTCGACTGATCAATGACTCTGAACTTGTATCACCATTAACAGATTTTGACGATTCAGATGAACTGGCACATAGACCAGCGTTCCCAGATTCTGGCAAATTTTCAGCGACCACACCAGTTGACCCAGACAATCCATCTGCGTCATCACCACACCTTTCTACTTCTGAATCCCCTGATGATGACAAACGTTTCCCTCCCTCTGACGTAACCTCATTAATAGTGTGCTCATCTTCATCTTGTTCAAGCTCACCATTTGGAATGCCTGGAGTTCGATGGATATCAGGCAGGTTACCTGATTCCAATGTCTCTCTCCATTCAATCCACTCAGGTGGCTTGTCACCTTCATTTAAACCAAACTTTCCAGAGTTTTCTTTGGACTCCTTGATGGGACCATTTCCCAAAATCACACTTTCAGGTTCCCCTGCGGTTGTACTTAACTCGGACACTCGTAAAGATGTTTTGTTGTCAATTATATCATCATTTTCACCAACAACGACCTCATCAGCCTCATCCATGTTAAGTGCTGTCTCATCTGAATTGGGTGATGGTGAAGCAAGGGAACCGGTTGAACGATCATGAGCTGTCTTGTCATCTTCAAAAGCAAACCAGTTTGAGTTTGTGAAGAGCGAACTGGGCCAGACATTATTTTTGGTCAGCCAAGTGCAATGTTGAATATTGATATCAGAGTTGCATACAGATAACGAATTACCTGTCCTGGTCATCCCCCAAACGAAGCGATGAAATAACTACTTCTGCAGATTCATCATCAAAATAAACATCCTGCAGAATATCATTCTTCAGTATCATCGTAATTTGCTCTACTGAACAAAAAGAATCACTTAACAAATTTAAACAGTGGGTGCAAAGTTTAATCTTTTTGGCAGGATTCTTATGCTGTCTAATATCCTGACTTGGATATACACAACAAGGCTCAAGTGCTCATGCAATTAGCCAGCCAAAAAGAAATCGGTGAATGAAAACTCATTAAACACAATAAAGTCTTGTATAACTTCTATACCGGGACCCAAAAGCTGTAATCAAGACATGTCATTTGTCCAAATTGATTACTGCATGAATTTCCAACTATAGATCACAAAATTGGAAGGAATAACAGCCTTGACCATACCTCATCATCTCGTTCAAGTGTGCCTTGAGCCTGCATCCATTGCACAAATAGATGAGTAGCTGTGGGCAGAAAAATATGCAAGAATACTTGGTTTTCAACCTCATTTACTACTAAAAAGAAAAAAAATTAAGTCCTCTGACCAAATTTGCCAGACACAAGTAACTGCAAGGTCGCTAGTAAGATCTGCAATACCATGTTGATATTACACATTGCATGCTGCAACATGGTGTTATTTTAGGCTCATGTACTGATCACCCCTCATATATTTCCAACATCACATGTAGTGCATTCACTAAATGCAAGCATAAAAGATGATCCTGACCTTAATTTACAAGTGCAAGAAAAAAAATAAAATAACACAAAGGCTTACATTAGAGGTAAGAACTACCAAAGTTAACATAAGGTAGCATTTTCAAGCCACTTGTGCATAAGATTGAGAAGCTGTTTTTCGTGCTTTTGCAACAGATCAGAAGAAAGAAACAATTAATTCCATGCTTTTTCTCAAAGCCAAAAATTAAGGTAAGTTCCTCAATCATTGCACTATGAAGCAAGCCCTTATGATCATCATTCCTTTTAAGTTGTTGTTAACATTAATTTTCCAGGGCAAAATATCAAGATTTCAACTAATTTCAGCCCACGTCAAACTTATCCTTTAATAGCCAAGTTTGACAAAACCTCCTTACTGACTCTCGTAAAACAATTCTAGTTCATGCAAAATTTAAGAACATACAAAGTCTAACCAAAAGCACTGCCATTGATGATTTGCTACATGGTTACTAATTTAAATTCAATTGATCTCAGTGCAAACACTAACATCATCATAAGTGCAAGAGAGTGAAGGTCATTTGTCAACATCCAAGCATTTACCTCTTCAATATCATCATTACTGTAAATCCCATATTTAAAGGCCTGACTCAAGTTACTAGCCAGTGCTGCCACATCATAGTCCCTATCTCGGAAGTCTTCGTCATCACTATCCCTGCCTCGGTCCTGTAGTGAAGTTGGACGCCTGCAACAAATGATGAATAAAGCAAGTTTGCTCACTTCAGAAAGTGTCAAAACAAATTTCATCTTCAGGGACATTCATGTAGCTGTTGACACACTACCCTATGGTTAAACAAGCCAAATTAGAAAAAACAACAGAAAGCATCAAACATATGGGAAAATCATGCCACAGAGGAAGGCATCTAAACAATGATTTATAAACATCTAACATGCAAACAAGTACAGTTACAGAAAGTTATTTCCCCAAGCATACTTTATGGCTAAATAAAATTATTTCACGAAGTAGACTTTCAGTTTGAAGAATTTTAGGCTAGACCTACATCAATGTATATGACTGGAATTGGTTATTCTAAGACAGGCATGGAGACACTTCTCCACCACTGATTCCACTGCCAATAGGCCAAGTTCAATCTAAACACATGATTTATAAGCATCTAACACACATGCAAACAGGCATAGTTTTAGAAAGTTATATTTCCCAATGTATACTCTCAACTTGAAGAATTTAAGGCTAGACCTGCTTTTCCAATGTGTATGACTTCAATTGGTTACACTGAGACAGGAAAGGACACTTGCTCTCCATGATTAATTATGCTGCCAACAGGCAAAGTTCAATCTAGAAACATGATTTATGAACCTCTAACACATGCAAACAAGTAGGGTTGTAGAAAATCAAATTTCCTGAAGCATACTTCCAGCTTGAAAAATTTTAAGCAAGACCTACATCCCCAATGTATATGACTTGATTGGTTATGCTGAGACATGAACAGACACTCTCCATGATTGATTCTGCTGCCAGTCGGCCAAGTGCAGTCTGCTAGCTCTGCCTTTTGAAAACAAACATGACAAAAAAATAGATGGGTGGAAAACCCCACTAACAAAAAGTAGCCAGCATGGCCTTTGCTAATAGGAGAGAAGGTGCTGGTGAGACACGGGCATACATGTGTGCCAATGTATGTGTATCACATGTGAATTTATTTATACATGGCACATATATTTATTGCTTAATCTTTTTGTCCTGAAACTATCAAACATTATTTAATGATTCCTAAAAGAATCTTGTATTGTATACTGTTGTATGCAAAATATACAGTTTCCTAGTTCATATATATAATTTTTTGGCATTATTTTCTAATTTATAAAATCCTATATACTGTACGCTGGTGAGCATGCACATTGTTTGAGTAATATGGTGCAAGCATAGGAACAAATCAATAAAATCAATTGAAGTTAAAAAAAAAAAAGTGTATTCAAGCGTAAATTGTTTACAGAATCAATTGTTTTACAGCCTATGAATACTTATATTTTTTAAAATTTTATTTACATATGTAGTGGTTCTAAAGACACAAAATAACATGATTCAGGCAACAACAAACTACATATTAAAAAATATATAATCATAAATATTGTGCGGTTTCGCGATTTGCATATTAAAACCAAGGAAAATCTTTCAAAGTGAAAATGAATAGGCATACAAGAAGTTTGCTTAAATAATTATAGATAAAGGTGAACAAATAAAAGGATAGCAAAATTAAGGGCCTGTTTGACATTACTTTTACTTCATATTTTTATTTTTAAAAATAAAACTACAAAAAATTGAGGCACACCACCATTGCCGTTACCGCCATCATTTGCACCACCATTGCCATCGCCTGCACCGCTACTATGAGTGCAAACCAATCATGCTGCTTGCGAGCTACTTGAGCTCGAATCGAGTCTAAGCTCAGCTCAACTCAGCTACTACCAAGCTCGAATAGCTCGAACAGTTTTTAAGTCGAACTCGAGTAACAAGATACTCGGCTCAAAAGCTCATGAACGTATTCAAATTTATATATATTTTTAATAATATTATTTTTTACTATATATATATATATATATAATATATATATATATATATATAATATATATATATATATATATATATATATATATCGAGCTAAGGCTCGAATATGGCTAAATTAATATTTGAGTCGCGTCAATCTCGAGTATTGCCTTTCTCATCGAGCCAAGCTCGAGCTTGGGATGTTAAGACTTGATCCATCTCGAGTCCAGTTTCGAATCCAAGTATTTTTAATTAAGTCAAGCTCAAGCCTCTAGCTACTCAACTCGACTCAGCTTGATTGCATCCCTGATCGCTACCACCACCATCACCACAACCATTGCCGCTATCTCTCCATCTCTGCAGCATCACCGCCACTAACAATATTTGCCACAACCACCAAATTATCAAATGCCCCCACCACCATTACCATCATCGCCACATCTCCAGCACCCTCATCTTTGCCGCCACTACTAACACATTATAGCATCAACTCTCTGCCACCACCACTATTGCTTCTCCCACCATCATCATGTTTGTGTTTTTAAAATTAATTGACTATATCAAACTTTTTTTCTTTTTAAAAAAAACTTAGAAATAAAATGGAAGCAAAATGAAAAAGATGCCAAATGACACCTAAATTATAAAAAAGACCGAAAATAGTTTCATTCATTCATACGCCTAAGAAACACAATTTCAAACATATAAAAGAGTAGAATTAAAAGAAGATTCTTTAAATAATAATATATGCGATATCACTACAAATTTATTTTAATCATATCATACAAAGATTAAAAACTTAAGGGGGAGAACATTTATGCTTGTAAGTATGAATTTTGCAATCATATGTCAATATCACACTCATCTTATTCCCAATGTTCAAACTAGGGGTGGCAATTGGGTTAGGTCGGGTCGGAAACGGGTCGAGTCAATGAGGGTCGGGTTAGAAAATTATCAACCCAAACCCGACCTATTTATTAAATGGATCAAAAATTCAAATATGAACCCAACCTTCTTATTAAACAGGTAACCCGACCCACTTAACCCGTCTATTTAAGTCTATTAAACAGGTTAAATGGGTTAAACGGGTTAAACAGGTTAAATAGGTCGGGTTAAATGGGTCAGAAATAGGTTAATCAGATTTTAAATAGGTTAAACAAATCTTAAACGGGTTAAACAAGTTAAATGAGTTAAACAGGTTATATGACTCAACCCGAACCTAAATATTAAATGAGTTAAACAGGT